>VXBI01012231.1:39154-60776 GCA_013397375.1 Toxostoma redivivum | reverse complement strand
GGGGTCGCCTTCCTCCATCCCTCCCTTCAGACCCCCGGCGGAGCGCAGCACGACCCCGGGGAGCGGGAGCTGCGGGGACCTTCCCTGCCCGGAGCAGCTGGGACAGGGAGGAAGGGGTGAAGCTGAGGAGGGCACAAAGCGGCGTGCAGACCGTCTGGCTTGGCCCTTGAGGGGCCGGGGTGCGGGTACCCCCTGTGCGGGGTCTGCCCCTGAGGCCCCGCTGCTCTCCATCCCCGCAGAGCACCAGCACGTTCGGTACAACCCGCTGCGGGACGACTGGGTGCTGGTATCGGCCCACCGGGTAAAGCGCCCTTGGCAAGGCCAGCTTGAGAAGCCGCCCCCCGAGGATGTGCCCCGCTGGGACCCCAAGAACCCCCTCTGCCCCGGGGCCACCCGGGCGAACGGCGAGGTAGCACCAGGGACACGGAGACCCGGGCTTCCTCTGCCACTCCCTCCTGCCTTCATACCATCTCACCCCGGCAGGTGAACCCCAACTACGAGGGTACTTTCGTCTTCCCAAATGACTTCCCTGCACTGCAGCCTGATGCTCCTGAGCCTGGTAACTTTGGGGAGCGGAGCAGGCTGCTGGGGACCCCTACTTGAGTCCTAGGGCTGCTGCAGGGTAGCCTGGAGAGGCTTGGGTTCTGCCTCAGCACCTTCTCCCTGCCCACTCTGTCCTTCCCCAGATGACAGTGATCACCCCTTGTTTCGAGCTGCCCCAGCCCGGGGTGTGTGGTAAGTACCTACATGGCTCCAGCGGGTTTGGGACAGTTTGTCAAGAGCCTGTGGGATGGTGCTGGACTGGGCCTGCTACCCTCATGCAGTGCCTATTCTCTCCACACCTGCTCAGTTTTGGGGTCATTCTGGGGGTTTTGGCCCTGTCCTTTGTCTCACTGCACCCAGCAAAGCTGCGAGGGTCTCCAAAGACACCTGCAGTCACAGCTATGTGTGTTTCCTCAGCAAGGTGATGTGTTTCCACCCCTGGTCGGACCTGACGCTGCCCCTCATGTCCCTGCCAGAGATCCGGGCTGTCATCGATTCGTGGGCAGAGCTGGCGACTGAGCTGGGGGCTTCCTACCCCTGGGTGCAGGTGTGGGGCTGGGGGGGGCTGCTCTTTTGTGGGTGAAGGTGGGAGGCCAGCGCTGGGTACTCTGGCAGTACTTGGGGTTGGGAGCATCCTAGTTGTGTGTGGGTCTCCTGCTTTGTGCCCTTTTGAGCCTTGGTGCCCTGCTGAGCCTTTTCATGAGGGTGTGAGGCTCTGTTTTCCTGAGGGTTGTTTCCCTGCTGTGCTGGAGACACCAGGACAGCCTGCAGTGGGGACCCTGTTGCTGGGACCTGCTGGCTGCACCTCTTCTTCTTCTCGTAGATCTTCGAGAACAAGGGAGCGATGATGGGCTGCTCCAACCCACACCCCCACTGCCAGGTGAGGTTGTCCCACCTGTGACCTGGCTAAACTACAAGTCCCTGTGGTGACCCTACAACAAACCCTGAGGGCAGATGTGAACGGTAATCGCCCTGCTCTGGTCCCGAAGCTTTTTACAGTGAGGATACCCCTGTGTTTGTCCTGTCATCTCCCCTCTGGGGACTGTCCCTTGTGGCTGCCACATTCCAGACTCTCCACCTGGTGGCAGCAGGGACCTCCAGATGGGCAGCGTGACTTAGGGGTACCCCTGCAAGTGAGGGATTTGAGCACCTCAGTCCTGTGCCCCAATGTCCCTGCCAGGTGTGGGCCAGCAGCTTCCTCCCGAATGAGGCGTGCCTGGAGGACCGGACGCAGCGCCAGCACCTGAGCCAGCACGGCGTGCCCATGCTGCTGGAGTATGCTGAGCAGGAGGCTTGCCGAAAGGTGAAACCATGGATGTTGTCTGTATCCCCTCCCTGGGAGCTGATTGAGTGTTGGGGTGGTCCCTAGGAGTGCCCTGGGGTGTTGGGACTGCGTATGTCCCCATCAAGCACGGCGTGTGGCATCCCCCTACAGTGCTACAGGCTGGGGACAGAGTGGCTGGACAGTGCCCAGGCAAAAAGGGGGTGCTGGTTGACAGCTGACTGAACATGAGCCTGCAGTGTGCCCAGGGGGCCAAGAAGGTCAATGACACCTGGCCTGTATCAGGAATAGTGGGGCCAGCAGGAGCAGGGAGGTCATTCTTCCCCCATACTTGGCACTGGTGAGGCTCCGCCTTTAAATACTGTGTCCACTTCTGAGCCCCCCAATTTAGGAAGGATATTGAGATGCTCAAATTCATCTGGACAAGGGCAGCAAGGCTGGTGAAAGACCTGGAACACAAGCCCTATGGAGAACAGCTGAGGGGGCTTGGGGTGTTTAACCTGGAAATAAAGAGGGTTTAGTCAGCAGGGGGTTGGTCTTTTCTGCCAGGCAACCAGTGGCAGGACAAGACAGGACTGCCAGGGGAAGTTTAGGCTAGACATTAGGAAAAAATTTTTCACTTGAAGAGTGGGCATTGGAATGGGTTGCCCAGGGAGGTGGTGGAGTCAGAAAGACTAGGTGTGGCACTCAGGGCTATGGTTTAGCTGATAAGGTGGTAGGTCATGGGTTAGACTTGATGGTCTGAAAGGTCTTTTCCAATCTAGCTGGTTCTGCAATTCTGTGTCCTGCAGGAACGGCTGGTGGTGGAGAATGCAGACTGGCTGGTTGTGGTGCCATATTGGGCTACCTGGCCCTACCAGACCCTGCTGCTGCCCCGCCGGCATGTCTGTCGCCTCCAGGACCTCAGTGACAGTGAGAAGGACAGTGAGTGGCTCTGAGCTTTGTTGTACCCATCCCACGCCCTTTGGGCTGCACCTCTGTTAGGAGGCAGCCATGCTGGTGCTGGAGGGCTTATGTCCTTGGGGTGGGGGCTGCTGAACCTAGCTGAGGAGGGGAATGGCACCTGTGTTTTGTTAGGATAAGAACTAGTTGTTTGGGCACAGCCAGCACTGCTGGTGAGACTCGTGTCCTTTTTGGGGTGATGAAGCACATGGTGCTCCTTGCTTCCATGGTGGGGGGCTTCTCCTGCTGCATTGCTCAGGCTCCCTGTGTGAGTGGGGAGGGGTGGGAATTCCCAAGTGCATCCCTGCTGCCTGTCACTGATATCCACCCCAGGAGAGGTGCTGCAGGCGACCCCACTGCACACCTGGCAAACTGCTGGCCAGCTCAGGGTGTGAACCACTGTCACTTTTCTGCAGGCCTGGCTTCTATCATGCAGAGGCTGCTCATCAAGTACGACAACCTCTTCGAAGTCTCCTTCCCCTACTCCATGGGCTGGCATGGTGAGTGGCATGGCTCTGCAATCCTCTCATCCACATCCCTGTCCCTCCCTGCGGCTCATGCGGTGCCTCTACCCCCTGCAGGAGCCCCCACAGGCCCCTGCCTGGAGGAGGACTGCAGGCACTGGCAGCTCCATGCCCACTACTACCCCCCATTGCTGCGCTCCGCCACTGTCCGCAAGTTCATGGTGGGATACGAGATGCTGGCGCAGGCACAGAGGGACCTCACCCCGGAGCAGGTGAGTGCAGCTCAGGGGGACTGGGGGGAGCCAGGGGCTTGTGTGCCAGGGTTGTCCCTGGGAGCAGCCCCGGGCTGTCCCTTGTGCTGTGCCCTGCAGGCAGCTGAGCGCCTGAGGAGTCTCCCCGAGGTGCACTACAAGAAGAGGGCTGAGGAGCTGTGATGGGGAGCAGCAGAGCATCCAGTCCTCGGATGTGAGTGTGAGGAGGGGATCTTACTGCTTTCCACCACTACCTGAAAGGAGGTCATAGCCAAATGGGGCTTGGTCTTTTCTCCCGGATAGGACAAGAGGGAACAGCCTGAAGTTGTGCTAGGGAAGGTTTAGATTGGATGTTGGGGAATATTTCTTCACCAAAAGTGTGGTCAGACATTGGAACACGCTGCCTATGGAAGTGGTGGAATCACTCTGCCTGGAAGTATTCAAAAATATGTGTAAATGTGGCACTTAGGGTATGGTTCAGTGGTGGGCTTGACAGTGTTACGCTAACAGTAGAGGTTTAAGGTTGTATCATTTGGTGTGCTCACTAAGGCCACCAGTCAGCTGGGAGTGGTGAGAGCCGAGGTCTGGGAATTCATGTCAGATGTGAGCCCTCTGAGCTCCCAGATTCTCTTGAACCTTGTCATGGCTTGGCTGGTTTTTGGGACTGGTTTTGCCTGTTTGGGTACCCAGGGCCTAATCTTGTGGCATCCTTGTGTAGGTGGTGTTCCTTGTCTCTTTCACCATCCCAGGCTCTATCTTCTGCCCCCATGGCATGTTCCTACCACCACTAAAGGGCTTCCCCTCCTTACCAGTCCAGTCTCACTGGTGGGACTGGGAGTTCTGCCCCGTGGAGGGGCACAACCCCCCTGGACAATAAAACCTGGAAGCAAAGTGCCTCTAACTGTGCTTTTGTGGCTCTTAGCCCTAGGTGGGAGGTTTGGGGTCTCTGGTGAAGACCCCCAGCTGCTAGTGGGGAGTAACACGGGGGCTCAGGGGATGTGCTGGCAGCCCAATACCTGTCGCTTCTGTCCCTGCCCGTGCGCTGCCTCCTCTTCCTCCCTGGGGGGAGCTCTGAGTCTGTCTCTGAGTGCTGCAGGCTTGTGGAGGAGTGGGAAACGGGGAGGAGGAATGGATGCAGCTCAAGGCTTAGCTGGGAGAGGGCTGAGCCCTGACAGACTTGCTGCATGGAGGCTGCTGGCTGAGATGCTCAGCCCTGGAGCTCTTCCTCTTCATCCTCTCTGGCTGGGACTGCTGGGCAGCAGCCCTCATGCTATGTGCTGCAGGTACAGGGGCTGCTGGAATGCAGGTTCATCACTCACCTGGGGGCTGCCAGGGAGTCTGGTTCTTTCCTGGTGCTGCTCCCCTCTTCACTGTGCGAACCCATGGGGTGGGATAGTGGCAGCTTGGACCCTAGGCCAAGCTGGAGGATATTCTATTCACCTCTGTCTATGCTCTCCAGCCATTCCCTCCAGGAAAGCCCTGGGACTCTGCAGGGGTGGGTGATGAACAGTGATGCCATCACAGCTGATGTGGAGGGATGCCAAGCACTGTGTACCCTCACTCTTCACAAATAGTTTTTATTTGTCACTAATTAACCACTCTCACAACTCTCTAATGAGACTCTTCTCCTTGTCAAATCTGTGAGTGCGCTCCTGGGGCTAGAAATACCTTGCAAGGAGAGAAGTGCTCTCCTCCTACCTCCAAGACAGCAGTTCGTGGGGAGTACTGTATTCCCTGTGCCCCATCCCTACATCGCTCCTTATCTGTATCCATAGGCCTGGAACAGATAGGAGGGCCTCCTACATGCTAGTCCTATCTTTCTGCCTGATTGCCACATCCCAGAGCCCACAGACTGCCCTCACCTGGCCTCAGTGCTCCCCAGGTGCTCCGGGGCTGTGAGGAGGAGCTGGTGGCTGACCCTCGAGCTTGGAGCAGTCATTGTACACAGCATCTCTCACCAGGGCGTCGGGGCTGCCTAGCTGAGTCTGGCCTCTTGCAAAACTGATTTCTCCCCTCCTGGGGCAAGTGGAGTCCGTTTGGTCTCCGCCACCATCCCGATGGCGAGCCCTTCCCACTGCAACAAGTGCCTCCGCTCCAACTTCCCAACTTCCCCGCTTATTCTCCAGGGTCCTGGGAAAGCGACAGCAAATTGCCTTAAGTGTGGCAATGCAGTTCGGGGTAATTAGCCGCTGAACCGGTTGTAACGAAGCTAGTCATCTCCCTGCACGCGCAGTTAGCTCTGATTTAATGGCCCGGCGGCTCCCAGCTCGGGCTGCCGCGCCTCGCCCCGCGGCCGTAAATGAAACTCGCAGTTAAGTCAAGCGGTATTAAACTTTACAGTCGCCGTCTTTTAAGAACGGGACTCTCTCCAATAAATCAGGGCGAGTGGGATTGTAAATATCGAGGCAGGATCCATATTGCTTAATTAAACAGCACCTAATGAACAGCCTGTTTGTTGTGCTGTGATTTAGGATGGAGGCTGGGGAGGCAGTGCGTGATAGTGCCCGTGCCAGGGTGCCCTCTGCTGCAGGTACCAGCTGCTCAAGTTCATCTGCTGCTAAAAAATCTCAGGGATGGCCTGAGAGTTAGTTTTTTTTGTTTTGTTTTGTTTTTTTTTTTTTTTTAATTCAAACAACCCCCTCCCCTGAAATCTGAAACAGGGTGAAAGCAGCAGGTAGAGGAGGAAGAGGAGGGGGTACACCCACGTATGAGAGCTTGGCCCTGGTTATGCTGAGCTCCCCACTTCCTCACAACAGATCCAACCTCCTCTTGCCTTCATACTTTTAGCTTGTGCACGGAGGTGTGAAAAGCTGGAAGGAAGCAGTGAACCCTCCCCATGGCACAAGGATGTATCACGGTGGTGCAAATGGAGCTGCTGGGGATGGAAAGGCATTGCAATTCATAGGAACCATTGCTGGTGTGCTGTGAAGCCCAAAGTCTTTTATATTTTGGTAGTTGCAATCCAACTGTAATTAAAAAGTGATTTATTGCAGGGAGATTAAAAAGATCTAGCTGGTGAGGGATGAGGGAGTAGAGGGCCTGCAGGGTACCCAGCTGTTGTTCTTGACCTGGAACATCAAAGGGGAATTGAGGCCCATTGGGGTTCCCCATAAGGATGTTCCTTGATGCTGTTTCATTTCTCCAGGGTGACTGTTGGAAATCCTGGGAAAAGCATCTCTGTGACTGAGTCATCCTTATCCTGAGTCTCCATCTACCAGCATAAGGACAGAAATGTCCTCTGCAATCACTGTCCTGAGCTGCTCTGGAAGGATGAGCAGGGCAGGTGGTGGGGAGGGTGAGAGGAACTCAAGCATGGAATTAATGCATTTAAATCCTGGGGTCCCATAGAAGTGTTTGCACCCTCTGTGGTGTATAATGGGTCTGTGAGGGATTAGGAAAGGGACAGAATGCTGCTGCACCAGGCTGGCACAAGCTGTGCTCTACAAGGAGCAAGGGATACATCCAATGGAGGATCCAGAGATGCAGAGATGCTTGAGGGTGTGTGGCCAGGAATTTATTTTCATTTCTGTCCCATTTTCTGATGCTTGAAAGAAAGAAATTGATCGATTTGCCAAGGGATGTGGCTTCCCCAAAGCTCCTGGAGCTTTGTCTCTACTGAAATGAGCTGATGTCCTTGCCCAGGTTGCAGCAGTGGCTGTGTCCATCATTGTGCCTGCCCTGCATGTCTGGGAGACCTAGAGCACCCCCAGCTCTGACACTGACTCCTTCTGTGGCCATGAGGGTGAGGCCAGTCTGGGAGGCAGCCCTGGGGGACAGAGACCATTTGGCACAAGCACTTCATGGTAGAGGGCAGCTGCCAGAGGCAGGTCCATCACTTTTGGCTGGGTATCCCTGTCCTTGACACCTGCCAAAGGCTGCAGAGCTGCAAATAAGCTGAAGTTCTTGAGTTCCCAGTCCTGCCCACCCCTCTTCCTCTTCTCCCAGCGTTCCAGTGCTGGTGAGACAATAAAGTACTAAGCAAAGGAAGTTAATCTGTGACTGGTGTGTTTTAATCAGAAAGAAAAGTTACGAGTCGAGGTCTGCTGGCTCCTGCCATGCTGCAGTTTTACTGTCCTTCCTGATACCAGGTTAATGGCTGTCATTTCATTCCAGTTTTACTGTTGGATTTGCCCTTATTGTTGAGTTTCTCCTTGTCTGCTTCTGCCTGTGACTGAGTAGGGATTTTGGCAATGGAATAAGGAAGAAATTAATACATTTTTAGGGAGGAAGAGAGGAAGGATGAGAGGAAGAAATGGAGGAAAGGAAGGAGAGGAGGGTTGGAAACAGAGAGGGAGAGAAGGCTAAATCCCTCACATTTCTATTTAAAATATATCATCAGGCACTTACCATGAAAACAATTAATGATTTTAAGCAGATGCTAAACACTCTGGTGCCCTGAAGCAGACAGGCTCCATGCAGTGGGAAGATTTTGTGTGCCAGGAGAATGCAAATCAAAACCCAGACCCCTTTTAGATCTTGTCTTAGCTGGCCATACAAGAGCAGCTGGGGCAGCAAAAAGCTCTGAGTTTGTCCTGGGCCACGTGGTGCATCTTGCCTGGGTTTGGCAGCTTCCTTGACAGGAGTTCAGACTAGCAGGAAACAATTTTTGGAGACGTCTTGCCCATGTTATAGACAGCTGGTGTGTTTTCCTGTGCTGATGGTCACTGAGTCCTTCCTGCTAGGCATTTTCAGAGCCCTTGGGAACCATGAGTTAAAGAATGGCTGCTCTTCCCAGGTGTGCCCAATGGGATGAGTGGATGCTGCCTAGCAACCTCTGCATGGACTTCAGGATGGCAGCCCCAAGGGTGGAATTTAGTTGGTTAATCATCTGATAATTAAATACTGGTAATTAAATTAAATTAGTACAGGTAATTGAACACTGTCACATTACAACACCCATGTAGTCAGTAAGTAACTGGCCCCCCAAATTTCCTGGATGCCTGGTGTTGGGGAGGTACCTTGGGCTTCAGCTCTTGGCAGTGGGGACCTGTCATTGCATGGGGTTTGAGCCTTTCTCATCCTGAGACCCCATCCCAGAGTCAGCAGCCTCTCTTTAGAGCAAGAGAAACATCAGGAGCATCCAGATTCCAGCTGGATTCAACCCAAACAAAACTCTCTGGGGATGGAGGGGAGCAGGTGTGGGTGGGAGAGCAGGGGACTGCTTTGGGATAGTGGCAGCCAAAGGGAAGGTAATCTTTGACTGCCTACAGGAGTTATCCACCACCAGTGCAGATGCTGGGAGAAGGCTGGAGCCCCTGCAGCACCCAGGGTCTGGTGTGGCTGAGGTTGGGCACCCTGGCTGTGCCTGGCACACCCCTGCTGCTGGAGCCAGCTGTGAAAGCTCACAGACATCTGTGCCTAACCCGTGGGGAGGGATCCCACTTCATCCTGATGTTCCAGAGAAGAAATATCTACATATTTGCTAATTATCATGAATAATGCTGAGAAGTCTGCTACAAAGCCCCAGGAGCAGCAAGACATTGCAATGCCAGGATGGATCTGAGGTGGAAAATCATCCCCTGGGGTATGCCTGGGCATGAGGCGACTTCTGCCAGAAGCAGTGCCCTTGGGAGAAAGAAGGAAGTGGAGAGATACTAATTAGATGCTAATAAGTGGGTAATTAGTAGATCTCCAGCCTCCTTGGTGCCCCTGGGGGTCTCTTGCCCAGCTCCAAGCCAAACCACCTGCTTCAATGTACCTAAGGTGGCTTGAGCCCCACAGGATATGGCTAGAGCAGGGATGAACCAGCTGCTGCTTCCCATGCACAGTGACAGGCTCGACTACAACAAAATACCCTCATAAACTGCCCTCATGAAACAAAACTTGACAAATAAATGCAGAAAGTCAATTTGCAGCCTGTTTGCTTTTAGTGTTTAATCCCTCACTTATTTTGCCCGCATTTATCTCTATATCAGGGTGGCTCCTCCACTACCTCATGGCTTTTTGCTTGGGTAGGGAGATAGGCAGGGAGGACTCCTGGGGTGCCTGTGCTGTCCCTGTGGAAAAGGCACTGCCCCCATCTTGTGCCTCAGTTTCCCCATGGCTCAAACAGGATCAATCACACAGAGGCCGGACCCCATTGGCTGATCAGGCAGTGGGAGCCTCCGTGAGCCCTGCAGGTGCCTCTGGGCTTTTTTAGGATCCTTGGGACTTCCTCAGTGTGGCACCCTTGCAGTTACTCTGACTTGGATGGTTCCATCCTGTCTGGCACAGGTCTTGAAGATATGAGGAAAAAGGTTTCCCAGCCCTGGGACTGGCTGCTGCCCCAAAACAATGCTGTGCCACAAACCCCTGGATGAGCACACCCAAACTGCCAGCTTAATATTTAATTCAGACAATAAAATTACCTAGTTTTAATTTAATTTTTAAAATAAAATTTTTAATTCTCACACAGGCAAGAAACAGAGTGAGAGTAAAGCCAGGATGGGTCCCCAGGATGCCAGCTTGCTTTTTAACCCTTCCCATCCTGCTTTCAAATTCCTCTTGGGATCAAAGATGCTCAAAAAGCATCTGTCTGGTTCCAGCTGCTTCCAGTGTGCTTCAGTAACAGCAGGACTCTGCTCCATCACAGCCTGTCAGGTCATCTCAGATGTAGCAGATCCATTGGCACAGGAGAAAAGGAATGACCCCCAGCCTCTGCTGGGGTCTAAAATTCCCTCTGCCCTGGAAAGGACTAGCCGACACATCAGGAACTTGGAATGATTATGACAAAACCTGTGGGACACCAAGGGCATCACTATGATTTGTGCTGTCTAAATGTTAATCAGAATAATAATGCCTATTGAGACAGCTGTTTTAAAAGGCTGTGATGTTGGAGTAAAAATTCCAATAAAACTCTATTAGCCCTTCCTCGTTACACTAATGGTGCCTGCTGCTAAAAGCCCCCTGCTATAGACACCCGTATTAATGGGCTTATTACAGGAAATAAAATCTGAGGCTGAACATTACAGTGAAGCCTGATTAATTCAGCAAGGTAATATTTTTTTTCTTCCCCCTCCTCTCTGCCTGTTCTTTTTCTCCCCCTCTTTATTTAATGAATGTACTTCTTGAACTGCCAACTTTTGAGCTTTTCATGGAGTTTGGGGATGATTTTAAACTGATCTCGTTCACAAAGAGATGAATCTTTGAGCCAGCTCCTGGTGCAAATGGGGGGGAAGGCTTCTCAGATATCTCCATCAAACCAGGGAAGAGGAAAAGCATACAGGCTAGGAGTGAAGAGGTTAGAGAGGGGGAAACAATGGATGTCCCAGGGATATCCACCTGGAGTAGTGGCTTGTGGGCTGGAACAGCCTGTTGCTTGTCACCAGGCAGGTGCATGTGACATTGGCCAAGGTGAAGCTGCTGGGGACAAGCAGCATCTACCCTCAGATGCTCTTTCCCATCCTTTCTTGTCCTGGTTTATCCTCTTTTGCTATCACCTCTGTCCCTGCAGGGAGGTTTGGCTGGGTCTCCCGTTTGCAGGTGCCATCCCAAAGCCAGTGTGGTATCACCTGGTGAGGCTGGCACCCTGGGCTCATGCTGAGATGCAGAAACACTCTGGCAGACACACCACTATTCATTCAGGCTATAAATAACTCCCATAAAAATCTTCGTCTTAGCCTTTTGTGTTCAGCCAAACCCTGCCAATGGGAAAGGAGATGGCATCTATTTTATAGGCGGCTGGAAGCCGGCTTTGCATTTTTCTGGCTCATGTAATCCCACAGGTACCCTCGTTCCTTTTCTTTTTTAACAGACTTTTGATTCACATTCCTCCCAGCCAAGTTTAATTAGGCTTCATCTCCTGCTGCCCAGGGAGGGGAAGGGAAGAGGACAGCTCTGCTGGCCTGTGCAAGGACAGGGCACATGGGGCCAGAAGGAGGGAGGGAAAGGGGAGAACAGGGGGGAAGGAGTAAAGTGAGAAGGAGGGAAAGCAGGAAGGAGCAGACAGGCTGTAAAGAAGGAAGTAAGAGGAAGAGGTGAAGGAAAAAAGAAGAAAAGTGGAGCCCAGGTCTGTGCCCATCGTGGGAAGCCCAGAAGGGTATCCAGGTCCCAGACTGAGTAATGACTGCATTTACTGATTTTCTAATTAACCACAGCAAGAAGCTGTGAACACTGTGAGCTTTTGGAGTAGTGTGGACATACCAAGTAATAGGCTATTGAAGTCTGGAATTCCTTGATCCTAATTCCACACAGGTATGTTGCAGTCATACATGGGGCCAACATGCTACAGGGAGTTAATGATTTAGTTATAACGTAGGGAAGTTGAATTGCACTGGGAAAGAGAAGATGGTGGGATTGCACAGACCCTGCCAAGCAATCCTCAGAGGTCTGCAGGTGGGGCTGTAGTTGAGGTTTCCCTCTGGCGATCTGTGACCTCCTTACCTTGGGAAATATGGTGGACTGGGGATGGCTGGGGATTTTTTCCCTATCCTGCCTGTGTCCACCATGCTGTCAAGGCAAACGCCCCATTAGCAGCAGGGGTCTCTTTTGTCCTATACAATAATACAGCCAATCCTCCCTTACTTACATGTCTACCCTAAAAAAAGAATGCCTTCCACGTCACTAGTCCCTCAGATCTTGATGGATAGGTTCTTGCTGTTATCTCCTCACCACCACACCCTTACCATTGCCATCTGGCAGTGAAGGTGAGGATCAGCATGGGAAAGCCTGTGATGAGGGAGAACACTCTGGGGAGTGGGAAGAGGGGACAAAAGCATCCAGAAGGAAGAAAAAAAAAAGATTAAATCAATTTAGTTACAATAAAGCTTCTTACTGTATTAACTGCTAATCCACAAATACACAAACACACAGAGGGAGTCCTTGGAATAAAGGCATTTAATTAAGCTATTTGCTTGAAGCTGGCTCTGAAAGGTCTGGCATGATGAAGGAACAGGCAGAGCGGGAACCTTGTGGGAGATGCTTGCCAGGACCACTGGTGACCTTCCCCCTTGGCTCAAGGCCATGGAGCAGTGCTGTTCCCTCCATGGGGACACAGTCCACCCTCCAACCACATCTGGATCTCTCTGGACTTCCCTTTGCTGGTTGGGGAGAATATCTCCTGGCCCCCCATGGATGCTGAGGAGCTGACTTTTCATGATGTTTCCCATCCAGCTGGGGTGTGAACTGTTGGCATCACAGGGCCATTTGCTTTTTCCTCCTCTCCTTTCCCTTGAAGGGAGGGGGCCACAGTCAGGGGGGTTATAACTCTTCTCTCCTTTCATTTGATCTGCCAGCGGGCTCAGCAGGGGGAAGACCCTGTCTCGGCAGGCTGCCCATGAGATAAAAGGCAGAGAGGGCCAAGCCAAGACATTTTTTCCACTGTTTCCCCCCACCTCTTCGCCCCTTCCTCCATCCCCCCAGTTTTCTTGGCAAAGGACGAAACAGGGAAATGAGCGTACTCCTTTCAAAGCCCTTCTTCTTTCAATATTGAACAGGGCCTGGATTCCCTTCTGGATTCCTGATTGCTGGCATTCCCGCTCCCCATGCAGCCTAAACTGTAACAGCTGAGGGCTGGGGATGCTGCTGGGGGACTTCAAGCACGTGTGGGGAGGCTATAAGGGAAACACCAGCCCCCTGTTTCCCATTCTAGTACTGGGGCTGTGCTGCATCCCACAGACACCCAGCCCCTTGGAGGCCCTCAGCCCCATTGCCACCTTTTGCCTCCAAAACTCTGCTGCTTGGTCATGTCACGAGGTGTAGGGTCTCTGCTCCTGCCAAGCTCATGGGTTGTGAGATGTTTGGCTGTGTCACTGTGTCCTGCAAATCCTAGCGTGGGTTGTGGGAACCAGCTCCACTGTCCTGGAATTCTTGTTAAGACTTGAGAATCCTGTCCTGCCCTGAACAGGGATGAAAGCCACACCAGGGAACCTGGCAGAATGCAGCCCAACTCCAACTTGCTGCACTGGGCTCAGTAGAGTGTTTCATTTTAACTTTTTCCAGAGGTTTTCTTTTGATTTCACCCTTTTCTATTTGATTTTTTTTTTTAAGGAAGATAATGATCTTGCATTTCCAAATGAAATCATTTGGCACCTGGGTGGGGTGACGGAGAAAAGATTTATTTTTCATTTAAAGCTGTTGAAACAGGATAGCTAAAATGTTGCATGTCTTTTTTTTTTTCTTTCTTTTCTTTTCCCCCAGAAGGTTTTAGGAAAGAAAAATTTGTTTGAAGTGACCTTTTCTTAGGAAGTGTTTTGATGAACTGGCATTTTCTGGATGAAAAAGCATTGCTGCCCAAAGTGTCTGGCCCTTCCCAAAAGAAAGGGCAGGAGCAGAGGGGCCATGTGAGCTGCAGAGGGACAGGGCTTGGTTTTGGGATTTCTCCAGTGATCTGGGAAGGATGCTTACAGTGGTGTGGCAAATTTGGTGCCAGAACCTGGGGCATAATGACCAAGGTGGTGGGGGCAGCTCTGGTGTGGTGGGTCTCTGGGGCTGCTGGTGAGAGAAGTCCAGTGCTGCAAGGCAGCAAAGAAGGGGAGGTCAGATGGGACAACCCAGATCTCCAGCACAGCACTCCCCAGTTCCTCCTTATTAACACTTTAGCATCTCTCATACCTTTATCATGCTCTGTGTTACTTCCCAAGGAAGGAGGGCAGCCCAGTAATGAGGCTTTAGTGTAAACCTTTAATTAACAACAAGCACTTCTAGTTATGCTTGAGGGCCTTCGAGGCAGGAGGATTTGGATTTGTGAAGGCACAGCAGGGATGGAGATCTGCTGAGTGTGATCCACAGCTCTCTTCCAGGAAGAGTGTCCCATGGGCACGTTTCCCAGACCCAGATCCTGGCAGTGCACATTCACTGGGGCTGGAGAAACACAGTATGCCTCTGTGCTAGCATGATCCTGCCTTACACCCAGGGCTGCAAAAAGCTTTTCAGCTCAGCCCAAGGGCTGAGCTGGACATCCCATGGGGCAGCACCCAGACACTCTGCAGAGCTGCTGCCCCAACCAGGAGCCCACTTGGCCAGTGCAGCCCACACCCTCTCCAAGCCCAAGGGCTACCTCTTCTCTCCTGCATCCCATGTGCATATGAGAGGGGTGGGAGTTGGGGATGCCCCAGGAGATGCTCTCTTGGAGGTTGTTCCCCTTTTTTAATCCCATTTGGCTGTCCTCATTTGCTGCTTTCCTGCACATCTCGTGTGGCATGTCGATTTGCTATCGCTCTGGTTTATTAATCAGAGTGTCAGGCAGGGGCAGATCAAATGGCTTACAAGAGCCTAAGTACGTTACAGCAACGCTATTATCTCTCTCCACTAAAATTCGCAATCTCCATGAAAAATTAGAGCAAGCTGCTCTGACAAGCCCCATTCTCCATATGCCCCATGAGCAGGACCCTAATTATTTTACCTTTCTTTAACTCTTTATTAATCCCATCCTCCACCAGCCGCCTGTTATTTTGCCTGAGATTTGTGCATTGACAAAAGAGATTGGCTTCACAGATGCTTTTAAACCCCTGGTGCTCACAGACTGCCAGTGTGAGACTGCTCCACTTGCATTGAGATATGTGCCAGAGAAGTAGGCAGCTGCTTTTGTGGGGTCCCTCACGCTTTTTGGGGAGACCTTGCCTGGCAGGGTGGCAGTGTCTGAGGATCCTTCCCGAGGTACCCAGCAGGTGGTAGTGCTGTATAAGTAGTTCCTTGCAGCCTTTTCTTATCGGAGGATTTTAATGTTTTATTCAGCTGCAGGTTGATGTTATCTGTCTCTTGGGCTTCCAGTGGGGGCTCACCACATCATGAGAGTTTGTTTTCATATTTGACAGGCTGGACACAGGCAGGGCTTGGTTCTTGTTCCCCTTTTTGTGCTCTCCAGACTGTACCATATGCAGACTTTCATATGGATGGAAAACAAGCAAAACCTCTTATCACTCCTGCAAGTCTAGTTGACACAGTCTTTCCACTCTTTGACTGCATTTAATGCTTTTTATTGGACATATTTCAGCACTTTGCAATAGGACCAAACCAATGTAATATCTGTATCAATGCTGGTTTTGAAGGGAGGGGATCTGGAGGGAGAGAAATGATCTGAGACATGGATGATGCTGTGGGCGTACCTGGACAGGGAGCAACATGGGTGGACTGGGAAGCCGGAGTGCTCTTGTCCACTTTCTGGGGGTGAGAAGCACGGTTGTCTCCCAGTCCCTTCCAGGTGGCTGTTGGGACAGCTATTGTCCTCTGGGGAAGGCACTGGGACAGATCCTGTAAAAACTCACTAGTTCTACCAAGAGCTGCAGCCAAGCTGAACCAGAGGAACGTGCTGAGGCTGGAATTGGAGAAATCAGGAATGTGCCTGTCAAAATATTTGGTCAGGGTGTCCAGAGGAGGGGGAGAGGGGAGCTGAGGGCATGCAGATTGGTTCTGCTGGGCTGGAGCCTGTCTGAGTGTTGGTGAGGGGCTGGGACTGCAAGGGCTGGGTCTAGCTTGGCACTTCTGGGTTTGCAGCCCCGTTTCATCCCAGGAATGCTTAGTCTCCCAGCTGCACCCCATGGGCATCAGTACAGAACAGCTGAGGGGCACAGTGCTCCATCTCACTGCACTTCAGCAAGGAAATACCCCCAGGTACTGAGGGGGTTTTAATTCTAGGAGCCACCTACTTCCCTAGAGAGGCCAGAGGTATTCCCAGATTCTCCATCTTGAATGACTGATCCCAATGCCACTGCTTTGCATGGGAAATAACTGATTCCTCTTTGCTTTTTACTCTCTGCCAGATTTATGTCCAGGTGTTTAACTCTGATCTTGGATCGATTTAAACTTATCCATTTTTTCTATGACAAGGGCCTCTGAGATGATGAAAAATTGACATGGTGTAATAGCAGAGAAATGTCTTTGGATCTGCAGCCAATCTCTCCTCCAGCGTAGAAATGAAGCCCTCCAAACACTACAGAACATCTGAGCAAATTCAATAGTTTCTCATTTTTATATAGGTATATATATGTGTGTGTGTGTATGTACATGTGCCTAGCTCCATAATACTCATATTAATATTCTCCACCCATTTCATTGCAGTATCTGGCCATCAGAAATGCAGCTCCTAATGCCGTGGGCTAATGGGATATGTTTTTATTTTTCCTTGTTATAAAATAGGTACCTCCGTATTAACTTTGCAGGGCATTATATTGATGTAGGGCAGTAAACTTTATGGCAGATTTCACAACCCTGTTAAGTGCATCATCTTAGGCTGTAATATCTATCTGGGAAGACAAGTGAAACCCTTGCCAGCAATGCATGCCTGGGAAGTGGTGTGAAGCTGGGGGAGGAGAGAAGAATTGGTGCTGGTACCTGCAGGACCCTGGGGTATGCAGGAGGCTCTCCAGATCCCAAGGAAAGGGGTTTGCTCGTTGTTCTTTGGCTGCTCACAAAGTCTCTGTGAGCAGTGCCCGTGCCAGTAGTGATTGCATCCCTCTGAGTTCTGGCTGGCTGCTCCAGAGGCTGTTTGCTTTCCTGTCCCTCCACCTTTCACATCCCCAGTAAATCTGACACTATGCACACTGTGGCCGCTGGTCACAGATAACTGCTCAGCTTAAATCCTGCTTGAATTCCCTTGGCTTATCTGCTAAATGGGATCTTGGTTATAAATAGAGTCCTGCAGACATGAAGGTCTATTTGGGCAGAGGCTTGTTTGGCAAGGAGTTTTACACAAGTTTGAGCAAATTGCTGGGGAAAAGCTGATAGATAATAACAAGGAAAATGATATTAAACTGGCTTCTCTGCTTCCTCCTTATCCCTTAGCTCTTAGCAACTCACCAGGAGAGTACTGCTCTCGAGCAGACAAGGCGTCGTGCGTCTCCGCAACTCCAGTCCAGCAATTGCAGCTGGGAAATGCTGTCTCAAAGCCAGGAAAAGGAGAGAAGGTTGTCCTAATGTGTGTCCCCATGGCTGCCCTCAAAGAGGGATGGATCTGTGCAGGGTGAAGTTGAGCTCCATGGCCATAGAGGCACAGAGGCTGCAGAGATGCTGGCCCTCCTCCCCTAGCTCTTGGTGGCTGGCTGCCATCACTGTCAGCTAATTGGGATGCTGATAATTATTAGTGTCTCGTGATTTAATTTTCTCCTCATTACAGTCTCTGCCTCAGCCTTACTGGCGCTGAGCAGATCTCCACAAAAGACCGTAGGAGGTGGTGGGGGTGATCCACACCCCTGCAGGACACTGGTGAAACCAGATCAGATGCAAAATGTGCCTGGGGCAGAGGGACAGGTCAAAACCCCATAGCTTTGGGACACAGTGAAGACCAGGATGGGCAGTGGGTTAGCAAGGCTGGGCCTGCAACAAGTCAGAAGAATCCTAATTCTCTGGGGGATGAGTTCAGCACCTGCAAAAGACAACCATCTGGAAGGGTGCTGTGTGCAGGAGAAAAGCTTTGTTGGTGTATGTATCAAAAACTGCACAGCAACTCAGAGTGTTACAGGTAAATAATAGCCAACAAATTAATTTACGTGGGTTAGCACAGGTTAAATGTTGTGTGGCTGGACAGGTTGGTTGGTCAGTGTCTGGTGGTGATAGGAGCCTCCAACACTAGGGCTCTTGCTGTTATGTCCTCAGCTGGGCCAGGAAAATCTGCCAAGCTTTATTTTGCTCTGTTCTTACAGCCTAGCCAGGCATGATCCTACCCGAGCCCCCAGAGCATGCATAATTCAGTACCACTGACACCTCAAGTACATGAGGAACATCTCTTAAATCCCTTAACTACATACAGAGGACAATCCTACATGAGCATTCCTACTGATGACCTGCAAACCTCTTGTCTTGGCATAGGGAGATGACTGCTGCAGCAGGAATGCTTTAAGTCTTTCTTCCCAGGGTGGAGATCATCCCTTCTGAAGAAGGACCTTCTTAAATTCCAGCCTGGAATTACTGTAAGAATTAGTCAAATACTTAATTGTGAAGTTGCCCTGAGGGTGTTTGCTGCCAACATGAATTTTCAGGACTTGTTCCATCCTTTTGCTTGCAAAGCCTTTTAATTTCTTTCCCCTGTCTGGTGACCAAACTCCATCAGGGAAGAGTCAGGTTTTCCTGAGTCTTGGGGTGCTGCAGGGAAAGAACATTTGAGCAGAGATTGCTGGCTGGAATTCAGCACCAAGACCCTTCTCTGTGCACAATCCAGGACTTGGTTGCCAAATAAGTTTTGGCTTGGGCCAAATTTCTCCTAAAGGCAGAGAGGTGGGTAGGAGAGGGACCTGGTGGTAGGGAACCTTGGAGTAACCTCTGTCCAGGTCAGTGCAAGCCCAGATCGATGCCAGCACTGCCTGGCACTGGGCTTGAACCAGGAGCGTGGTGTGGTACAAATGGGAAATGAGAGAAGCAGCTTGACAGAGGGCAATTTGGGTAAAACAGCATCAGGAGTGTCAAAATAGATTTGTTTCCAATATAGAAAACACCTCCCCAGGGAGCATGAGGGAGACTTAGGAGTTGTTAGTTTTGGACGAGAGAGGCAGTGAATTTGATCTGCGAACAAAGGGGAACTGGCAAAGCTGACAGCTTTTGCTCTGATTGCTTTGCTTCCTCTGTGCCGGGCTATGTCTTTTTTTTTTTTTTTTTTATCCTTTAATTTTTTTCCCTTTTAATTTATTGAAATGCCCTGGATCTCAATTCACTTTCTTTGCTCTTTACTTCTTATTGCTTTGGCTGAAACTTTAAATCCCCAGTATGACTGGGATCAGGGCAAGAATAAAAATATCCAATGGAAAAACAAACCAGCCCAAGGACATGAAAACAAGCTGCAGCGTTTCTGATGTTCAGTTTTGGTAGCAGAGGGTAGGTGTCTCTTGGGAGCAGGACAGGGACGTGAGGATGGAGGGTTGTTGCCAATCCCTGCACAGTGGGGTGGCCAAAGTGAATTGGTGGGCTGCACTCTGACTCCTAAGGATCAGAATCTCTGCCAAAATCATCTGCCTGACTTGAAGGGCAGGATAAAGGAGAAATATCCCTGCCAAGGGGTGAGGCTGGAGGCTTTTCCTGAAGCTAAGAAAGTGCCAAGAAGGAAGCTTTGCCTTGTGAAATGTCCTCTGAGAGCTGAAGGGACATTAAAAAGCAGCTGCCAAACCACCTCTTTGCCTGATCTTGTTTTTTCAGAAACGAAAATCCATTTTCACAGAGGGAAACTGAGGCCCAGAGCGATGGTGTGGTATCAGTAAGTGGGGCAAGCTTAGAGCAGCACCCCTCATTTGTGGGCATCAGCTGTTTTCCCTCTGTGCAGACAGCTTGTGTTGTCACTGTGTCACGTTACTCTCCTTTCATCAGCCTGAAATTACCATTTGTAAAAAGGGGAAAGAAATCCAAATCTTCAAGAAGCCACTCAGGCTGTTATCTGAGGCTTGTTTCTTTTTTTATTGGTTTGGGGGTTTTTTTGGTTGGCTTTTTTTTTCTTTTCTTCTTTTTTTTTTTTTTTCAATCAAAGGAGCAGATGTTTCTTTTTGATATTAAATGAGCTGCAGGGCTGGATCCTGCTCTTGCTTCCAGCACTCTGTATCTGGAGCGAAGCAGCAATCCCTCCAGTGGGGAGATGTACTTCTTTGCAGTGCCTGACCCCTGGAAATTTTGGGAAAGGGGCTTTCCCCTCTTTGTGGCACCTTGCTATTGATGACATTAGTAACAGATGCATTTACAGCCTGCCTGCTTTGTAGTGGCTCTGGGAATATTTCCCCTTCCTGCGTGCTACCTCAGAAGAGGACAGGTTTAGTTTTTCTGCAGCCTCCCCATGTGCCTTTGGCTCAGCTTCTCTTTCAGTGGTGCTTTTCTAGCATTGTCCATGGCTGCCACTCAAAGAGACCCAGGGTGGACTGCTGGAGCTCATCTTAAGAATTTCCTGGGGAAAACCATTTCCCAGCGGGATCCCAGAGCCCTGCTCAACCTTAACCTTTCTGTCAATGTTGGCAGGTGCAGACCAGCCTCCTGCAGCACCTCGTGTGCAGGGACTGGTTTGTAAGATGTTTTTCTGCAGCAGTTGGGCTGTTGTCACCTGTCTTGACCCTTCTTACATTTCTACTCCAAAAGATGTGGTGAGTAACTATTTGCCCAGCCAATGACCTTGAAGCACAGAGCCAGGGGCTTGTGTTCAGATGAAACCTCCTGCACACCCTGCATGGATGTGGCCTGCTGTCAAGGTCTGATTTTGCCAGCTGCATGTCTGGTTTGTGTCACAGCTGGATTTAGCTCCTGGTAGAAAAGATGAGAGAGCTGGACCTCAAGTGATGTGCAAGGTTGGATCCTCAAGGCTGAATCTTGTCATTGCTTTCACCAGTACAGGTGATTCTCTGAAGATCTTAGTGGCAGGGTATTTGAGCTGAGACTCAGGAAGGAGCTGAGCAATGCACAGTGCTGAGCCTCACCATCATCATCCTCATCATCAGATTGGCAATGGGACACAGCAAGGGCAGGAGCTGCAGCACATGGACAGATGCCTGGTGGAGGCAGTTTCTCAGTCCTGTGTTCTCAGGGCTCCCTCCCCTGAAAAGAGAGTGGGTTCCACCCCAGAAATGCCTCATCCTGGACCTACAAGAGTAAACTTCATAATCATCCTGTTTCTTTGAGAAGCAGCATCTCAGGGATGTCTGCTGTGTTTCTACCAATTTTAACACCTGAAGAAGAGGAGCCCTAATTTGAGAGAGATATGCTGGGCTGGAAAGTGCATGAACACTATTCCTGGCCACACTGCAGAGAATGGTCTCCACGCCTCCAGCACCACAGATGTCCTGACAAAGCCCCAGCTGCTCTCTGAGGATGGTGACCACCTTTCAGAAAAGGTTATGGACTCCCTGATCAATAGCTGAAGACTCTCACTGCTCCACGTTAGTGCTGAGGTATGGGGACTGTGGCTGGTTAGGTACAGAAAAGAGCTCTGGACTGCATCAGAAGCATCTAAGATGCCAGATTGTCTTTAATCATGAAAATACAAAAGCAAGAATCTAGTCTGACTGCTTGGCTGTGCTGAAATAATAGCTCATTTAGGAGGTGGAATTTAAGCCTAAAAGCTAACATTTTTTGTGTGTATTTATAACAGGCAGGCACAGAGAACCTATCTACACTGCTTTTAATTTTTTTCACAAGCTCTTTTGATCCAGGCATTACTGTCCAGGCAAAACTGGCACAAGATCCTTCGCAGGCATGACCAATGATCCTGCTGTGAGCTGCCCAGCACTGGAACTGAGAGTGTATTCATTTTAATGGAGTGTTTG
>VXBI01012231.1:0-38997 GCA_013397375.1 Toxostoma redivivum | reverse complement strand
ATGTTCCTGCAGCAGGTCTCACCTACAGCATGTTGGGTGATGTAGAGGATGATGCGGGGATGGGGTGGGGGGGAGGGACACTCAGTTTGACTGGGATGGAGCCAGGGAGGTGTTTGTGCAGCCTCTTGAATGCCCATTGGATGTGTGGAGTAAAATTCCTGCAGAGAAGGACATGGATTCTGGGTTTTCAGCATGTTATCATGCTGTCTGCCCCAGGGCAAGCAGGAGGACCACAGGTTCTGGGAAAATCAGGCATCCCCTCCCTTTGAAGGCCGGGAGATGACTGCTGGAGTGCACTGGTCCCCCTGCACTGGCCTCCAGGGTACAGTTATTTTTGCAAAGAAGGAGAGGCACTGTTAAAGGCCCATCAGAGCCAAGCTGGACCACAGATCCATCTGGGAGGGAAGACAAACTGCCTGGGCTCTTCCAGTAGCACATGCCTAGCACATGCCCAGTAAAGCCTTCTCCCTCTCCCAAATAATATTCCTGGCTACCACAAGCTCTGGGATTGCTGGAGCATGGCAAGCTCAGTTGCTGACCACTCCTTGTACCAAGAGACAGCGAAGAATGTATGTATTCCCTCTGCACCTTCTCCATGCCTTTAAGAACTTTTATTTTCCCTGGCTGTACACAGTGTCCCACTTGAGCAGTTCCTTCTGGTACAGAAGTTTTCCCAGACCTTGGATTGTCTCCATTTGGGAATCTGGGAGAGCAAGAGCATGTACACTGTCCATGAATACAGATTTACATTGTTTACATGGTGATGTCGGTATTTTGCTATTATTTCTTGACATCTAGTACCACTCTCTGGATCTGCAGCACTTAGCTCCTGATCTTAGGCAGTGTCCCAAAAAACTTATTTCTATTGTGTAAATCAATCTCGTATCTCATTTGTCATCTCATTGATAAGGAGTTTTGGCAGGTCTTTTGGCAGCTTTTAGAAATCAGGTTACCCTAAACATGTGGTGCTGGCAGAAGCTACACCCTTCCCTAATTCATTCATGCACAGCCTGAGCAGTGCAGGTGCCTGTACTCCCTGCCTGAAGGGCTGTGCCCCTCTGCTGAGAAACTGGCCATGCACCCCACCCTGTTTGTCCATTTCAAACTGGGAGAAAACTTCCCTGCTCTTCTGCCACCACCTTGTTTTGCTGCTTGTCTTCAGGCTTGTTTAGAGATCAGCCATAGAAAAGCTTTCAGGATGGGAACCCTTCCAAACCTGCTTGCAGTGTGTTTGAATAGTAATGGTCCTCTGCTTTTTCCTGCTGTGGGCTTGTCCTCAGCTGATCATCTCCTGCATCTGGGGAGGATTAACCCCTTGCACCAGCACAGAATGGGGGCTGACCATCTGGAAAGCAGAAGGATAAGCACCTGGGCCTCCTGCTGGACAACAAGCTGTCCATGAGCCAGAAGTGCCCTTGTGGCCAGGAGGGCCGATGGTGTCCTGGGGTGCATTAGGAAGAGAATTGCAGCAGATTAGGGAGGTGAATCTGCCCCTCTAGTCAGCCCTAGTGATGTGTATTTGGAGTGCTGTTTTCAGGTCTGGGCTTCTTCGTACAGGAGAGGCATGCTGCTCCTGGAGTCATCCACCAGAGGGCTATGAAGATGATGGAGGGACTGGAGCATCTCTCTCATGAGAAAGGCTGAGGGAGCTGGGCCTGTTCAGCCTGGAGAAGAAGTGACTGAGAGGGGTCCTCATCAATGTGTACAAGTATCTGAAGGGTGTGAGAGGATGGACCAGGCTCTGCTCAGTGTTTTTGTGCAATAGGGCACGAGGCAAAGGGCAGAAACTGATGCACAGGAACTTCCATCTGAATATGAGGAAGAATTTCTTTACTGGGCAGGTGACCACACACTGGAACAGATTTTCCAGAGAATTTGTGGAGTCTCTCTCACTAGTGGTACTCATGAGCTGTCTGGATTCAATCCTGTGCCACATGCTGTAGGATGGTCAGGGTGGTGGGACCAGGTGGCCCTCTGCGGTACCTTTCAACATTCTGGAATTCTGTGAGCTCATGGTCCTGCAGACTCTGCTGCTCCTGAAACAGAGACCCTGAGGGATCCTTGAAGGAGGGACTGTTCATTTTTATGGTAATGGCAAATTGATCTTCATATTCTTTTCCGGTTGTATTATTGTGTATTTACATTTAACCTGCCAGAGGCTGTGCTCTTTTAAAATTCCTTAGTTGAACAAGCCTTCAATATGTGAAATCTGCCCTCTTTTCTTCCTTGTTCTGCAGTTTTACCCAGCTCAAAGGTCTTTTTCTGCGAAGACAAATGTGCCCATGCTGAGCCTCCAAAAGGCTATTTTTATCCAGTCCCTATGTTTCCTGCACAGGATTCATCTCTTTGGCTCTTTATCTAATTTTGATTCTTTTTCATGAGTGTCCTCATGGCAATGTCATTCCCTTTTCTCAAGGAAACACTGATGAGGGGGATTTTGCCATCCATATATGTATGTTATGGGCCCACCTTATGTGTGGGTTGTGGGCCCTGTTGGCTTGGAGAGCAGAGAAAAGTTTCATGGCTACTTTGGTCAGCTCAGGGACCAAGTGCTTTATGCAAAATCCTCTCTAGCAACAAAAATATAATGTCATCATCACATAGGGAAATGGTCGAGAAACACTTAATTTGGTTTTGGAGACCTCCTGAAGCCACAGTAAGAAGGGAGCCTGGAGCTGTTCTTCTAGAAATTGTCAACGGTATTGTTTTCATTAATTTATTCATGGAAAGGGTTGTCAAGCATTCAAACAGACTGTCCAGGGAAGTGGTAGAGTCACCATCCTTGGAGGTGTCTGAGAAACCAATGGACATGGCCCTTTGTGCTGTGCTCTAGTTGACAAGGTGGTTGCACTCACTGATCTTGGAGGTCATTCCTGACCTAAAAGATTCCATGATTCCTCACAGGATGCCTCTCATCCCTCCTCCCTCAGCAGAGATCTGTTTTTCTCTCTGGACCCACAGCCTTCCAATGGCTGCTCTGTCAGAAAAGGAATATCATACCTGGCTGGGTCCGTGAGGTCTCTGTGGTCTTTTGGAAAGAAGTGGAACTCCAGATTGCAAAAATTGCTGGGTACCTGTGGAGGAAATGTGCACTGGACCTTCTTTTAATTTTCTTGTTATCAGTCTTTGCTTGTGCAGCAGCCAAGTTGTCTTCTCCAGTAGTTTTGCAGCTTGCAATATCTGAGCCTGTTCTCCTGCCTTGGGCAGTCCCCCAGCAAACACTGGGGGAAACACTGCTGTGCTCTTGTGTGCTTGCAGCAGACCCTGAGCAGAGAGGAAAGATGTTTTCATGCCAAGCTGCACCATGACTGATAGGATTTACCAGATTTCTCTGTGAGACAGCATTGGTTTGCCCTACAGCAATGTTTCCTGCACGCTGTTGGTTCTCATGGCTCCTCTAGAAACCAGAGTGAGTGTAGTGAGCAGGTGAGGGTGGAGTCTCCCAAGGACTGGGTTTGGCTCTGCTGGGGCTCCCTTGAGGTCTGTTTGTGAGTTTTGTATCCCACTGTTCCCCAGCTGGATACCCGGATCAGGCAAGAGGAGAAAGGCCAGCAGGAAGAGCTCTGAGCCCAGCAGCTCAGTGGCTGCCTTCATCCCATCACAAGGGCAAGCTGAGGCTGAGCTGGGGAGCCTTCTGCACTGGGATCAGCCAGATGAGCAGTGGTCTTACTGTATTAATTAGACATCTGGAGAATCTGGCAGGAAGCCCACTTAATTATCCTTGGTGCTCAAGGATGCTCTCAGGAGTCCTTGCCTTTCTGCCTTCACTTAGATCTTCTTCCTTCCAGTGTTCACCATTTTCACACCCTGGAGAGACCCTCACCCTTGGCCTAGGTGGGGAAACTACTCTTCTAAACTTTGAGGGCCCAGGAGTGTCCATCAGTCATCAGACAATATGGGCATCACAATGTAGTGGGGAGGGCAAGGTGGGACAGAAAAATCAGGCTGTGATGCATTGCCCTTCTCATGGGCCTCTGCTGCATTGCCTGAAGCTGCATTTTGGAGTCTCCTGAAGGCAAATTTCACATCTCTGACTAACAGCAGTGTTTGCAGTGCTTTATGCCTGGAATTTGGCACAGCATGTGAAATATCTCTAGGGTTTGCCTTCCAGCACCTCCCAGACACAGAACAAAGCTGAGATGCATTTTCAGCCCTGTGCCCCAGGCTGCTGTGAGGGTGGTGAGGCACTGGCACAGGTTGCCCAGAGAAGCTGTGGATGCCCCATCCCTGGCAGTTCCAAGGACAGGTTGGATGGAGCTCTGAGCAACCTGGTCTAGTGGAAGGTGTCCCTGCCCATTGGCAGGGTGGCTGGAACAAGATGGTCTTTAAGGTCCTTCCAGTTCAGGCCATTCTGTGATTTTTGTGATTAGCAGCTGTGCACAGGGCAGGGTGTTCAAATCCCTTGTTCTTCCCTGTAAACACAGTAACCTGCAATCCACTGGGCTTTGCTGCCTGCACTGACTGCTTGGAGGCTGCTTGTAGCCTGGAGCCCCTTAGCTCTGCCCCCAGCTCCCAGAGCCTGGCTTTGCATCAGGCTCCTCTATTGTCCAAGGGGATGCTGACACCATCCTCTAATCCCCTGATGGAGCTAAATTGCTGCAAACTCCTCTCTGAACATCTAGTGCCTTTAGCAAAAATGGGGAAGGCCAGCTCCTCGATACTGCAGCCGAAATTCCAAGGGTAGATACAGAAGCATGGAAAGCACTGGAGAAACACATCTGCTGCCTTGATCCTTCCTAAAGCTTAAGTGGTACTGGTGGGCTATAGGAAAGAGTTAGCAATTAGTAGATGGGAGGCACAATGCGACAATTAGCCACCAGTTAACAGGATGAATGTGATGACCATTCTCTGCTTACTGATGTTTGGCTAATTTGACATCAGCAGCTTTGTTAAGTGATTATGAATTCCACAGGAGGTGCAATGAGCTGGATCTTGCTAGCAAGAGTGCAATGACTGTGTGACTTGCACTGAGGACATTAGTTGCTCCAGGGGTGACTGCCTCTGTCCCACATGGTTGTAATGTCTCCTGGATTCTCCTGCTCCCCAGCAGCTGTGAGGGCCCTGCCAGAGCTGTCTGCTGGCCTTGACCCTGTGGGGAGGGAAGGCACAGAGCTCAGCTTGGCAATGTCCCCTGCACCTTGGTGTCCTCTTGGACTATCATGCCTAACTTGACAAGACTGCTCTGCCATCCTCTGGTCTGTTTGAGCAGCAGCAGGGTTGGATGTTAGGGGACATGGGTCTCAGCATGGCAGGGATGGGGAGAACCAGCAGGACATGTACCAGGTACAAGGAGGTGGCTTTTGCAGACAAAAAATCAGCATAATGAGGAGCAAGAAAGTACTGCAGTGGATGATATTAAGGAGAAAGGGCAGATAGCACCAATGGGCACAAAGAAGGAAAGAGAGGAAGGAAAACTTTTGTGATGGCCCAAGGGAAACCTGTCTAATGGGACTTGCCAGACAGGGAAGTTTGAGCTCCCTTGTGGTCCTGAAGGACTTTGACATGCCACTTCACTGCTGTCCTAGGCAGAGGGAATGGCATGGAGACATCAAGAACACCTTTGAAAACCTTGGATGTTGTGGGGCTATGCCTGGGAGTTAGGGCCTCTACACCAGGAGACATGAAGTCCTGGTCTGGACAGGTGTCCATCTCCACAGTGGTTGTCTTGCTACCCCCACATTTGGGCACAGTGAGGAACTGAGGATGGTAGAGAAGCAGGAATGGCCAGCTGGTACCTACCCAGGCTTTGAGACAGGCAGGCACAAATGTGCCTGTGAAGGCAGTCCTGTGGCTGGGTCAGCACTGTGTGCTGGACTGAGCCAATTGTCCTGCTGGGAAATGGGGATAATTAGCTTGAGCCCAGCATGATGCTGATGGTACTTTTGAAAAATGCTGCCTTAGATATTTCAAGGGCATACAGCTAAGCAACCTGTTAAATGCTCTTACAAATCTAACAAGATAACCAGCCCCCTGAGAAGCTGAACAAACAGTTGCATTTCCACTCAGAGGAGGTGAGCAACCTTTGCAAACGTCAAGCTGTTCTCCAGGAGGCTTGGGGGCAGAGCAAGAATAGTCCCCAGAGGCCAAAAAATGGGAATAGAAACCCTTGTAAAGTGGCTTGTCTTCAGCGATTTGTCTCTTTGCTCCCTGACTTGAATGAGAAGCTGCAGAGACAGCATGAAAATGAAATATAACCAGGAGGAATACTCCATTTCATCTCTCCTGCATCTCTTACTGCTCCCTCCGGTCCCTGGTGCTCATCTGCTGAAGTCCAAGGCAAAGTGTTATTGAGCTGCTGGATCTGATTGAATTTTTTTCACATCCCTGAAGGGCTGCAGTGACTGGAGCGCTGCTTTGAGCAGAGAGGACATGGTTAGCCAGTTGGCAGGACCAATCCTCCTGAGACCCAAGCAATGTCTGGCCCAGACTGCTGAATGAATGGGTAGCAAGGCCAGCTCTCTGTTGCCATGTGGAGACTGCAGCAGATATTTGAAGCAAGGAGAGAGGCTGAAAGTAAACCTGCCGTGGTAACACACTCAGATAATAGTCATATCCTGACACGTATCTGTGCAGAGGAGCTCTCTGCTGCCCCATTGCTGTGATTGCTCCTCATGGGGTTTGATGGGCTCCAGGTAACACCCTTGGGATTAAACTGTGTTGGGAGATGAACCTTTCTGTCACTGGATTGAATGTCTATCCTGGGACACCCTGGAATTTGACTCTGCTCTGAGCTGCTCACCTGCTGGTAAGCCCTGGAGGGCTGCCAACATTTTGGAGAGGAAGAGAGAAGCAACTGATGGCTTCAAAGAGGGCTCTGAGCTGCTCAACTCCCAAAGCAAATCAGAGAGTGAGCATGGACCCAGAAGCATCTGACTCATCCTTCCTCTGCAGGCTACAGTGTGGGGATGTGGTTGACAGCCCCTGCCACCACACACTGGTGAAATGAGGAAGGCAAAATTCTTGAGCCTTTGGGGACACTGCTCTCCTGAAAGCTCTAGACTGTAGGTGGCCACCATGGTGACTTGGGGAGCTCATATGGAAATGCAAAGCTGTGCTGGGGTCGAGAAGGTGAGGGTGAAGATGCTGTTGCACTTCACTGTCCATAGTCATGGAAAGATCGACAGAGGAATCATCCTACTTTTCAGGGTGTGCTCTGCCACCTCTTCAATGCTTTTCAGCCAGACCAAGGGGCTCTGTGTGGTGCAGCTCAGGAAGTGAGAATGCAAGATGTTACCTGGTTGAGCTGCAGGCAGGAATCACAAGGACTCCTGGACCTTTGGGATGGGGGAAGAAGTGTTGTGATCTCTTACAGCTATTTGCACAGAACAAGTCCGTCCATAGCTTTCAGGATCTCTGTGATGTTCAAAAGACAGCTGAGCTGTGGTCTTCAGTCTCATCCCTCTCTGGGGATCCCCAGCTGTGTCTCTAGCTCTGGGGTGGAGGGTGCTGCCTGTCTCTGCACAGCTGGGACTCCCAAATGGCGTGTGCATCTGCTCCCAAGCCAACACTGCTCAAGCCTGGAGAGGAGATGGCTCCTGCTGGCTTCAGTGACATCAGGCTGAGCTGCGAGCAGAGCTGGCTGGGGACAACATGTATTTGTTGTCCAGCTGGTCCCACCAAAGGCAGGAGCAGAGACCTGGCTGTGGTACCTACTTTCCACCTCCCTAGTGCAAGGGGAAAGCAAACCCAGCCCAGCAAGGACAATGGTTGAATTGAAATGAGGTGAGATGGGTGAGGAGGCTGGTGGTGGGGCTGGGCTGAGCACACAGGAGCTGGACCATGATGAAACCCCTCAAAGGGCAGTGGAGTCTCATAGATCGTCCTCCCCATTCCTTGGGAGTGGAGAGAGACCTCAGCTCCACATTTCTGTGGTTTCTTTGCTCATTATAGGAAAAATGAAGGGTGAAGACAGGTCCATGAATCATTACTGTTTGGTTTGGCTGCATCACCGCTCTGTGTTTAGGAACGGCTGATTTTTTTTCTCCTTGTGAGTTGTTCTCTCTTCCTCCACTCCTTCGGGTTTTGGGGTTGTTTTCTAGTTTTTGTCCCTTCAATTGTCCTGAATTATTGCAAGATGGTGAAACAGAAGATCTCTTCCTTTTCTTGCATTGCCTTCTCTTGCAGCAGATGTCAAATAAAAGAGTCCAGGTTTTTAATAACTCATCCCAAAAGGGGATCTTTCACCCGTCCCATGACAAGACATTGCAGGAAGCCACTGGCGTGGCCTTCAGGCTCATGAGAGCACCTTCCAGGGAAGAAAAAAAAACAAAAAAAAAGAAGTAAAAACGAACAAGATTCCTCTATCCATTTCTTAATGATGTACTTTTTTTTGGGTTCTTGCTGGAACATCTGTTCTGAATTTGTGCACAATGTTAGTATCTCTAAAATTGTTCATTCCTTCACTGCTGGGGCGCTGGGGTTGCACAGTGAGAGGGCTCACACACCACCACACCCTTGTACCTCAGCAGGGCGGGCATGAGAGAGGACACAGCAGCAGAATGGCTGCTTCCATCTCATGCCCCACAGGAGAATTTGGGCTGCTCCCTTCCCCTCCCTCTGCTACACATTAAGGGTGACCATGCCATGCGCTTTTGGCATGCACAAGCTCAGTGTCCAGTTTTTATCCTGTGCCTTGGTATTTGTGCCTCAGTGCCTGGTGAAGGTGTTTACAGACCCATCTCCCTTCTGCTGTTCCAAGCTGAGACTGGGAGGGGAGGCAGCATTCCTGTGTTTGCAGTGATGAGGGTCCTGGAAAGACAGGGTGCAATTTTCTCATTTGAATCTGTGCTGGGTTGTAATTTTTCCTAATTCGTCACCTGTCATGACACAGGAGCGAGGAATGAGAGCTCCCTCTTACATATCACTGCTTGATTACATGGTGTCAGAAGAGGCTTTCACAAATTATTCCACATAGGTGAAACAGTCTGGAAGGGGACTTTGGTAGACAGCTACACACAGGGGCTGCAGTCTTTGCAGCTCACCTGGCAGTTATGTTGAGGAGGCCAAGGGGTGGACATCCTGATCTTGCAGGTAGATGGACACCCTCAGGGGTCAAAAACCAATTTGAGGTTGAACTAGAAGGGAAAAAGCAAATCTCCTGAAAGCTGGGTGTGGCTGTCATCCTGATGGCACTGTCCCTTGGCAGGGCCTGCTTCTGCCCTGTCCTCCCAGGCTGGGTAGGGATGGTTATGGAGCACACTGGCATCCTAGTGGAGGTCAGGCTGGATGCTGTTCACCACCCACAGCTCTGCAGTGGAGTTCTCCTGGGGATTGCAACAGGAGGGCTAATCAGGGAGCAAACTGCCAGTGATATAATCAAATCAGGGAGAGGCTTCTGTGACAATTGGAGGTGACATTGCACAGCGTGTTTGTGTGGGGGGCTGTTTGCAAAACGAGGCATGTGATCACTGAAGGAAGGCAAGCAGGTGGCCAAAGAGTAACAGTGAGTCTGGCTAATAGAGCCCAGCTCAAACATGTGTTGTGGACAGGGATTGAGACATTTCTTCCAATTTTTTCTACCTTAGTTTTCATGGGTTCTTTGGGGAAAGCAGGTTTGTGTTTCTTTGTGTCTACAGAGACAGTGAGGGGACACAGATCTGTTGAACGACCGTGTGGCTACTGGCTGTAGGAAGCAGTGGGACAATGTCATAAACCAAGAAAGGATTGTGAGGTACTGCCCTCCTGCCAAACACAATTCTACTCCATTGCATACTTTATCACCAGTGTTCTTGTGGCTGCATGGAGAGCCAAGAAATGGCACTGATCTGGCTAAAAATGTATTTTGGGTGGTGTGGGGCCTGCCAGGTTCATTTCAGATGGATCAGCTGCATGAAAGGGCTTGCTGGTATGACTAGTGGAGTTCAAGCAGGGGGGAATGAAGGGTGCAGGAAAGGAGTGGGTGGAAATAGCTTCAAAACTCTGCTGGGCAGCAAAGCCAAATCTGAAACCTTGTGCTGCCCTTAACCAGGCCAGGAGCTCCCTCAGAGTCTCGGCTCCCTGAGAGTGAGCTGTAACCAGCAGCACCAGTATTGGAGAGCCTGAACTGCTCAACCCGTGCTTTTACACTGTCCCCAGTGGCTCAGACATCCATGCTCATGTGGGCTTGAATTCCCCCCTCCACATCTTGTGCTTGGTCTTTCCTGACTGAGCTTGGGGCAGAGGCTGGCTGTGGGACTGTGGTGTGAGCTGCTTGTGAGGAACTGCAGTGAGCTGAGGCATGTTCAGAAAAGGTCTCTGTCCCATGTATTGGCCTTGTCCACCCCAGGCTATGCCCAGGGCAGCTGCTGGACAAATCCTGACATGGGGAATCCCAGGAGAAAGAGGTGGTCCAGACTGTGGTGAGTGGCAGCCTCCAGTGTCTATCCAGTGGCATGCACTGAGGTGGTGACTTCAGCCTGGTTTTGAGGAACGGGTGCCCAACCCTGGCCCCAAAGGGTGTGCAGGTGTGCAACCCTTTTCTTTTTGCCCCTGTGAAGTTTGTGTAGTCGTTTGCCTGCACTGACTCTGACCTAGAGACCTGGGGTTGCAAAAAATGCAGCTGACCTGGTCTCATAAAATCACAGAAACATAGAATGATTTTGGTTGGAAAGGGACTTCTTGGCTGAAGATCATCTTGTTCCAACCCCCCCCACCATAGGCAGGAACACTTTCCACTAGACCAGGTTGCTCAGAGCCCTATCCAACCTGGCCTCAAATTGTTTCTGGGGATGGGACATCCACAATTTCCCTGAGCTAGTTTCCAGTGCCTCATCAACCTCCTAGAGAGGATTTTTTCCTAGTATCTGTTCTAAATCTACTCCCAACCTCTCCTTGCACCATAACAGCTCTGGCTGAACTGCTGCTGGCCATCTCAGAGGTCTCAGCAGCACATGCCATGCCAGGTCAGGGGAATTGCAGGGCTGTACTTGACCTGCTTGAAGATGCTAAGGAGATGTTTGAGCTGGTCTTCAGAAAGGGGATCCCTGATTTAATGATCCCTGATCCATGCTGGCCATGGAGGCCACTTTCCACATTCTCAAGGGCCAGGGAGAATCTAATATTGGATGTTGTAGGAGAGCATGCACAGATAGCACAACAGATCAGGAATAAATCAGCAATGGGCAGTGCCTTACTCAGCTCCCTCTAGTCCAGCTCTCCTGCAGCACAAATATTTTCCCTGTTTGCAGCCCTGGATCCACTGTTTAATCTAGTTTCAAATGCCTCAGGCTTTCCTTGGGAAAAGCTTCTCTACAGCCTCATAAATCTTCCTGTCAGGAAGTTTCTTTCTTGCTACAGACCTGAGAATTCTCCTTTCTTAATTTCATGCTGCTTATCCTCTCTTTCCCGTACCGAGCCCTCCCCGGGATAGGCACTGAAGCAGGACAGGAGCAGCAGTCTCAGCAGCATATCTTTCAGTCTGCTCTCAAGAGTTATTTCTCACTTAGGACTCATCCTACCTGCTCCCAGGCTGTGTTGTGAGAGCCTTGGGCTGTGCTGGTAGTGCTGGGAGAAGCACAGGATAAACCTCATGAGGAGGCAGGTGAACTGGAGAGGCTCTCTGGAGCTTCTGGTCCCATGATCAGCTCTCCTTAGCTTACCTGACCTCTTCCTAAAGTCTCCCTCACTCCTCACCTCTGACAGTCAGGAATGACCAGTTGCTCTCTTTTTTTTCTGCTGTCTAACTTAAACTTTCTTTGCTGCAGCTTCAGTGCCTCCCTGGTATTGCTTTGCCCAGCACAGCCATGGAGTAGAGCTCATTGTTGTGAATTTTGTTGCAGCTTTTCCTCTACTGGAAGCCTGCTCTTTTCCTACTTACACCACTGCTTGAGGTGACAAGAAACACTGGTTCTGAAAGTCCTTTGGGCTCTCTTGGGAAAGGGTTTCAGGCTGCTGCCTTTGCTGCCCACGTGCTGAAAACAGATGAGCCCAGAGAAGCACCTTGCAGGTTAATCTTGAGCCTCTAAATGTGGTCAGGCTGGGTTGCAGATGTTGATGCCAGAGTGTATTTATTCATTTCACAGTTTTGCTTATTTATCAGATCCTGCGATCATTAAATTGTGCATTACCATTTGGCATGTGGCAGGTTTTAATTCCTATGGCTGGTTTATGCCCTCTGCAGGTATTAGCCTAAATGCATTTCCTGACAAGTGATGGATGCTCCGAAAAGCTGTGGCAACATATTTATTGATCAGAGCTCTCCATAACCCCAGCTCACTAATGCAAGCTCTTGCAGTGCTAGGAACTATTGTCTCCTCAGACTGTTTCATTAACTCAGATGTGAGGGTTTGGTCTTTCATGCAGGATGGAGTAAATCTCGCGCAGTGTCAACTCTGACAGCAGCTCCGGCTCACTAAGTAGGGTAGACCTGGCCTGTGCTCAGCAAGGGGACCTCTGAGGGATATTTAGGGATAGAGAAGCCCTTCAATGACTTTCCAGAGGATATCGAGGCAAACATGAGATGTATTTGGGGTTGGAAGGTACCTCTGCAATTGCCTTTCTTGATATGTCTGACCTACCTGTGTGCTGGGTTGTGCAGCAGAGGTGGGAGCACAGCAGCTGGGTGCTGCTGCAGGCTTTCCTTAGGACAGATAGGGCTGGCTAGGGAAGTGCCACCTCGAGGCTCCTGCAGGGTCTGCAGTGCAGAGCTGCCTAGGTGCTTCAGGGAATGGGATGTGTCTGCCACTGGCAGGGTTCTGCTTGGATAAAAACAGTAGGAAAAGTTGTGCTTAGAAAGGTCTGTCTTGTCAAGGTGAAAAGCTTCTGCTAACCCTTGAAGAGGGAGGACCAGAGAGGCATCTTGAGTTACCCCCTCTTCCATGGGGGTGTGTGTGGACTCTGTCACACTCTGGAGCAGAAGGGACTACCACAGGTGAGGAGTAGATAATGGTGTGGCCAAGCTGGTTAAAAATTGGTCAGGAAACAAATTCAGCCCAAAGGTGAGTTATGGAGGCTTGAAGGAGTGACAGGATACCGTGTAGTGGAAACAGGGTTGCTGTGTGATCCTTGCCTGCCCATGCACATGGCATGAAATCCTTTCCCTCTCTACAGCTGCAAAGCAAAACTCCTGCCTGCTTTTCCCAAACCCACCCTGAATGAGTCTAACTTCTTCAGAAACAAAAAACAGAAGCCTTGAGAATTTCCCCATTCTTCTGGGAAAGAGCAAGGTAGACAAATGCAGGACATCTTGCCTTATTCAGAGAGAGCTGGGGCTTCATGAAGTGGAATGAACTTGCAAGACCGTGCCCAGAACTCTGCATGGTCAACCCCCATCCTTTAAGAGCAGCAAGGTGGGGTGGTGTCAGCTGGGAGCTTATTGGTGCCTCATGCCTTGCAGGGTGGAGTGGGGAGTTCACACTGTGACAGTGGCTTTGCAGAGCCACACCTGGACGTGAGCACTGCGGGGGTGGAGAAATCAGAATGAAGCTGCCAAGCCCATGGCTGGTGGGGAACAGGTGAGAGGTCACAAAGAGCTGGTGAGATGGTCATGTGGGATCCTGTTGGCTCCTCAGTTATGGGAAACTCCAGCTTATCCAAACCTGCTGGCAGGTTGTCTGCTGGAGAAACTGCTCTCTGCTCATGCTGAAGGGGAGTGACATCCCACATGTTGTAAATATTTCTAGAAAACAGCTCCTTATCCATTCTCCTGCAGTTTGCATGGCCTGAACACCTGTAGTAAGAATAGATGAGGCTGTGAGGAGAGAGAACTCTGGTCTCAGTGTGACACCAGAGCACCCCACATGGATGTGATCCTTGTGGCCAGCACCGGTCTCAGCTCTGCCAGTCCTCACCAACTGGGCATGGGTTATTTGTGTGCCCAATGGACACTGGCTCGTCTCCTCTGACCTCTCTTGGACAAAGGCTCTGGTCTGGGGCTGGAAACTGGAAATGGAGCCCCTGGAGGTCCTGAGGTCAGAAAAAAGACGTGTATGCTCACATTCCACTCATGCCAACACTCACAGCTGCCTGGAATGAGCAGCTTTGGGTCTGAATTGACCACCAAGGTGGCAAATCCACCAACTAGCAAACTCAGTGCTGGAACTAAAAGAGGTTCCCCACAGTCCTGTACAATCCTCCCAAAATGCCAGCAGCATCGGGGGATGCTTATCCAGGTTCCTACCACTTGGAAGAAAATACTGTTTGGTTTGCCTGCATAAGCATCCCTCTCTTCTCAGCTGAAGGTCCTTGGGTCTGTTAGCAGAGGACCATTAGGTCTGAAAGTTGTTCTCAGTTGTCCTCACAGCTTGATCACAAATGATAATGAATGGTGTCTTCAGGGGGGCTGCAGCAGGGTATGGGCTGGAGCCAGGAAACCCTTGTTGAAGGCACCTGGTACAGGTGGGTGCAAAATGGGAAGAGCAGGGTTGACCCTCCTGTCGTTGGCATGGGCAGCCAAATGCCTGGGGGAAAGAGTAGGACAAGGATGTTTTCACCTGGGGCAACACAGACAAAAGGACTCTTTCCACCTTCAACTTCTCATGCTGGACTCTGGTGAAGAGAAATAGTTATTTTATAGAAAGAAACTGGGTCTTACATTAATAGAGGAAGATTACAGCTTTATGTGAGAAGAAGAAAGAAGCTAAATGAGGTGCTGATGCAGTGAGGATCTTTATTGTTAAGCACTCTTAATAATGCATAGAGTTGTACTCATCTTTCAGTAACTTTATTCCACTATTGTAAATCTCATTTTAGTGATCTCATCATTTCAGCTTTAATTCTAGCTGGCATGGTGGAGCCATCTGCCAGCCAGGAGAAATTCTTACCTTCCCTTCCTCGTACCAAACATTGGGAAATGCCCTGCTCCCACCAATGCAGCTCCCACATACATGGGGGACAGCACAGGAACCATCTGGAGCAGATGGATCTCCCAGACACTGCAGTGAGAAGTCTCTGGCATCCAGTGGAAAACCAGAAATTGGGCAGGGAGAAGTCTTGGGGGGAATAGAAATACAACTTAGGAGTAAAACTTGACAATGCTAAGTCAGAGTGTGCAGTTAGAAATACCACCCCTTTCACACAGGCTCTCCAAACAGCTGCAAAATCTCTCTTATCAGAGGAAAAACCCCATCCAAATAAATTATATATATTTTAGTTTGTAAATTACTAGAATGGGACAGAAGCCAGCAGGTTTTCTCCTGCATCCTGCTAATGCCTGTGTCCCTTTGCTGGTCCTGTGAGGCTGGAACAAACTTTGGGAGCTGCTCTTGGGGACAGGGCGGCAGTGCCCGAGCTGAGCTTTAATTAACAGAAAGTGGCCACCATTCTGCTCAGCACAGCAATCTCAGACTTCAATTGCTGATTGAGGCAAGAGCCATTTCTCACCAGGTAGAGGAAATAAGGCTTGCATTGGAACATAAAAGATTGTTTTAATTAAACCTGGTATTTCTAAGCCTGTTGCTGGCTGCAGCCTGAACGGGGGAGGCAGCTGGAGTCGGTCAGAAAATTCCCAGAAAAAAGGCACTTTTCCCCCCCCTCCACTTCGTAGGCTAGAAATGGTGCATGATAGAAAAATAAAAGACTTTTGTTTTGTTCAGAGTTGTATTTGCCTCTTGGTCATACAGGCTGGAGGCATCACAGAATTGCCTGTGTGGTGTTACAAAGGAGGAAAGGACCTCTTCTGCATCCAGCTCTGGGGGCTGCATTAACCCCAGGACTGACTACAGCCCAGGACAGCCTGATGAGATCAAACCCCAGCCCCAGCCCTAACCATCACTGTCTCTTTCTCTGCACTGTGGTCCCCTCTCCTTTCCCCAGCTCACTTTTATCTCCACAATGGCCTTTGCAGGAAGGTCAGTATCCAGATAAATTTCTGCCTCAGCACTGTAAAAATCTTGGGGTGCTCTACACTTAAGTTTATTCCCAAGTTTGTTTGGTTTTTTTTCCCCAAGCTGTGTGTTAAGCCTGTGTCTTTCCCCACCTGCAGCCAGGTTGAGTTTTGGGTGGTTTAGTCCTGCAACACAGGAGCTAAACCAAGTGGACAACAAGCCCCAAGCTCACCAAACACTCTGAACAAGCTGTAGAAAGCATCCCAGCCTCAGCTCATCTCTCTGCTGCATTTTCTAAATCTGTGAGGATTTTGAAATCCTCAGATGGAGCAGCAAATCCCTCCAGCTGTTCCCACTGTGCTCACCCAGCCCAGGAACAGCTTATGCTGGTCACTGAGCATCTTCCTCTGAGCTGCAGCAGCTGCTCCCTGGGCAGAGGCAGCCATCCAGGCAAAAGCACATTTTTAAGTGCATGTCACCTTTGGGGTTTTTCTGCTGAAGAAGGTAAAATTCAGAGCTCCCAAAAAGCACGACTGTCCTGGAAATCAAACTGGGTTTTAACTTAGGCTTCACAGGCAAGGGACAAGCAGAGTCAGTGTGACAGCACAAACAACCCAGATGGGACACTTGAGGTGGACCATGTTTTTCTGTAGCCACAGGCCACCTCCCACCCACACAACCCTACAGGATGAGGAATATCTGCAAGTGGGTTTAGAATCATAGAATATGTGGAGTTGGAAGGGACCCAAAAGGAATCACTGAAGTACAACTCCTGGCCCTGCACAGCACAACCCCAAGAACCCCACCATGTACCTGAGAGTGTTGTCCAGGCACTTCTTGAGCTCTGTCAGACTTGGTGCTGTGACCTCTTCTATGGAGAGCCTGTTCTAGGGCCCAGCCACCCTCTGGGTCCACTAGGATTTGCTCTGCCCCATATATGGCCCTTTTCCTGTGTTTGTTTTGTCTTTTTTTTTCAGACCAACCAAGTAGCTCATTCTTCAGGGGTCCCAAGCTGGTTGTGACATGGTTTGGGTGAAGTGACCAGGGCACTGCATCTGGAACAAGGGACTGCTTCTGAGCCCTTTGGAGGTGCTCAGGGCCTCCAGTATCTCCCAGGCCACCACTGCAAGCTGGGGGAAAGGCTAAGCCACAGTGGTGGGAGTGTGGAATGTTAGCAGCACCATCAGACCATAGCATCCAAAACGGAAACTTCCCAGTTTGCTCTGCGCAACTAGTTGATATTAAATCCTCAATTTCTTGCCTAAAATAAACACAATTGAGTAAACACATAAAAATATGTCTGTATTCACAGACAGAAATACACTTACACGCCACATATCTGGAGTTTCAAATGTTTCATTTGCCCAGAATGCTGCTTCAGCAAAACCAAAACTATTTGCAGAACAAAGTCAGTCACAGAAAACCCAACTTTCCCAGCTCAGAAATTTCTGGGGGCAAAAGCAACAATGGCTATTTAAATGAAACTGCCTGCCAATGCATTTCCAAACCAGAGAGCTGCAGATGAATCCAAATGGTCCCATTTCAACACTGGAATAAATTTAGACAAACAAACAAGTAAATTGAGACTAGCATGAAACTACTGGAAGTTATCGAACCAATCTACTGTTCTTCCCTTCCTTCTTCCTAGGAATTACCAGCTTCTCACCACCAATAAGAAGGTAAAAGAGCCCAAATTTTTGTCTCAGCACAAGACAGGAAATAGTCCTGAAATCTCAAATATTTGTATGAATCAGATTTTTCAAAGTTTTATTACTTATTTACAGTGTTTCCTGGTGCTTCTGAAATACCTCATGCCAATGGCTGAACTAAAATAACTTCATCTGATTGAGCAGAGGAACCAAGATGTTTTGGTCTTGCATCAGGGATGTTTTTCAGCTGTCTGGGTCCTGTCAGGGGGGCTGCAGCCAGCTGAATTAAACTGCATATGCAAATCTTAATTAATTAGCAATTAGGTATGGCAGCTTGTCAAACTGCAAAGCCTGGCACTGAAAGATGCACACTGTGGCCACGTCCTTTCGGAGTGTCAGCCTTTAAGCAGGGCAGCATTAAAGCTTTTGTGACAGGGATGTGATGCTAAGATGTGGGCTTTGGGAACATCCAGCTCAGTTTCAAGGAGTGGAAAATGGATGGAAATGTATTGGAGATGAATGAAAATGCACTGGAGATGGTCTGCCCCAAATTATGCTGTATAGGCATAGAAGAGGGGGTGTGGGGTTGTGGGCTCTTTTCCCTCCTCAGGTCAGGTGTGTTTGTGACTCTCCAGACAGACATCCCCTGGCTGGGGACACCAGGTGGGTATCCCAGCTTGCAGAGGCAGAGGTCTCGTCTCCCTGGAGGTCTTACTAGCCTGTATCAGAGCCCACCTCTCATTGTGCCACTGCTGAGGCTAGCTCAATCAATGCCAACAGAAGAATTTCCTTAAAGCCAAATTTAATTTTGGATCATCCTGGCTGGAGTCCATGGGTGTTCACATGGATGTGTGCACCAGGACAGGCTGTTGGGCAGCTGAGCCAGGGTTCTGGTGGTGCAGCACAGAGCACATTTCTCATCACAGCCTCTGCCCCATGGGAGGAAACGCATCTCCTCTGCACAGCTGTGGGCACTGCCCACATCCAGCTGTTCTGCAGCATCCATGGATCCACCATTTCCAGCTTCCCAGTATGTGTAGGAGGTGCTAGGCAGAGGAGATGGGACAGCAGGACAGCCGGGGCCTTGGTACCCCTGGGAACACCAGGTCTCCTGGAATGCCCTCCAAGGGTTTTTCTCTCTAAGCTTGCGGCTCACGTCCTGCTGCTGCTGTTAGCCAGCCTGGCCACAATCAGATCATTTATTTCCCACACCGCCTGAAAAAACCCACATTTCGAACAAATTTTATTTTGGGGAACCTTCACACATTTTCTAACAGATTTTCCATCAGATTTCTGGTGCATTAAAACCCACTGACCATTGCCATGGCTCCTCCTGTGGGCCCCTCAAGCTGCCCTTATGTTTCCCAACAGGACAACATGATGGAAAAATACTGACCTATATTCCCCATGAGAAGAAAAAATTTCCCCATGAAAAGTTTGAAGTGCCATGCAGGAGAGGCAGCACAGCTTTGAGCCAAATGACGTGAATGGCTGCCCATGTTCACCTGCACTTTAAATCATCCCCAACACATCGAGTCAAGGAGCAATGGTGGGAGCCAGACAGGGTACATTAGAGACCCCTATGGGGATGTTATTGTGCTGCTGTGATTTTAGTATCATTAGACAGGAGATAACCTATCTCCTCAGATAAAAACAGGAACCCAGCATGAAAAATGCAGCCATTATCCAATAAGACACCGTTTCTTTGGGAAGCTCTGAGTGGAGGTAAATGGGTCTACGATTGAAATTTCAGTTTGTTCCAGCTTCCTCCTGGGGCCAGATCTATGCAGAGAAAAAGGAATAGATTTGTTTCTTTCAGAAGAGGTGTAAAGCTCTTTACATATCACCAGGTGCCTCGGGCAGCATGCTGACCAGGTCTCCTTATTCTGTCTGGTTTTGTTAGAGCTTTAATCATGTTAATGACAGTCCTAACATTTTTTAATGGCTCTGAATCAACAGCTGAATTCTGAGCATTTCACTGCAAATAAGAGGATTCCAGAAGTTAGACTCTACTCTCCTGGCACCCTCTCTGCTCTGCACCAGTATTTTGGGGACATCTCCTGAAGAGATGGATAGGTGATCCTGGCTGGAAATCATCTTCTCAGCCCCTCCTGCACATTTCCTGTTGCAGCTCTTTGCAGGACCTTGCAGAAATCTTATTTGGGGGTCCATGACTTAAGCAATACTTGCAAAAATAAAGACAGTTTAATCCAGAGCCTCCAGGAGGAGGCAGAGGGGAGAGGAGAAATATGTCCAGATACATAGAAAGGAGCTGCAAAGGGAACTGGAATAAGCAGAGATCAGCTCCACTGAGCACAGACAAAACCAACTGCAGGGTCTCAGCAGGAAAGGTTTGGGTAAGAGAGTAGGGGATGTTTCCCAATGAGATGGGCATCATAGCATAGGAATCAAGGATCTCATCAGCCCCATGCCTGGTTGGGCAGTGCTGGGCTCAGCCCAGGCAGGAGTGTGGGGCTGCTGGCTGCCCGTGATCACTCACAGCATGATGACCTCCACAAAACACAGGGGAGACAGCACTGTCAGCCCTGCCTTGGTACCCACGCCTTAGAGCAGGCAGGCAACAGCTGATGTTGTGTCTGCAGTGGCATCCTACAGGTCCTGTTAATCACACTGAAATAATCAAGCCCGGAGGAGGAAAGTCAAATGCATTAACTGATAATTACAGGCGCTACTAACCCCGCAGGCACTCCGTGCCCCCATCACCAGGCTTGGCACAAAGACAGCGAGCCTGGCACTGTGAAAGGGATGTGACAGCCCTGAGCGTGACCTGCTGGCCTCACCGCCCCATTGCTTACCCCACTCTTCTTCCTCACTCGAGGGAACTCACAGCCTCCTGGGCACATGCACAATGCACTAATTGAAGGATGTGTTAATGTTCCTGAAATAACCTCCCTGTTGGCTCCTTCCATGACCTTGGGCAGCAATTTCCCCCCCTCCTTGCAGGGAGGACAATGCTTGGCCAGAACCTGACATGGGGCAGAGGGGAGGCTGAGAGCCAGAGCTGCAGTGCTCTGATCCAACACGGCATTGCGTGTCCATGTGGTGAAAATGCATGAAAAGCTTGAATCCTGCTGGCATTTCTCTTCTGCCTGCCCATTTCAGCTCTGCTTGTCTCCTCTCAGCACTCAGCAATGCAGCAGATGTGGAGAATCTTGAAATAACAGGACAGTCTTTAGCACAACTGGAAGCTCTAACAAGAGGAGATGAAATGCTGGAAATCAGACCTCTGAGCTGCACCGAACACCTCCTGAAATGCAGGGAGCCCTCCCTAAGATGCAGCAAATCTTTGTCATTTTTTCTCTATGGTATCAATCCTGCACCATCATCAGAGCGGGCTTCCATTTAAAACCTAACCTTTCTCTCAGCAGAAGCAGGGCTAACCTGGCACTCAAAACTGAGGGCACAAAACCAGGAATAGAAAATTGTGCTTCAAAGCAGCAACTGTGCCTGGGTGTCTCATTGCTGCAGCCAGACACCCACCCTCTGGGCAGCCCCTAATCCACAATCACCACACACACCTCGTTTCAACCAGCACGCCTCAAACTACCTATTTAATTGCCAGACAGTCATCTCTTTATGAATTGCTAATTACTATGATCTTATTTGTGTTTACACTGAATAGGTGCCCAGGCAGCATCAGGCTCATTCTGCCACAGTACTCGCCAGGTCTTTTACTGAGCTGGATGCAGATCTCCTTTTCCAAGTGGATTTTATTCCTTGCATTAACTTGGCTTTATAGACAAGGCTTTAAACATGGAACAAATTAACTCATTAGCCTCAAATAATCCAGTGACCAAAACAGGCCATGTTTCATGAACTGTTTTCCAGCTCATACTGTCCTGGCAGCAACTGCAATAGAGAGGGTGGGATATGGTGGGATATTTTCTCAGTGGCTGCCCTGGGGATCTCCCCACACATGCACCAACTTTAGCACTCAAGAAAAGCACCAGCAAGTTTAGAGTAAAAGTTGAACCCATATTTCTACAGCAAATCATTCTGACTGGAAAATGAAACATTTTCATCAGAAAGAGAGCAACTGGAAGAAAAACACTGCAGTTCAGGCCAGGCAAAATGGGGCTGCCTGCAGTGTGGTGATGGATTATGAGAAATAATTTCTGAGCCTCACCTGCCAAAGTTTGTGTGTGTAATGTGGGGTCTGTCCTGTCACCTGGGGGATGCATTTTATCCCCTCCTGCAGGTCATACATCCCAGTGCTCTAGGGAAGCCTAATTCCCAAGGCCATTTCCCAAGACCCTTCTAAGTCTCTTTTCAATGAAACACCATGGATATCCACATAATTTCTCCTCTTTTACATTCAGCTCCAAAACAAGCTGGCTGGTAAGTGCAGGAACTCAGCCCATGGGCAGTCAGCTCCCATCCTGACCTCCAGCCAGGGCTCCATACCAATTGCTCTGCACAGGCTTTTATGGCTCTTTCAGCTGCACTCAGCTTTGATTGTGCCTGATCAAAATGCACATGGCCAGCGTTGATAATCACAGATGATCAGGAGCTTTTAGGAAGCAAATGACGGGGCCAGTGCTTGCTTGATGGATCAGGTCATTAGGAGCAGCTGTTTCACTCCTTGACTTGCTTTTTGAAGGGAATTTGTGTTGTCATTTTTCCCCTTGCCCCTCTGGGGAACCGTGTGAAGGTATTTTGGGGGTCTTTGGCTATTGCAACTTCTTAAAAACATAAAGGTTTTGGTGGGTGTAACGGGGGAGGTTAGCATAGTCCTGCTGTGTGGCACACACGGCAGTGGGTTTGAACAGCAATTTCTGCATAAATCAGCTGCTGACCCTGCTGGTGCTCAAACAGTTCTCCTGGCTGCAAGTGGAGCATCTGTATCATCAGAGATCCCCTGGTGAGACAGAGGCACAGGCGTGGTGCAGAGGGGTTTAGAGGCAGTTTCCAATGCGGTGTTTGTGCTCCTGAGCTCTGCCTGCTTAGCTGGGTGGGCTGAAGGTGTGAAGGGCTCGCTCCTCTGTGGTGGCCCAGCAATGAGCATCATCTGAGGATTTGGGGGTAAGGGGCTGCTTGGGAGGCAGTGAGGCAGCCCCCACCCTGCTTGGTGAAACCTTGGTGGGACATTATGCCAGATCAGATTCCTTGCCCAGTGAAGAGCTGTGATTTTCCAGATGAGACTTTAGCACCCTAGGACAGAGAAGTGACTGTAATTACCACCCCCACAATGCAAAAAAGTGTAAATATGGTGGACACAAATATCCTCATGCCCTGGAGGAACTAAGCTGCTGCTGGAAATTAGGCAGCTGGTTACAACTCCAGGATGTGTTTCCAGCCCACTTGATGCTTCCTTTCTCTGTCCTTCTGGCATCTCAAACCAACCCTCAGTGTTCTCCAGAGCACATTGTACAGGTGGAGAGAGAGACCTGCTGCAGTAGCTGAACTTCAGAAAGGGTAGTGCAAACTGGCCCTGAGATCCTGCTGGTCTGCAAGCCCTGGGAGAAGCCAGCCAAGGAAGAGTGAAGCAGTATTTAGAGGAACCCATCAGAGATGGTGTGACAGCTCTCTCTGCCTGTGAATATTTGGCAGCCCTGGACTGGAGCCAGGCTGAACTGCTTCATACAGCCACATTTCTGCCATGGTAGGGTTGAATGCATCCTCAGGGAGGTTCATCCTTAGATGTTGCACTGGTCTCTGGGGATGGGTGAGCACACAAGGTTAATTGTGGGTACTGAGTATCTGCTTCCCTGAGGATACCTAGTTCAGCCCTCCTTGTTCTGGTGAAATATTGTCTGTTTAGGAATTAATTACAAAGGCAGGAATCTCAGCAATGATTTCTGAAGGTGTTTCCTCACTGTGCTGCTCTCTTGGGCCTGATGAACCTCAGATCACCCCCAGGCGTTTATTGGATCTGAGTTACTGCCAGGGCTCCCTTTACAGCTCAAATTATGGGTTACTGCAGAGCGTGAGCACTAAATACCTGCTGCAGGAGAGATGCTGTTGTCCCTTGTCAGTCGTCTGCTTCTCTTTCTAGCTCTCTCCCTGGGGAAAACCTTGGCATCCCATCCTTCTCCACTTCTCCTGATGTCCCTACTGAGTCCAGCCTTTTTCTCCAGGAAGCCATTGATCCCCCCTGGACACCTGGGAGCAACTCTGGCCAAGGTTCTCCTGAGGCTGCCAGCCCTGGCTAGCAGCTGAACTGGATGTGTGCAAGCAGGCAGCCCTTTTCCTGGGTATGTCTGGGAGGCACTCCCCCTCTGGGATCACATATTTCCTTGCTTTGTGAACTCATGAAATGTGGTGAGGGTCCCTCTCTTCAAGGGGAGCAGACCATCTTGCCTGCTGCAGAGAGAGCCCCTCTCACTCACACTGTGCTGGCTCCCGTACCCTGCTGTTCCTGGGGGAGAATTGGGGATACAGGGCAGCCTTTGGGTCTCCTCTTCACCACCTAATCATCAGGAGTCTTGAGAAACAAAGAAGTGGTGGCAATGGGAGAGAGACTGAGAGCGCTTTCCATCCTCTTGTTTGCTTGGGTCCTGTCAACACACTGACAATTGGCACACAGTCAGGTCCTGAGTTGCACCAGTGAGAATCTGCAGAGCATCTGCATCTCAAGGAGTGCAGCAGCTCCTCCACTTAATTGCTACCCTGGCACAATTGAAATTCCAGTCCCTCTCACCAGGTCTCTTGCCCTCAGGAGATGTTACATATAACATCTTCTGTTGCTGGTAATCCCTTCTCTAACCCGTTCCCTCCTCCCATCGCTCCCACCCTCACAGTTCCTTTGTTGTCATATCATGGTTTGGGCTCTGTTGCTTCAATTGCTTCATATCCAATGGGTCAGCCAAGATCAGGACTCATTTATGAGAGATGCTGTATATGCAGAGACCATGCCTGCCTTGGGAGCTTATGGATAGCTCAACAAGCCACAGTTTATGCAGGGAATAGAGACACAGAGAGAAGAGGTGACTTGCCCCATGCTGCATAGAGGACTCTGCATGGGGAGCAGTCCCAGCCCAGGTGCAACCATGGCCCCACATAAGGCATGTGGAGTGCTAAAAACAAGACAAACTAAATGCAGTTGGCATAAAATCCATGCAGTACATTGAACTGTAATGATTCTGACAATAAAGCAACCCAATAAATATTATGAAATGAAAACAGCCCTCCGGGAGCGTTTGCAATCGATTGCTGAGAGCTGGCATTTGTGCAGCAGATTACATGAGAGACAGGTTTGCTCTGCCTTTTCTTCTTTCCCTTCCAAATGTAGAATGAAAAGAGCTCTCTGGAGTGGATGGTGGGGGGAGACCCCCTCCCTCCTGTGCTTGGGTGCTGTCAGAAAGGGAGAAAAAGATGAGTGAGATAGGAGAGGCTGTGAAGCCAGTGGGGTGGGAGTTTAGGGGTGCAATTCCTGCCCTTGCAAGCAGTGACAATTCTGTCAATGTCCCCCTCATCCCAGCCTGCAGAATTAGGGTTCCCTTTTCTACCCCAAGACATTCATGTCCCAATGGCTGATGCATGATGTGGGTGTCCTGCCCCAGCATGGGGTGAGGGGAATTGGGTGGTGTGTGGGGCTGAGCAATGGGATCTGGAGTGGGTTTGTCTGTGCTGGGATGGATTTGTGGTGGGGGGAGACTGTTTCCTGCCTTCCTGCCTCCCTCTCCCTTACTTGAGCATGGGTGACTATAAATGCTCCTTGGCTGGCCCAACACACAGGCCAGTGTTCAGCTGGGTCTCATGGAGCTGTGTAGATGGGAGTGCTGGTGTATTCTGGATCACTGCTTGGAACCTCACCCAGTTTCTCTGGTCTTTGCCTGTCATGGGCTACTCATAGTATGACTTTACCACCGCAGCCTGGATTTTCCTTTTGTACATCCCCTGTCCCAGTGGTGCCCCATGAGATGCCCAGCTGAGCCAGCCCTCATTCAGCTTCAATCCATCTCCCTGGGGATTATCTGATGTTGTGTGCCCACCATGGAGCACAGGGAGGTCCCTGCTCCTGCTTCCTGACCATGGTCAGGTGCTGACCATGCACCTGGGCATCCCAAGCAGCTAAGCCAGGCTCTGACCTCCCTCACACACAGCCTGGGCATGCACTCCCCTTGATTTTCCTGGCTTCTGCCTGCTCCCTCTTGAATCCTCTTCACTGGGCTAATTAATCCTGTTCTGAGTGATGGCCTTTTTACTGCTGCTGATTACAGGAACATCAACCTGTGAGATAAGTGTGATCGGCTGGAAACCTGTGGTTTGCAGCAAGGTTGGTCAAACTCACAGAATGTAAGAGGGGTGAGGGAATTCCTCATAAATTCAAGGCATGAACCAGGAGGGCAGGGTATCTCTTCTGGTGTGAGGAGTAGGATCCGTTGGATGAAGCAAGGTAGAGCCAGGTTCCAAAGTAAATCAGAAATACTTCCAGCAATACGTACTGGCTGTTCAGCAACCATGGATGCTAAATGCTTACCTGGATGGCTGGAAAGGCTGGGCAATTTTATAGAAAAGAGAAGTTTGTAGTTGCATGGGAATTCTGTCTTGCTCAAGAAGTCCCTGAGCTATGCAGGTGCTGCATCTTTAGCAAACACTCTGACAAAAGAGGGCCCATGCCAGCAAACCTCAGTGCTGAGGAGGGCTCCTCCAGCACACAAATCCTCCTCAGCCAGTACCTCTTCCTCTCTGCTTTCCACTACCACCATTTCATCAAAATCATCTCTTCTGCAGACTCGAGGCAGGGGACTGAGCACTGAGAAACAGTGCTCAGGCACTGCTGGCATGTTTGCCACGAATAGCTCTGTATCAAAAGAAATACATTTTAAAGCTGCTGCACCATAGCAAGAGCTGTCTCAGGGAGTGTGTTATCTCATCAAGCGTGCTCAGAGTGAGCTCAGTTCTTTCACCAGCCTCATTTTTCTGAGCAGCAGCTGATTGTGATTTTCCAAGTGACACCTCTAGAGCTATGGGTTCTTTTTTCCTCTTTTTGTTTTTTTGGTTTTTTTTTAAGTTATTAAGTTGTTTGATTTGTTAGTAGGGTTTTTTTGGTTGTTGTTATTGTTGTTTTTCATTTTAGAGAGCTCTTCTGCGAACAGCTTAGACAGGAACAAGAAAAAAGAGAAAGAACAATTATCCCTCATTGGGGAGTGAGGATAAATAGCTCCACCTATTGCGGGTATTTCACAGACCGATGGTATGACCAGCTGCTGGGTACATGACAAGAATGGGCCCAACTCTGCTCTTGAATACTTACCAGAATAAATTTGAAGTATCTGTGCTAGAGTCAATAGTTATTACACTGGATTTTTATCAGTGTGAGTGATAGCAAATGAAGGTTTTTTCGAGGCATTTATAAATAAAAACGTTCCTGCTGGCTAAATAGATACACTTCTTTGCTAACTGGGAGTAATCATATGCATTTTGATATCAGCATCTGCTAAATAAGTCCAGGGCTGTGTATTAATGAGGGTGCTGCAAGAACTTTGGAGTACAGGCTCAGAATTCAAAACAACGGGGATGGATGGGAGAGTGTCTGGAATCAGCCAGATGAAATTTAGTACAGAGAGCACAGGGTACCACATTTGGGAGGGATAAATGAATGCATGAATGCATAGACAGGAGAGACTGGAGAGGCAGCAGGATGGCAGGCAAGGACCAGGGGGTTCAGATGGATGACTAACTTAGCATGAGTCAATAGTGTGATGGTTTAGCAAAAAGGGCAGCTCACCTCCTGGGATACATTAGTGCTGGATGTTGGATGTAAGCCATTGAAATCTGCAATTCTGCTTTGTCTGAGCTGTGTCCAGGTCTGGACACTGCAGCTGAGGGCACCTGCAGATGAACTGGAGATAAACAGCAGCATGTTTGAATAGAGAGATGCTAGAGTGGGTCAGAAATCAATGTTTCCTTCCTGTGAAAACATCTGTTTTTCAGGGGCAGAAAAGGAAGGGCATTGGCTCAGTCCATTTCTGAAAATGAACCTCGGACTCCTCTCAGTTTGACCCTATGGGACAATGGTGCTCGCTTTTAGCTATTTCTGTCCCTCAGACACTTCTCCCAGGTAATCTGGCCCTGTCCCAATGGGATCCCATCTTTTGACATAGCAGCTTTCTTTTGGTATGCATTATGGTGCAGAGCAAACCATTCTCACTTTCTGTTTTGCAGGTTACCTCCATTCCAACTCACATTCCTTGGATTTGATGAGAAGTGAGCTCCTTGACTGACTTCTGGGCAGGGAGGTTGGCTTCAGCATTCATGCTCCAGCCTTTCCCTTTGTGTTATTCCCTTAAAAGCTAAAAAGGGGTTTCTGAGCCAAAAACTTGTCTCATCTTTGTGACATGAACTGTAAGTCTGAGCAGTATTTGGAAAAAAAGGTAACCCAGAGAGCCAACACCCCCTCTCACCTACTGCTCATGATACCTGTACTCAGGATCCCAAGGGCAAACAGCAGGAAAACAGAAAATAGCCATTTAGACATGGAAGTGGAACTGCTTTGGGGCTGGCCCTTTCTGCCCGGGAAACAACTGGCTCCTTGGCTCAGCTGTGAAGTTGCTGGGAGGCTGCAAATACAGTTCATTATCCAGTGCTGGATGAAAGCAGGAGGCAGAGCTTTCCACACTGGCTCCCTCCTCTTTGCGATGCGCTGTGCATAGCGGTTCTGGGTGACATTAGCGCTCAGGCGGGCGTGCGTACACCGCAGGAATACAGGAATGCGGGAATGCCGAGCGCATTCCAGAGCGGCAGCACGGCCTGGGGATTAAGCTCCTCTTTCAGCGGTATTAGGGCGAACCTGCAGGAGGTCTCTTGAAATCAGACGGGTAGATTATCTTGATAATAAAAGCAATCAGAATCCGTCCTGCCCAGGATATTTAAATGACACCGCCGGATGCAGGATGTGCAGGGATGTGCCCGGCACTGTTGCAGGCAGTGTTTTTCACAGAGTTTGTGGCAGTGCCTGTGGATCTGGCAGGGCAGAGGGAGGGTAAGAAGGATGCCCTTTGCCTTCTACCACACTGGCCTTACACTACCGCTGTGTGGGATGGGCAGGGGAACGGGGCAGTGTGAGACTGAATGCCTGCTTCAGAAAACAACAGCCTAGAGAGTGATTCATCCCTACCAGCAGTGGCTGCAAGGAGTCAGATGAACCATCACCCCAAAGGACTTAATTTCTCCTTCCCTTAATCTTGCCCATCACCCTACTCCTGCCTGCAGGGCACCCATGCATGCTGCTCTTCTGCAGGGTCCCATCACCCCAGATACAGACCCCTGCTCCATATTGGCCTTGGCAGGGAGGCCTTACTCCTCCTCCCCCTCCCTGCCATGTCCATACATGCCTAGCACAGCCCCTCTGGCTGGCAGACAAACCTGCTGTTCTCCACACGCACGTGTTACCTGTCACAAATTTCAGACGATTTGAGGGGCTGTCAGGGCACACCATCAGGTCAGTCCATGCCCTCGGAACTCTCTCCTAGCACTGCCTGACATCCAGGGTACAGTCCCAGTATATGGGGTCAGCCTGTGTGACACCAGTCAGCTTGGTGTTGGATGTTGAGTGACTCACTGTGCTCTCCACCAGCTCAGTGACAGCTCCTGGGTCTTCAGCTGTGCAGGATGCCAGGCTGTGCTTGTGTTATTTATCTGCCTCTCCTAAAATATTCTGAGCTTAGCTGGATTCTACCAAGATAAGTCATCTGGCTGGGCTGGGGAGAGGAGCCTGAGGTGAGGAGCAGAGCCCTAACTTGCTCATAGTCCCCTGTTCCACCACGAGACCAGATGAGCAGGTTCTCAGGGCCAGGGGTTGGCTCTCAGGAATGTGGTGGGAGCTGATACAAATCAGAGCACTCAGATGTCCGCTGCTTAACAGGGCTCCTGAGCTGCCTCTGAAGTACTGTGCTCAGATGAGATGTGTCCCCTTCAGAGGGCTGTACTTCCCTGTTGGCTTTGCCTTTTGATTCCTCCTGGATTTTTTTTCTGTCTTTTTTTTTTTTTTTTAAATCGGGTTTAAGAAATGAGGCCAGTGCTTGAACATAAAACACCACTTATTTTTAAGGAATAGCAGACAGGTCACCACGTTCAGTATTTGAACAGTGATGCCTCTGTTTTACCCCATCCTGTCTGCCAAGGGAGGGCTATGGGGAGTAAAGTTTGCCCCATGTGTTGCTGTAGGGGTTGCAAAAGCACAACTGCTACACACACACACACCAAAGCATGAACAGACACCTGACAAAAGCCTTTCACACCACATCCCACACCAACTGTGCTTGCAAAGCTGTCACCCACATTCCCTGTCATACAGCCTTACTGCCTAAATGCATTGCCAGGACATCTCTTTGCACCCAAATACACATCTCCTATGAAGACTGTTCCTTGAATGTTTTGCTCCACTTATCACACAAAGACTCACATCACTTCTCTCGTGCATTTCTTGAAACGTTCAGAGGAGCACTCAGAGCCACAGTTTCCCATATGCTGTCACCTCAGCACACTGATCCTCCCCAATGCTGCTCTGCACCCATCACAACCTCCCAGATGAGGACAGCCTGTGCAGCCAGTGTTATCCCACCCCACCTACATACCCCTGACCCACTCATTTGCTCCCCAGCGTCCCTGCTGGCCGCATGCCTGCTGTGCGAGATCACTGCTCGGTCCCTTATTAGCAAGAAAAACAAATCTAATCAGGAGCAGCAGCAGCCACGGGTCTCTCCTGGGCAAACAGAAGGGTTGAGCAAGCCCTGGGTGCTGTGTGCAGACAGGTCTCATGGCCCAGGAGGTGTCACTTCCACAGCTGAAATAAGAATTGCCACAGATCCATGTGACATTTTGAGTCATAAGGCTGCATGCACAAGGGTGTCAAAGGCCTTGCTGAGAGCAAAGTGCAAGGCAGAGATAAGCCCCTGTTTATTGCCAGTGGAGAGATGTCAGACCTTGCTTTTCTCCTCTGAAAAACAGACCTGGTGATTACATACAGCTCAGGCTGCTCAGAAAGGGCAGGCTCCAAGGGGCAGGCTCTGATCCTGAGGATCCATGGCTAGCTTGGCATCTCGGGGTTAGAATTTCCTCCAAAAGACACCTGAAGCATATTTCCCCATCCTCTTTGTTCCAGCAGGCTCTCTGGAGGTACAACAGGTTGCTGCTGCAAATTGCCAGCCCCGGCAGCCCCCTAGGGCTGCTGATGTCTCTGTGTCCTGCACCTTTTGGCACTTCTGTCTCCCTGCAGCTCCCCACCCCTTGTGATCCCCACTACAGGCACTGAAGAAGGGACAAGTTGTCCCTATGTGCTGCAGGGAAAGAAGCCCTGCAACCAGGTGAAGCGTAAATGAGGCTTTTGAGTGATCTGATTATTGCTGTTTCCTCTTGTCCCATTTTTCCAACAGCAAAGGGACCCCTGACCTCGGTGCTGTGCTGTGTTTCAGCCACCGCCTTTGATTTCCTATACCAGGGATGCAGTCGGCTCCACACCCGGATTTGCTGGCAGACGGATTTCTGGGAGTGTGTGTGCCTGAGGTTTGATCTCCTTTGCTTTGTGCCTCGGCAGAAAGAAAAACTGAGCCGTGCTGTGAGAAATTCCTCAAAGGGAAGGAGGGGAAGCATTACCCAGCAGGGCAAGTCACACAGCTCAGGAGCCGGCTGCCCTCCTGTCACTGCACTATGCCCGGGGGCCTTGAACAAACACAGGGACCTCTTGTCTTTTCCATAGATGGGTCTAAAGAATGGAAATTAGCAGGAGACTGGACACTGAGGTTAGGACAGGGCACTGAAACTGGAGCTCCTGCCCAAATCTGGGGAAGCTCCACCCAGGGTGACTGAAGGGGAGGTGTGTGGTGAAAACTGCCTGTGAACAGCAGAGGCAGGGGCGTGATGTGAGGCCAAAATTGTCTCCTTGGGGGTGGAGAGGATGCAGGATCTGCTGTGGGTGCTATGTACAAGTCCTGAGTTCCAGGACATGGTGTCAGCAGCCCACAGCTGGGATTGGGATGGGAAGTACCAAGTTGAGGCAGGAGGAGGAAACGCTGCAGCACTGAGTCCCCCAGCCTGGCAGTGACAGGTAATGCCCCTCCATCTGCTCTGTCCTGGGGAAAAACTTGGCACTGTACTTCAGCTACTCAGCCCCCAACTCTACTTTAGCTCAGATGTCTGGTGCAGCTGCAGACAGTTCCCTGAGCACATCTTGGCATCATGGTGTGCTGCGTGCTGCTTGCTTGCAGGCACAAAATGCCATTTTCCATGGTTTCATGTGCCTACAAGACAGGTGTTCTCCAGCCACTGGGGGAGATTTACAACAGCTTATCTCTGCTTCTAGACAGGCGAGACAGCCTCTGATTTGGTTTGGGCATTTTTTCTCCCACTATCATCAGAGAAATTGGAGTCAGGATGCCTGTGCTCCCATCTGGGATATGGCAGCACTGATGAGAGAGGGGGCTGGGCCTGGAGAAGTGGAAAAAGATGTCTCTAAAGTCCATCAGCACCAGGAGGGAAGCTGCTGAGACCTGATATGAGCAGCCTTCAGTCTGAATACACGTAGTTGCCTTTTAACGGGCCTGAACCTTGATCCCAGGGTCCATCTCCTGCCAAGAGGGTCAAAACTCCTTGGCACAACAACTCACATGGCTGCAGCCACTGCTGGGATGATACAGAGCAGTTGGAGGGCGGCAGATGCAATAGCCTTGCAGGGTTTAGGGAAATGGAGACTGGCAGAAGGGAGGGAGAGGGTAGGGGAGGAGAACTGGCACACCGGAGAGGGGAGAGAAAGTCAGGGGAGCGCCAATATATGGAAAAGACAATTAAGACACAAAAAAAAGAGGGAAGCAAGACCTAAAAGGTAACTGACTAGAAAATGAAAAGTATTCAGCTACAGAAAATAGGTCTAATGGGCTTCAATGTGATGCAGACTCCAGCAGATCGCACAAACAACACGTGAGGGGGAGTTTCCTTAAAGGGGCTGGGGACCAAGAGGAGCCTCAAGCCCTCTGGGGTCTCTAGAAACCACTGTCCTTCCCACTCACAGGAACAAGTCCCTTTCAGGCTCTTTTCAGGCTTCTGTCTATGCCTTGGTTTCCTGTTGCAGATGCAGGTCCCTGGCTGTCAAACTAAGCTCCACAGTGTGGATCAGGCACATTTGTCCCAGTGTTGCAGCTGGTGGCTTCAGCACAGGATGGCAAGGTTGTGCAGGTGCAAGAGGCCACATAGGTTCTCCTGTAAATTTTGCATGTGGCAAAATGCCTCGCCTGTGGTTTGGGGGATTAGTTACTCCACCCTTCAACCTGGATTTTTTTTTTTTTGATGGCTCCTCCAGCTTGCTGAAATTGTTTTAAATTTTAAAATCCTGCCCTCCCCAGTCCTTGAAATCCCTCACAGCTTGCTGATGCCTGTGGGTAGAAGATGTACCCTCTGCTTTCCATCACCTGAGCCATCACTTACAGCATCAGCTGAACTGGGACAGCTTACCCTGTTCACCAGGCTCAGCAGGAGACTAATGGAAAAGACCATTGGGTGTCCCTGCTAAAAGTGAGAGGTGATGGAAACTGGGGGCTGTGGATACCAGGGGGGCAGGGATTGTGAGCTGCTGGGATCTGGTCCCAGCTTTGCTGGGGCTGAGCAAGGCTGTGCAGGTTGCTGGAAGGGTAAAAGCTTGTGCAGAGGGGGAATGCAAAGGTGGATGCTTGATCTGCAGGAGCTGGATCAGCCTCTTGATGAGGAGGCTCACTCTGGAGAGGACCCAGGGGGATCTTCCATGGATCTTGCAGCCCAGCTGCAAAGTAAGGGAAGCCTAAACCATGTCTAGTGAATTGTAAAGGGATGAGAGAGTCCCAGAGGAAGAGCAAATAGCCTGACCATCCCAGCTCCATCCCTCCTGATATTTTTGCTGAAAGGGGGAGGTGGGAAGATGGTTTGTGTTCACCAGCAGGCCCCACCAGCACCAAATGCCCCAGTGTTTTTGACAGCAGCCACTGTCAGGGTGGATATGGGAACAGCTTCCCCTCCTGTTGGGGTGAACATCACAGGGTGCTATGTGGTGGCTACAAAGGGACACCTTACTCCCTTCACCTCCCCAGCATTTCTTGCCTAACACCTTGTTCTTTCTCTCTTTTCATCCAGTCTGGGCTCCCAGCTGCTTGTCTCCTGAAGACATGCTGAGAAAACATTGCATATTATACAATGAGAAACGGTAAACAGTGTTCTTGCTAGTTTTCCACTTCTTTTTTTTTTTTTTTTTTTTTTGGCATCCGCTAAANCTTTTTTTTTTTTTTTTTCTGTGAGCATCAGCTAAAGCCACAGGGATAGGGTATTTAATTAGAGTATTGTCTTTCACCTGCCTTTAGTCTCTGCAGGGTCTTTTCAGGGGGATCCCATTCCAGTGTGGTTCAGAAATTACTTTACTGGGGAAGTGCCTTAACTTTGCCTAGCACAGCTTGTGCCTTGGAATTCTCATTCATCTGGGTGTGGGATGCCAGGTGGAGGACAGGGAAGTCCCAAACAGATTTCAGGCCTGTTTCTGGGCAGGAATCAGATCCTGGGATAAATCCTGATGTGGTCCACCAGATCCCAGTGTATTCTCTCTAGGAGACAATACTGCCACAGAACTCTATTGCTCTTTAATATCATGTCCCTGCAAAAAAGTGCTTATGATTTGCACTCAGTGCATTGCAGCGTATTCCCCTGGAGGATTCCCAGGCTCTTTATGCACTCTGATTAACAATGATCTCTTTTACCATCACAGTAATTTATTTATTCAGCACCAAGGGGCAGGCACGCTGCCTCGCAGACAGAAATTCCTCCCATCCTTTCTGTGGTACTGGTGGAAGCACAATGGGAGATGGAAGTCTTGCTTTGAATCCAAACTCATGGCCCAAAGTTTGAGCAAACGCACCAGCTGGTGCTGAGGCTGCAGCCAAAGGTCTCATCCTGCAACTGGACTGTGCAGGGCAGAGCAGAGCAACTCCCAAACACTTCTGCAAGCAGCTTCTCTGCTCCTGCTTTGCATCAGCTTGGGTCAATTACCAATTTTTCAGCAACCTGCATGAAGGGATGGAATGTACCCTCAGCAAGTCTGCTGATGATAAGGGATTGGGGGGTGTGGCTGGAAGAACTGATGGCTGTGCTGCCATTCAGGCACATCTTGATAGACTGGAGAGCTGAGCTGAGGGAAACCTAATGAGGTTCAGCAAGGGCAAGTGCAGGGTCCTGCACCTGGGGAAGAATAACCCCAAGCAGCAGCACAGGCTGGGGTCTGAGCTACAAAAGAGCAGCTCTGTGGAGAAGGACCTGGTGGGTGACAAGTTGGCTGTGGGTTTAAAGTGTGTCCTTGTGGCCAGGGAGACCAATGATATCCTGGCATGCATCCAGAAGAGTGAGGCCAGTGGGCCGAGGAAGGAAATCCCTCTCTCTACTCAGCCCTGGTGAGGGCACATCTGGAGTGCTGTGTCCCCTTCTCAGCACAAGAAAAACAAGGAGCTACTGGAGAGGATCCAGTGAAAGCCACAAAGATGATTTGGGGTCTGGAGCATCTCTCTTCTGAGGAGAGACTGTGGGAACTGGGACTTTTCAGTCTGGAGAAAAGACTGAGAGGGGATCTTATTAATGCATTCAAATATATCAAAGCCAGTTCCAAGGGAATGGTGCCAGAGTTTTCAGTGATACTCAGTGACAGGACAAGGAGCAGTGTCCATAAATTAAGAAGCTTCACCTCAACACAAGGAAGAACTTCTTTACGTTGAGGATGGCAGAGCCTTGGAACAGCTGCCCAGGATGGTCCTGGAGTCTCCCTCTCTGGAGACATCCAAACACCACTTGGACATCTTCCTGTGTCACCTGCTCCAGGTGACCCTGCCTTGGCAGGGGGGTTGGATTGGGTGATCTCCAGAGGTCCCTTCCAACCCTAATAATTCTGTGATTCTGTGAATTATGACAAGGATAATCCCACCAGGGATATCCTTGAAATCTTTCCTGAAGCCTGCAGGCTGATGGGACCAGGGCTGTGTGACCCAGCTTCTCTCCCAGGTGTGCAGCCAGTCATGCTCAGGCACATTCTGACTTTTGGATAGATGAGTTGTGGCCTAAAAATTATTTTAGGTTAATCCTACCATAGGCTTGTGCAAGACATCGTTTATGAACTCACATCCTGCGACATTCCTTCCCTCGCCATGCACAGAAACAAGCAGCTGTACCTGGGAGGAGTGGTGGGGACACACACACACCCTGAGGATGGCAAGTGTCCTGATGTGGGGGCAGATCCTGTCAAAAAGCAAATTTTGTGGCAAACCAGTCCTGAAAAATATACCCTTGTGTGACTCTTCTATGGGAGAAGAAGAACCATCCTGCAAGAGCAGCCACCAGGCTGCAGAGCAGATGGTGCTCTGAGTCTTTTAACGCCACCATGCCCACAGCAGGGGTGATACTGGCTAGAGCTGGGTTGACCATGGCTGCAGAGCAGTGGCTGGAGTCAGCCAGGCTGTTTGGAAGCAGAGAGGTGGGAGGAGGGTGCCCGATAAGCTGAGATGATGTACAGGATGCCTGGTAAGATATATTGTGTTATGTTTTCAATTTGCACATTGACACAAGACAAACAGATGAGATTTCAGTACAGCAAGCTCAATTAATCAGGGCTTTGACAGCTGTGAGGCTGGACATTATTAATCCCTTTTGCAGACAGGCCAAAGGGGCAATAATTACACTTTTCCCAAAAATAATAAGGAAGGATGTTCCTCATGCTGCCCCCCTGCCCTTTCCCTGAAAGAACATTTCCTGATGACAGTACTTAATACTACACTAACTGCAAAAATACTTCAGCTCACCCATTGCCTGCAAAATGGGAAACAAAATGTGCAAGTGTAAAATGCTAAGAATATCCTTCTTGGGGCTCTAAGGTTCATAGGGATGGGGGCACTCAAAGCCAGGGCCCTGTGAGGTGAGAGCAGGCACATTTCCCTGTGCACTTGGAGCCACAAGTGTGTGCTGCAGTACTGGACACCCTGGATTCATTCCCAGCTGGGAGGCTGCATGTTTGTGAAACACAAGAAGGAGCTGTGGGATGGATCCAGCACCCTGTGTGAGCACAGGGGGTTGGAAACGCTGGCTGTCCACAGTACCTCTAGGACCTGGGGACACTGGAGGCTGAACTTTCAGCCCAGTGCTAATGGGAGGCTCCAGTCTGTGCTGGGGCAGGATGGCTCCAACCATCAGAGCATGACCTACTTCTCCCCTTAATTATTCCCCCTCCGGGGAAGGCAGATGCAGTCAAGGCAGCTGTAACCACCAGGAATGGGGAGGAGGAACTCCTCCAAGGGCAGGGGAAGGGGCATGTACTGACTTCCATCCTAAGCCCAGGCTTTTATGGCTGTGCTGCAAAAAGTCATCCTGCCTGACCCTGCCTTTACCACTGGGGAAGTCAGACAGGCAGAGCAGCCCATTGCTCTTGTGCTGTGCACCTTGCAGACACCACCCCAATCCATCCGCCTCCAGACAATGTCATCTTCGAAGCGGGAGACATTTAAACAGTGAAATGCCAAAGGAGCAGCATGGTATTTAAAGGCAAAGAAGCAATTATGAAAGTTCTCGGGAGAGCAAGCACACAAATGAGGGAGGATCGGAGAGAGGTTGTTTATCCCACTCCTAAATGTGCAGCGGGGCCATGTGTTCACTGGGAAGGGGTTGTGCAAGCACAAGGCTGAGTGGAGCATATCCGGAGGGGATGGGTTTGCTTGACAGCTCTCCATTACAGCATCTGAAAATCCTGATGTTGCCTGCGGCCACGGGGAAGGTGAGGAGCTGCAGTTCCCACAATCTTGCCTGACTGAAGCCACGTTGCAGGCATTAACAGGCATCTGCATTACTGGCAGAGGGAGGGAGCATCAAGGGCTTGGTTTGTATCTGTACTCAGCAGGCAGGAGATGCAGCCAGGAAGGGAGATAGCCAGGTGTAGTTCCTAGTGGTAGGGCCGATTCTGGGATGGGCCTCAGACCTGGTCCTAAGCCCTCTGCGTGCTGCTCCCTGCTTTCCCCAGTTCTCTTCCCAACATATTTTGCATCCTCACCCTTCTCTTCATGACCCACAGAAGTCAGTAGACTCTGGAGTACCGGGGGTGGGAGTCTGTTCTGGCATAGAGATGGTGGCATATACATGCTGATGCTGGTATTTGAGTTTCTGGGTGGTGCAGCAATGGAGGAGGAAATAGACATGGGAATTATGCTGTCAGCACAAGCCATGGTTCATCCACAGCTCCTGACACCCCAAGAACTGCTCACTTGCTTTTTTGATGAGGCTAGTCAATCCCCCACATGGGAATTGCCAGCATGGATATGGGACTGCAGGTGTGGGCAGCCTGCCTGTGGCTGTGCAGCTCCCAGGGAAGGAGAGCTCAGCCTCTTCTTCTCCTTATGTGCTAGGGACACTAGAAAGCTTTCTCCCAACATCCAGCCCAAATCTTTGTTTAAATCTGTCAAGTGCCTTTGGTGCTAGGTAATGCTAAATAATGCTAATTTTATTCCAGCTGCCTGGCTTGTGCTTAGAAACACTGTTGGAGAGATAGAAAAATCAACATCAGCTGGAAGTGCCATTCTTTGAGAGAGAAATGCTAGAGAAGCAGTGGGAGGCAGGATTGAAAATCGGTGGGGGGTTAGAGGCTGAGAAGGAGACAATGAAGGTGTCTGGGGGCTCAAACCCTCTGCAGCACCCAGGCCTCAGCATCCCCCACTGAAGCAGAAAATCTCCTTTTTCCCAGTCCTGGTAAATTTCCCTGCAGTTGATGGTTGTGGTTTATCAGCCCACAAAGTACAGCCTTAGGGCACCTTGAGCACCCACATGGTGTGGACAGGTATTCTGATATAAGCTGCACCTCTTTGTTCTGAGATGTGAAGTACTGCCATGCATTCCCTTTGCACCTCCAGCTCCTTGCAGAGGGCAGAACATCAACTCTGGCCACTCTCTGACTTTACAGCTGGTTAAATACACCATTACTTCCATCACAATAAATATCCAAGGATATCTCTTGCTGCCTGTGGAGGGATGCTTTTCTATGTTGCTGTGATGGTGAGAGCAGCCTTGGAGGGCTGGCTGGCTGAAACACAGTGATTTTGCAGGGAGGACAGCAGGGAGAGTCTCCAGGCAGCTGAGGGGACTCCTGCTGCAGTGAGGTGGGGGAGAGCAGATGTCCACGGGGCTGTCTGGGACAAGGTGCAGAGAAAGGCTGAGCCTGGGCTCCCCTCCTTTCCAAGGCTTTGCCTTCAGTCCCAAGCAGCGAGACAGGGTTTTCCTCCCTCTCCCAGACACTTCTGGATGCTCACAGGGAATTTCCACATTGGCTTTAGGTCAACCCAAGGCGTTATTTTATTTGACCCTAATTTTTTTATACGAGCTACACTAAATGGAGGGAAAGGTAAAAGCATTTCCCCTCTGCCCTGCCCTCCCTGCTGGAAGGTTAACACATTGGCCATTTCCTGCCAGCACAGATGGGATATGCCTGGAGTTTGTCAACTCAACTTCAAATTAACTCTCAATTCAGTGGCTTCGTGTGAGGCCCCGGGGGCAGGTGGGGTGAGCATCAGCTACAGATGTGGGCAGGCAGGGGACTAGAAAGGGGCAGAGGGGAGCTGCAAGCTGGCCCTGGGGAACTTGCCCTGTAAATCTTGGGCTTTTCAGGAAAAGAA
>VXBI01012226.1:1950467-1966523 GCA_013397375.1 Toxostoma redivivum | reverse complement strand
CAGAAGTGCTAATGTTGCTGTTTTATCTTATCTGATGTTCTGTGTGTGGGATTTGCCTTTCTCTGGGTGAGCCCAAAAATGCATTCCTTCTGGTGCAAGTGGGGCTTAAGATGAAGATAGGCTGAGAGAGTTCAGGTTTTTGAGCCTGGAGAAGAGAAGGCTCCAGGGAGACTTTATAGCACCTTCCAGCTGCCATAAAGGGAGTTACACGACCAGGACAGCTGGAGAGGGATATTTTTTGCAAGGGCATATGGAGATAGGACAAAGGGGAATGGCTTTGAATTGAAAGAGAGTAGGGTTAAATTAGATATTGGAAAGAAGTTCTTTATTGTGAGGGTGGTGAGGCACTGGAACAGGTTGTCCTGGCCTGGAAGTGTGATAAGGCCAGGCTGGATAGAGCTCTGAGCAACCTGGTCCTAGCAGGGAGGTTGGAACTAGATGATCTTTAAGGTCCCTTCCAACACAAACTAATCTTATTCTGTGGTTAAGGATTTCAGGACATTGGTGGCAGGCCCAGAGTCTCCAGCAGAGGTCCAGGGGGCTTCTGGAGGACTTTGTCCTCACTGCAATAAGTTTAATGCAGTCACATAGGATGAGCTCTCTTCCCAGTGGCTTTACTGGGCCCTTTTATCTAGAGGGATTTCCAACCCATCTCTCACCACGCTAGGACTTCTCCCTTGCTGATAAGTTCAGCATAAGTATCATCCTTTTGCCTGATTCACTCTTGGGGAACTCTCAGAGCACCTCGTGCTGTTTTAGAGAAAACAGTCTCCCCTTCCTGACAGGAGAGGAAGGTCTGAATGGAGAGGATTTCTTTTGACATTTGTGTTTTCACATTATATAGGAAATAAAAATAAACCCTCAGGTCTCTCCTTGGCAAAGTCCTCTCTAGCTCCAGTTCAGGGGGTAACTGAGGCTATGATTCTTGTTTTCTTCACCCAGTCCTGAGCATGTGCTGCTTTTCAGCACTGTCCAACTACTTCAGTAATTAATGAACGATGAACTCTTGCCTATTAACAAACTTGTTCTTCTTCCCCTACAAATTCACCCACCCTTGCAAAGTGCTTCACCTTCACAATAGACTGTACCTTCCCTTTCCTCTGGCTCTTTGAAGATTTTGCTCTTTGTTCATTGAAGTTCCCCAGTTCCAGGAACATGTACGGCATTATCTAAATCATCCGGTGTTTATTTTAGTCTGACGGGTGTTAATGAGACTTAGCTATGTTACAGCATTTAGAATCTTTGTAGTATCTTAAACATATTGTATCTTAAAGTATCCCCTTCAGGTATGTAAGTATTATCCAAATCATATAAATGGAGAACTAAAAACAAACGTTTAGGGATTTGCCTGAGGCCATGCAATAAGTCAGTGTCAGAGCCAAGAGTCAAACCCACCTATTTGTGGTGAGTCAGCCCACGCTGGCATGGTTTGGTGTGTTCCTACCATGGAAATCAGCCTATTCATTGTGCATAGTACTCATTTCAATCATTTCATAAACTGGCTCTAGTAGTTGCCTTCCCTTTAATAACAACTTTCCCAGAAATGCTTTTGCTTGCCTCACTCCATACCCTTCCTACACATTGACACAGGGAGCAGCATGTGGTATCCACAGCCTGCATAGTTGCTGGAGTTTCTTGTGTTTTGGGGCCTTTTTTTCTTAAAAAGGCCAGAAATTAGGTAGAGGGGACTGTGCTCCTAAAGGCTTATGAAAATTTCCTCTGTCTGCCCTTGAAATTAAAAAGTATCTGGACAACCATTTACCTTGTGGGGTTTAATAGTAGTTCACACTCCCTAATTTTCTTTTCTCTACTTTTTAAGAATTCATCAGGGCTCTTAGTGAAGGAAGTGTGCACGTAAAAGGCAGAAAAACATACAGAGTGCAAATATGTTTGAGAACATTTATGCTGGGAGTCAGTAATCCAAAAAGTGATGAAATAGCAAAGTGACAAGACCTGGCCTGAACATCTGAAACTTTGATGGTGTTTGGCAAAGAAATTGAGACCAATTAAAGGGTGCCTCTGGGAAGCTTTACCTTGCATGACCAGAACTTCTGCACAACATCTTGGTGCACTCGGTGCTTTCACAGGGCTAATGCTCATGTGAATATGAATGGGTTTGCCAGTTTAGTCATCCACAGGAGTTTAGTCTGCTCTTGGTTCAGATGTGTTCCTGTAACACCTTTTGTTTCTTGAGAAGACCTTGTGGTAATGAGCAGTTCAGCCTGACCCTTTGTTGTCTCAGTTCCTCTTTCACGGTATTTTGAGGTATTAGTGGTGTGAAAGATCCTCTCTTCTTCACTTGCTTTCTCTAACTTCCCCATTTAAAACTTAAGTGCCTGGGGGTCACTGGTTGGCGTTTAATAACCACACTGGCAGCTTTCTCTCCATCATTATGCTAGATTTTTATACTTCAGTATATTTGAGTCTTAAGTGTTTTCCTTGACTGGCAGCCTGAGGATTATAGCATAGCACTCACAAAAAGGATAAAATTGATATATCTTTTAAGCTCCAGAGACAAAAGCACAGAAAAACTTTACCGGATAGTACTGAGATATTTTACCTCTTCCTAAAAAACCATGTAAATACAATCAATAGCATAAAAGGACCTAGAGGAAGCAGAAATGTAGTTAGATAATAAATTAATATGTTTGCAAAAAAAACAAAGCTGATAACAGTATACCCTGGGAGACAAAACAGTTTCTGGGTGGGAAAAGAAGAAATACAGAGACCTCTTCAGACAGCCTCTTTTTACTGTGAGCTGCAATCCATAGTGGGGAATAGAGCTTATTTGACAGCCATCTGGAGAACTGCACAGGGAGAAAGCAAAGCAATAGTGCCTCTGCATGTGGTTTTAGAAACAGTCAAGCCAGACCTTTCTTTCATACATCTCATCACCTATTCAGTAAATATTCCTGGTAAAATCAGAGCTACTGGTAAGTGATACTGCAGTGATTGACCTCATACCTGATACCTTAAGGAGAAGGGTGGAAGGGTTTAGAGACTAAAAACTTCAGGCTGAAAACATGCTTCGTCTGTTTCTGACTGAGGAGAAGTGTGTGCTGGCAGTCAGCTGTTTTTCCACATGACTTTTGGGTTTAGGTGATCATGTGAGTGCCTGACAGTCAGGGTCACCCACATATTTTCGATTTATTACTTTTCTGTTGCAAAACAGTGTTTTGTAAAAATGGAAATCCCGATAAAAAGATCTATTTCTATTCCACTTTCCATTCCTTTGAAAAATAAAAGCAATAATTAAAAACCAAAAGTAAAAGAGGGAGTGTAGAATGGGAGTTCCTCTGCACAAGTTTTTTCTGACAGGAAAAGAATACACAGTGGTAGTACCACATTCTATTATTGTTTTAATTGGTAATTTCATACAGTTGTTTTGGAGGCCATAATTTCAAACCTGGATCTCAAGGAGAATACTCACTATAACAATTCACAGAGAAAAAACTTGAAAGAACTAATTAGAAGGATGAAGAAAGTTATCAGTTAGGAGAATCTGAAAATTTTCATACAGTATTTTCCAAAATAGAAGTAATTAGAGAATACTTGGTAAGAATCTACAGGTATTTGAAAACTTGAATTCTCGAAGGTTTAACAAAATAATACAGCTTAGCGTGAAGGTGACAAAAAAAATAGTAAGTAAGAGAAACTCAGAAATCTAAAATTCCTGAAACTAAAGCCAAAATGTGCTTGAACAGTGAGATTATTTCAAACATGAAATAATTTCTAAAAGAACTGAGGAAATTATACAGATTGCAACACTTGTAAGAAAGGGAGTACACTGCTAGATTGAAGTATATTAAAGATGGTGAATGTACTATTCCTCATCTTTACACATTGACCTTGTTTCTGTGTTCAGAAACCATATTGAGAGTTGTTGAGTTGGTCAATAAACTAATCCAGCCATCAATAAAGCACACCTTCTTGTTTATTAATATGTGATTAAAAATGTATATGATAAAAAGATATTGACTGAGCAGAGTTTGGGTGACAAGAACAATTATAGCTTCAAGCCTAATCAGTACATGAGCTGTTTAACCCAGTGAAAGTCAATAGCCTATTTCTGAACAATTACACATTTTGTTTTAAATAAACTATTTGGATTTTGCTAGTGGTCTCATTTTCTCTTCATGATTTAGATATGAACACAGAAGCAGAGAGAAACAGCCACAAAATAAATCACCCAATATAATTCCACTTTATGGGCCTTGTATGATAAATTGGTAAATACGCAGCAAATAGGATTTGTTTTAATTAAAACTTGCTAGCCACAAATAAATTAAACTTGGAATAAGTATGTCTCTTTTTCAGTTTTATTACTAGTTGCACTGTTCTTAATCATATTTCTACAATGCCCTAATTTATTTATTCTTAAATTTTTCTGTTGTTATTTCAAGTTAAAGACATAATTTTGCTGCATCCAAAGTGTTCCATCTTGATTTCATTAAAGCAGTTCCTTAAAACTAATAAGAAATTATAATCAAAAGCCATTTAATTTCTCCTTGGGTGATCTTTATCTTTTACAAACTTTCCTCACAGCTCAATGAATCCATCACTTCAGAGCAGGTTGAGAGAATATTCCATAATGCAGGATGTCTGATGAGAAGTCAGTAGCAACACAGAAATTTTGAGCTGGGTGCATCTTTAAACACCAAAGTATTCCAGCCTAGTGGGCATTCAGCACAAACTGGTTGCTGGTGAATGGGTCATACATTCCTGAGTGAGAACACAGGGTCACTGGCTTGTCCCCACAATGTTAACAATTAACCATGGGCCCAAAGCAAGCAGCATCAGATGACTGGGCTATCCACAAGCAGAGCTTTTAGTGTTTTCAGCACTGGTTTGTTGTGCCAGCGTTCAAGATCCAGTTAAATCAATGGTACTCCCAAAGTGTTTGCAAGTATTAAATCGTTTAAGTGCCAGATCAGAAAGCTCCTTATCTATTCCATAAGTATCATGTTCATCAAACAGCTATAGTGATTGGCAGTTCCACAGCTACTTTTCTAACCTGCTAATCATGTCATCTTCTTAATTCCTTTGCAGGAATAAAATGATAAAGACTTCAGAAACACAATCTTTTGCATTAAAGCTAACAAAATTCCCTAATTTATTCTTCTCAAAAGTGTTTGGTTTAGGTGAGTGTAAAATTCACCTTGTTCTTGATTGCTGCTGTGGGAAGTTATTGTTTCATAGGGAAGAACAAATGAACAGAAAGAGAAACATGCCATTGTGCTCACATAGCCTTGAAAATTTTGGCTTCTTAGAAATCAGTCTTGACACTATAAACACTCTTCTCTGAGTACCTTCACATTAATATATCACTTCTGATCCAACCATAGGTAAAAGCCAATTGTATTTTCTCCTGACTGAAAAAAGAGTCACTGACTCTTAAAACCGGAGTAAGTCCTTCAGGAGATCAGTTCCACTTCATTGTGGTGCAGTTCCAACATTTCTCCTGGATATGTCTGATTCTGGCTTGTGAGGAGGTGGCAGACTGGTGTAGGCAGAGCATTGGTACAATCCCAGCATGGCACCTGCTGGTCAGCAAGTAAAGCTTTCATGTTCTCATGTCTTGGGAAAGAACACTCACAGTGCCAGCTTTGGTTTGTTTTGGATGGTGGTGTCTGAAGCTTGGGAGAAGCCAGAGAATGCTTCTCCAGCCATTGAGGGATTTTTAAAACTTCCTCTTTAAATAAATTGTACAGTCTGTGCCTCAGGAGTAGGTGTGAGGGTGCAGCAGCTGTGAGTAAAGGGATTGCCCCAAAAGACAAGTCAGATCACCTGAGACAAGAATCTCACCCCAAGTTGCCTTCAGGAGAAGACAACTCTGTAGCTGCACAGTTGAGCTTAGAGAAGTCAGCTCCAACAGCCTGATCACTGTAGAGCTTACAGGGCATAACTTCTCTGCTAGATGAGACAAGTACAAAAGGAAAGGTCTGAATCTCTTTTATCCAGAGCACTGATACATCTGAGCAATTCCTAATACATTCTAATGTGAAGAAAGGGTTGGGTTTGATATCCATCTGTTTCAAGATAAAATGAGAGTTTCTCCATCAAGGCTGTGGAAGATATAAATATACACAGAAGAAAACTTATTCCTGAAGAGAGGATCCAGTGCACTTTCAAACTAATAGGTGTGACTCTCCCACCACAATAACATACTGCCAAGAAGTAAAAAAGATACTCTGGGAGGCAGATTTATTAGGCTAAAAATCTACTTTTCTCAGTTTAAATTTACCCATCTGCTTATCTTCAAACAGGGTCTAAATACATCATTGCTGATTATAGGCTCTGTTCCAGTCCATTACTTGATTCAGTCACATGCTTAAAAATACTAGTTCAATTAAGATTGTTGGTACATTTATGACTCTAAATGTACATACTGCTGTTCTTTATTCTTCCATGGAATAAAACAGGAGTTTAATTAATTTTAGATTTTGTTTATTTGTAATGCTCTTTCTCAGCTTTTTGAATGAATGCTCTAGCATTAACTGTATGATCCTCAGCGTTAAGAAAAAGTGAGCCTGCAAAGCAAATACCCAATGTGTGTTGATTTATTAGGAAGGTGAGTTAAGTAAGTATGTAGTTACTAAAAGAAAATACATATTATTCAGGTGCAGAGAACTTACGAAATCATTAAAATAGGACAGCGCTGAGGATTTGTATGATGGCTAAGAATTAATTTCTGGTTTTATTCATCTTATCAGTAAGGATGAAGTTTCATCTTCAGCATCAGCCCCCCTCCATGCAATTCTACACCCTTTACTTTCTTCATTGTCATTGTCTTTTGTCCAGCAGAAGATGGTGGCTTACTGGGCTTTCTGCACCCTGTTGTCCTCTATATTGTGTACAAAAGAAAGTATTAGTGTGTCTGTTGCAGTGAATGCATGCAATGTCTGCTTTTACAGGAGCTTCCCCTCAGTTGTGAGAGTTCAAATACACAGAATTTTCACTTCTGTTATTGTCAATACATTTGTAATGGATATTTAATTTTAAAGCTATTCAGTTTTTTGAAGGGAAAGCTAATCTGAAAACTTATTAAGAGTCACAAATTAAACTGCCTCGTCTCAAGCATTTGCCACTTCTCTGACTTCTCTGCTAAGTGTCCCAACTAAGCCTGCATATGCTCCTCATCCTCAGAGAGGTGGATAACCCTGGAGGGGGGAAAAAAGGGGAAAACCACCCCACAAAAGTAGTTTAAACACTGTAGCTCTTCTCGACAAGTTGAATTTGTTGAGAGACCATCTGCCTTTAGGGAGGTTGGCTCTTGCCTAGGCAAAGGCTTCTCTTTACCTCTTTGCAAACCTTCCCTAGGAGTGAGGCTACACAGCAGGTCCAGAATATCTTCCTCATCCTAAATTTACTTTCCCAGACAGCTCTGCCTTTCTTTTCCTATGTGTTGGTGGTATGGGTGAGTGAGTGTGGAGTTTTTGAACAGATATGACAAGGATGGACTGCTAGTGGAAAAGCCATCCTCATACCCAGAAAATCAGAATAAACTTTCATTTTACTTCTCTCTCTAAACTCACACTGGGAGTGTCCAAGTCAGTTATATCATTGATGTATTTATGAGCAAATCCTTTCCCTTGGAACATGTGTCTGTGAAATATTGCAGTGCTATTGCAGCGAGTGCTAAATTTAAACTCAAATGATTTATTGTGACCACCCCTACTGTTGTTTGGAGGCCTTTTGCATCACACAGAGATACAGTCAGATTACTGTACATCAAAGTAGGTACATACTTTTATATAATGATCTATTCATTCATGATGAGTTATAGCCACCTCAGGGGTGGGATGATACAGGATTATCCTCACAAGCAATAGAAAAGCTTTATTGACATGAATGCCAGATCTTTGACTTGGTCAGATAAACTGAGAAAAGCCTTTTTTTCCTATTCTATTATTATTGGCCATGGTGGGAGGAATCTTGCTCTGCAAAGAGGCTGATAATGTATAGGAGATACATACACCAGGAGATACACTGTTTTCCATCAACATGACTTTTGTACTACATCTTTAAGTAGTTTGTTTTGTCATTATCAATTATAATAGGAGAGATGTGGATGCCACACCTAAATTTTTGCCTCTGATAGAAAAAATATCTTCTTTTATCTGGGTCAAATGCAATTTCTAAGCAGCCAGATGGTCACCTTTGCATTGCATAATTAAGATTATATTAGATATTTGGTCTTGTATATTGGTTTAAAAGTGATGGACTTGAAAGCATACATTGCTTTGTTAGGAAATCCAAGCACAGTACCTAGTGTGAGCAGGAACAAGGCAGAGGCTTTTTTCCCAGCAGGTCAGTTTTGTTATGCTAGGTTTTGAAATAAGCTGTCTCTTTTATGCATTGGATACTTCACATATTTGAGGTCTCTAGAAAACATTAAGCAATTTACTCTCTAACATTTCAATCAAGTCTGTGGCTTGTTAGAGAAGAAAAGAGTTAGGCTGTGCTGGTAAAGGCAGTGTTGTCGAGGTCTTTAGCTCAGAGGAAATAACACTTTATTTGTTACAAGTTACCACTCAAAATAATGGTGACTGCTGATTGCATCAGGACTCCTGAATCTATCTTTGTACTCTGCCCTCATGCAGTCTCTGTGCTACTGAAAACAGGATGAGTTTTCTCTTTTCATATCTGCATTTATTTATCGTACTTGTTGAAGTTATTGGCGGTACAATTTTACAATGTCACTGTGGTTACTGCTGAGTAAAAAAACCTAATGCTGAACTGCAGGTTTATTCTGAATGAGAATCTGCTGCAAAACAAAGTAGGAGTAGCAAATTATTGTCTCACTTACTGTCTTGGATCAGTGAATGAATTTTAATCCATGGCTAAGCAGACAGTTAATTTGGCTGTTTCAGTGAGTGCAGCCACTGCTTGACTCCAAGCCAAGGAACCTCCAGCTGAGGTCAGAACCATGCTTCTGGTGAGGGCACTTCCTGTCTCTGACTAAAAGAAGATATTCTGGAGCTCTTCTATAGTCTAACATAGAAAATAGAAATCCAGAAGTTTAAGAGTAGGCTTTTCCCCTGTTGTTTGTTTAAATCCAGACAGATGTATGGCAGTCTGTAGGACTGTTAGTGTTAAATCCATTCCCCTGAAATACTTTGAAGATTTTAGTACAGTTCTAAATGAATACGTTTCAGTGCTACCCACTAAAAATGGAGTTAAATAGGTGCTTATTGAGAAATAAAAATGTTAGAAAGTATTTGGAGTCTCCTATTTGATTGCCCTTTTGCTATTATGCTTAACCTTTTTAGGACACACACAAAAGAGTTTTTCGGGCTCAATAAACATTTAAAGCCAGTAGGAAGTGAGAGAAGGAGAGCTAATCACATTGCTCAGGACCAATCCCTTGTACAGGTGTTTTGTCATTACACCATCATGTATTTTAGGAGATGATGAGGAATTTTCCAGGGGAAAAAAAAGTTTTCCTCAGAATTCAGACTATGTAAGAAAGAAAGGGAAAGAGACTGTGCAGTAACCAAAAGGCAAGCCACTATGTGATATACCTGATGTGAGGTGTCCCCAGATACAAGTGTTTTCACCTGTACAGACAGGCATTTTTAATCTCTTCTGGGTCAGCATCTTATTTCCATGATATCTGGTATTCTGGGCTTGTTCTTTCTTTTTTCCTTCCTTTCCTTCCTCCTTTTCACAAATAACTTTACAAAGCCTTTGTTTCAGCTGCTCTTGTGCAATGAAATATGAACACAATTTGACAGGGCAGTGGGGCTTTTCTGCTTGATCTTCTTCACAAGCATCCCTTTGGCTTGCAGAGTAGGGCATAGGCAAGGCTTTCTTCAAGAGGTGTTTCCAGTGTTAAATTTACCTACATGGGGCCATTTCCAGGGTATATATATCCTACTCTTGTTCTTTTCCCGTTCCTCTCCCTACCATGCCATGGCATCTGGATGTTTATTTTTTACAGCCTGAAACTGAAGGGATTATATAATCCTATCCTTTTTTATAAATCTCTGTTCCAAACAAATGAGATTAAAGTACAAAATGCCTGCTAATTTTGGGTATCCAATTAGAGATATTATCTATGTGATTTTTCAACCTGTTTGGCATTCTGCATCGCTTGGCCTATGCAAAGTGAGTGATTCACTTCAGCTCACCAGACTCCAAAATTTCAAGGTGGGCCCTCACTATATGAAAATCTCAACTAATGGTTGCCTCTTGAGGCCACTTTTCCCACACTGAAGAATCTTAGAGGTGGAAGGGGAATGGAAGCAAAGTCAGCAGGTAGAATCCAGCAACCACTCTGCCATAGAGTCCTGCTTTCCCTCCTTGGAATTCAGTACCTTGTACATGAGCTGTACCCAGCTCTGTGACAAATTAGACAGGAATCCAGTGAGTAAAATCTACAAAGCACTGATCTGTTCCCAGAGGAAGAGTACCTTGCAGGGTTTCATTTCTGCTTCAGGAAATTTATGGAATATAATCTATGTGGTCATGTATCCTAATGTATGGAAGCTGGATCGAGGTGCTATGAGCCCCTCAGGTTAGTCATTTCCTAAACATCCACGATGTGGCAGCTAGTGTTGAATATATAACACATTTCCTTAGTTCAGTGGTCACAGACACACACAAATTAAAACATGTTTTGAATCATCTCAGAAACACTTCTCTTGAAGGTCAGTTCTTTTTCAGCATTAGAAAGCAGACTCTATTCCAAATAAAAAGCATTGATTATGTAGCTAAACTGCATCAGCTATAAATAGTGGAAAAAAACTCCACATTTTGACTTTCAGAATTTCTATCATGTTTCAAATGAAATTCAGCCCAGCTACTCTGGACATCCTGCAATTAAGCATCCTTGCTCTTGGCTGACAACATTAGTTGGTTTTTCCAGCCTTGCCCTCCTATGTGCCCTCCAGGTTCCTCAACAGAGCAGTTTCTCCCTGCACAACCTCTGTGTCTCCTTACCTAATCAGTCCCAGGTTCCTGCCTCCAAACACCAGTCCCAGCTTTTCCCTCTGGCTGGCTTGGCTGCTTCTATTGCCTGCTCTGTCACAGGCTGGATGTTCTTTTTTCCTCTGTGTTGTATTCACATGGAGACCTTTCTTCTCAACACAACCTTCAAATCACTTGGAACTTAGGAGAGATAGGATTCCTACCTCTCAGATTCTGCACCAAAGCTCAGGCTCATGGGGGAAACTTGGATGTGGGGATGAAAGTGGAAATCTAGCCTCACCACTGTATCCTTAAGCTTCTGTTTGCAGAGAGGGCCAACCTTTAGCAATGCATTTTTCCTGCTAGAATGAAAGAAATTATTGCTGGCCATGTGTTCATGACATAATTTCTAATATTTATAAGTTAGACGCATTTAGATAAATTTTCAGACAGAGAGGGAAAAGCACACTTGAAATAAAAAAGGTCACATTTTGAGGCTGTGCTTCAAAGCCTGAGGGCAGCAGAGCATTTCAAAGGAAAAAAGTTTCCATTTTAGTATGAGCAAAACTGTTTATTTTTCCATAACCTTGTTCTTGGAAATGGACAAATTGTTTTGGCAGGTATTTTCAAAATAATCTGCCCAGTACAGACAGTCAGCATATCAGTTTTCAGCCTAAGTGATGATGTTTTTTCTAAAGCTACATGCAACAGAAAATGTGGTCTCTACTGAGAAATGTTTGCCAACCCCAACACAGGGAATGGCAGCACATCTACCTTAGAATATAAATTATCACAGATTACATCCTCTGAGGATTTCTGGTTTTTCTTCGAACACCAGTTGCCCCATGGAAAGGCAATAGGGTCAGTGACTCTTACTTCCCTATTTTAGAGGCAGAGAAACTGAAAAAAGAGGAAAGGAAAAGAAAAACCAGGAATAGAACAAGAAAAAAATCCTGATCTGTTCCTTATTCTCCTATTTATGTACCTGTTGTTGCCACCTCTGAGGGGTGTCACTTGTGCAGTGGTCCTCTATAAGAGTATTGCAGGTGTTCTTTACACTGTGCAGACACGCACATCTGAGATAACATCCCTGGTGTAATTACTGTGATTTAACTCTGTGATCGAAAGTTTTGGGGGCTGTAAGAGAGGGCACAGCAGGTGCAGGAGATATCTTCAGATAATAGTTTAATTCAGCTAAGAGCAAGCAGCCTCCCCACTCAGCTTGTATGAGTACATCAGTAGACTATAAAAAACCCAAAACTGAATTATTTCAACAGCACCTGATGAAACTCAGGGACAAGACCCTGTGGAAGAGAGAGGTGTGAGGGGAAAGCTGTGGGGCTTCACCAAGTCTGAGCAGGTTGCTGGTATAACTCCCTGGGTGATGGTCACTGCCTTTGCTGTTGCTCCAAGTTCTCTGGCTGGGGTGAACCCCAGCAAAGGCACCGGCCAGAGATGCTGAAGGCCTGAGGTAGACAAGCTGCATAAAAGATCGTGCCACAGTCTGGCTCACTTGGGAGAGTAAGAAACACAGTTAAGTGTTAACAGTATGTTATGAGATAGCCCCATGCAGACCAAAAACCTCCACTAAAAACCATCCCACCAGCAGCAACAAATTCCTCAGCTTAAACTGCGGCTCTCTTCAGAGGGGGGAAAAAATAAAAAATAAAATTAAAAAAGAAGAAAGGAAAGGATTGCCAAATCAAACTGCTGACTCCTTTTTTCTTATCAAAACACCACAGCATACATCTTAACAGCCTGAAGTAAATCAAATGCGGGACCAGCTAGAACTGGCCAGCTCTTGACCCTCTGTTGATATCAGGTGTGCGCCACACTTCTCTGGCAGATTAATTTGTGCTCTCAAGGGACTCAGAGCCCCTAAAACTTTCAGTACTGCTGTTAGGACAAGGCTGAAGGTTTTCTTTGGAAAGCGTCACCACTAAAGAAAGTTGGAGTTCTTCTCACTAGACAGAGATACTCCATTACTGATGTCAGATGACTTTGTTCCCTCTATACCTCCTGATTTTAAACTCACACACAATGTAGCTGTGGGACAAAATTCAGACTTATGGCCAAAGCCTGCAGGTGTGCATCTGAATGACTGGCTGTCCCCTTTTGCACGTGGAGCTTCCTCTTGGGGGAATTTGTGAGTGTTCACAGAAATGCATCCCTAAAGAAACCTTTCAGCTCGGTAAAAAAATGGGAGAAGATCTGGGAAAAGTTGCTCAGAACGCACGGAATGAGAGCAGCTCACAGACGGCAGCTCCGAGGAGAGTGTGCCCATGTGTGTGATCAATATAATCTATTGCGAAAGAGAGCCTCGGTGTTTCTGTGGGGGAAAGAGACTTAGAAAGAAGGTCTTTAATTATTACCTGCAGAGAAGTTAAAGTGTAACTCGGCAGTAACGTACTCCAGTGTCAGTTTTGGGGGGTGGGGGGCCACATCAGGCATCCAGCCTGAAGTGTGTATGTGAATGGTAAAAAAAAATAATAATAGTTTTAAAACCATATTTAATTAAATCGTGAAGGGAAAAAATAAGACAAACAACGCATTGATGAGGCAACAGCAGAAAGAAAAGGAGTTCATCTTTCAGGCTGCTGACCTCTCTTTGTGCTTCGTCTGGGGGAGCTGCCGAACAGGCTCCGGAGCTTGTAGCACCCACGCGTGAGCTTGTGTTCGCCCCCTCGCTGGTGTTTGTACCACACCCCCCATAGAGCCCAAATCCTCCGCCTTTCTGCCACGGCCTTTTCCTCGCACACGCTGCCCAGGGGCTCCGGTGATACTGCCCCGCCCGCCTCGACCGCCTCCCCCTTCCCGGGGCTGCGCGGCCGGCGGCGGCCCCGCGGAGGGGAGGGGGCGGGTGCTCATCTCGGACATCTCCTCGCCCCTTTGGAAAATCACCTCCTCCCTACAAGAAGGGCAAGGAGAGCCCTGGTGTCCCCAGGGTCACGCCGATACGGCGGTGTTATACACTTTTTTTTTTAAGGGAGTTTTGCTTCTTCGGCAGGTCAGTGAGTTAATTAAAAGTTGGTCCAGGTTGGTTACTTGCAGTCCCAGATGCGCTATTAACACATAAGAAAATTACTGGTTTTTTTAAGATACCAAAATGCAAAAACTCGATAGAAACTCCATTTCCTCCTTACTATTAAATAGCAGCCACATAGAGAAAATCATTAGATCTATAATTAAATATGGGTCTATTTTTGAAGAATGTCCTGCAAAATAGCCCCAAAATATGATGTAGTAATTTAATTTTTTTTCCTTTGGCACTACAGGTGCTAGCTGTGTTTTCCCTCCATTTCCCACACCATGTATATTAAACAGGGAGGGAACATTGCTCTATTGTAGGTGATGACCCCAGACTTCGCCAGAATATTTTGCTCCTCGGTATAAAATTGTGAAGTGGGTCTCTCTTTCAAAATCTCTATATTGGTTTTTATAATTACCTCGTGGTCTAAACTTCTTCGCAGTCTATTTCTTAAAGGATAAAAAAAAAAATCATTCAAATGGGGGGGAAGAAAGAAACAAAGTTAGCAGTATTAACGTTTGTGTTCGTCTCATCCAGGCTGTCAGTAACTTTCCCTGGATCGGGTCCTGTGTTTCTATAGGAGCCGTGCTGAGGCGCGCGTCTGCCCCTGGCTGCCCCGCCTGCAGCTCGGCCTGACCCCGGCCCCTCGCAGCCCCCGCCCGGCCGCTCCCCGGGCTCCGGCCCTCGCTCCGCTGGTGCTGCACGCCCCGGAGCGTGTGCGCTGTCACATTCCAATGGAGACCTAAATAACGCCCAGTGTTATTTATTGCAGAAAAGGAGAGGGGAAAAAAAGAAAAAAAAAAAAAACAAACCAAGGAAAACAAGCAGCTTGCCCCCCCACAAACACACACACACACAGTCTTTCAGATCCAAGATTTTATTCTTTCTTCTGGAATATTTTCTCCGCGGCCAGTAAAACGCAGTTCACGGCTTGGCTTTGCTTTGCTCTGCCCTCGGCCGAGGCTGACCCCCGCAGTCCCTCCGGGACAAGCAGCCGTGGCCGGAGCCCAGCGCCGGAGGGAGGAACTCGGCGGAGCCCCCGCCGCCGCCAGCTGCGAGCCGAGCCCAGAGCCCCGAGCTCGGGCAGGCGCTGGGATTTAAACCCGGCCGGCTCTTGCTGTTACCAGGAGCGCGTGTTTTGTTGGTTTGGCTTTTTGTTGATTTTTTTTTTTTCCCTTTCTCCTTTGTAAGACACGGAAGGTGAATAATGAAATCCCTTCGCTAATAGTTTATGAGCCATGAGATTGGAAATGTGCGCGGATGGACCAGCGCGCCGGGCTGCGCGTCACTCGGGAGCCGGGCGCGGGGAGGAGAGGGACTGACGGCCGGGGTTGCCACTCCGCCACCGGGAGTAGCCACCGGGGCCGGGGGGCCGAGGGGGCCGGAGCTGCCCGTGCGGCCGCTGCATGTCCGCGCCCGGGCGCTGCCCCAGCGGGGCCAGGAGGAAGAGCGGCTCAGAACGAGAGCGCTCGGGGGCCCTGCCTCACTCACCCCCGTGCGCTGCCTGACACGGGCTCCTGCACTGCACAAAGGCAGCGTGAGCCCGGCCCTGCCGCCTCCGCCGAGGGGCGTGGGGGCGAGCGGGGAGCGACCTTTAGAGCCGGCTTGGAGGGAACTGGGGGCGCGGCTCTGGCACGGGTGCCGAAAGCCCCTTTCCTCGGCGATCCTGCGGCAGGTCATGTACGCGGGGACGGGGCAGGAACGGGCGGGAGCGATGCCGCTGCCCCCCCTGCCCTCCCGGTAGGCGCCTGCACAGGGGCGGACATTTCCCATCAAGCCCTTGCCACGGGATGTCCGAGGGCATCGCTACCTCCCTGCCATAGAAACAAACCACTCATCAGCTCCGCTCGGTGTGTGCCATCGAGAGAAATCGCCGCGGTGCGAACGGGCACCATCTGTCCTGCCATTCCGGGAGACGCAGATATATTTCTTTAGACAGGTCAGCAGTTCTTCCTGGCCAGCCCTGTCAGGCACCTGTCAGGGGAGAAAACCTCTTCATAGCTGCCGCGGTGGGATCCTTATCAGCGGCAGTCCCTTTGCTGACAGGGCCCAGCCTTAAGCTTCCCGCAAATCAATGTCCTCGGGGGACAGGGGGCTGTCGTTACCGGGGTATGCCG
>VXBI01012226.1:1930217-1950412 GCA_013397375.1 Toxostoma redivivum | reverse complement strand
CCGCTCACGACAAAACACGGGAGGGAGGGAGGGAGGACGGCGGGGGGAGCCGGCCCCGGAGAGCCCGTAGGGTGCCCGAGGAAGGTCGGGGTGGGCTCTGGAGCAGGGGTTTCCCTCCGGGACCGAGCCGTCGGGCCAGCCCCGCTGCCCGTCCGCAAGGGCGAGGTTCCCGCGGCGCCCACGCGTGCCGGGGCTCCGCTGCGCCGGGCGGGACAGCGGCGTGGGGGGACCGCACCGCGGAACCCCCACAGCCACGTGTGTCGAGGCGCTTCCTCTCGAGTGGGGCCATCGCTCCGTGGCTGACCCAGAGTCCCAGACACACACTTCGTCCCTACCAAAGTACCGCCTTCTTCCCTCCTCCCCCCGCAATAATTCCGACCTGTTTTCTTTCTGTTCCTCACTTGCTTTTAAAATGAGGGCACGTTCAGGGAAGCCTGCCTGCCCGCCTCCTGCACTTCCACGCGGCATCGCGTGGACATATCTCCCCTCCACTTCTTAAAAAAAAAAAAAAAAAAAAAAAAAAACAAAACAAAACAACACAANNNNAAAAAAAAAAAGCAAACCAAACCAACAACAGGCACCACTACCAAAAGAAAAACCTCAAATGAGCTTTGTGTTTCCAACTTGGAGTAAAGTCGGTGCTAATACGGGTCAGTTCCTGCCCCTAGCTGGGAAGGCAGGGAGGAGGATGTAACGTATAGGTTGGTGGGGGGTGGCGGTGGGGGGAGGAACAAAAACAACCCCCAAAATAAACAAACAAACAAATCTCGTGCACGATCACAATAAAGTGAAATTCCTTTCTACACACCCACAACTTTAGCTCTGTCTGCTGCCTGGGGGGTTTTAATCTTGCAAAGAGAAAGGGGGGCTCCCTGCGCAAAATTACGCCTTCTCCTCTCATTTGTTAGCTGATTCCATCAAAAAGTTCGCTATTTATAGGCTACACACACGAACCTGGAGTAATACAAACCCTCCCGTGTTGTTGCCCTCGCAAAGTGGCCGGTGCTGAAGCATCTGATCGGGTTTGTGTGTGCGCGCGAGTGAGAGCGAGCCACGCAGAGAGCGCTGCCATCCAAAAGGGGAAAGAAGAGCTCAAGCTGAGAGACTTACTAATTGCTAAGAGCTGCTCTGCCACCAGCCATGTGAGTACCTAACAATGATCACCTTTTGCACAGATGGTCAGCGATTAGGCACAGACACTTTCTGTCCTTTTCCTTCTCCCTCCCCTTTCTTATTTTTTTATTGCCCTCCTGTATCCTTCCTACCCACCTTTCCTTCCCCCCCCCCCACTTTTTTTTTGTCTTTTTAGTTTGAGTTTGCACGGTTTATTCCTCATGAAGAAGAGGAATGAAACGTGGGCAAACGCGGGGGAGAAAATGTGCCGGCGAAGAGGAAGGAAGGAAGGAGTGGTGAAGGGAGAGGAGGAGGAAGAGGAGGGTTTGTTAAGCGATCGCCTTGTCCCCTGAGTCCGAGCCGGCTGGGAATTAGTAACAGCGAGATAGCGGAGGTTGTATCCCTTCCTCTTCCTCCGCTTTCCTTTTCCTGGAGCCCTCAGACCCCCTGACAATTATTACCCTGGTATCAACGCGGACGACGAGCTGTATTCATCAAACCTCATTTGGGAAAATTGAAAGGGAATTTAAAAATAAATAAATAAATAGAGAGAAAAAAAGCTCGGGATCACGCGGGGATAAGGGTTGATCGCTCCGCGTACAGCAATTACTGTCCGTCAGCTCTCAGCCCTCTGTGCAGGCAGGTAGAAAGCGCCCGCAGAGCAGCCCAGTCCCGCGGGCTGAGCGTGCGATTTTGGGGGGAGAGAGAGAGAGAGCCTCGGCTCCCCGCTCCCGCCGCCCCTTCCCCAGCGAGGGGCACTGGGGGCGACAGGCAGCGCCTTCCCTCCGCTACGCGAGGTCTCAGCGCTTCCCCGACACTGCCAGACCCCGGCGTGACACAGTGCGTGAATCCAAGCCCCACGCAGCAGGCACGGCACGGCACGTGGGTCTGGGGAATTGCACAGTTCTTTCCAGAGTGGGCAAAAAAAAATATGCAGTCTGTGCTAGGGAACGTGGCTCTCGGAAAGGTAGGTGTCCTGATTTGTGCAGGAATGCAGGGCTAGGAGACTCCGCGTGGAAGGGGGGTGGGTGTGGAGAGAGAAAGCGAATTTGTTTCCAGCGTGGAGAGGCGCATTTCTAACCCAACACTCGAGCTCCAATCACACACTCTGAGGTTAGCGTAGCATTAAATTAACAGACAGGGTCGGGGTTATCCAGGGCATTATACCGCGTGCCCGGGAAGTAACCTCTGCTCATTTATACACAAAGAAGAGGGAGAGACGGAGTTACATCTGGAAAGCCAAAGAGCACGGTGAGTATCGGTATTCGCTGCTCTCCCTCCCATGCCTAGGAACAAAGTTCAAAGGCAGCCGGTGTGGGACTGGGGCTGGCTCCGCCGAAGCCCCCACTCCCTTTGGAGGCGGCAGCGCAGCCGCCTTTGGAGCCAGGACCCCCAGCGCAGCCCCTCCGGGGCGAGCCCTCGCTGAGCAGCAAGGAGAACTTGAGATATCCTGGTTAGAACTTTGCTACTTTATGTAGAGAGAAAAAAAATTAAAAAAAAAAAAAAAAGAGAGAGATTGACTTGGATGCAGCGCTATTTATAGGTGGCGGTAAAGGCTCCGTTTCAATAAGCAGCCGTGGAAAAGAAACGTCAGAAAACTGGCTGCTTTATTGATCCGAGGTGCTGGACGGTCACAGCCACGCCAGCCAGGCGGCACCGACAAAGTCGCGTCTCCTCTCGGGTTAGGCAGCGAGAAGGGGAATTGGATGCGGGTTTTGCTGACCACTAGCCGGGACACGATTCAATTCCCAAGCACAGGTACAGGGCAAAAGAGTGTGAGATGGAAGACTTTTCCCTTTTCTTTCAGACACGCACACAATGCAGGGCACCCGCAGGGCTGAAAGTGGGCCAGGGCTACACGGTAGGTATCAGATCACACAAAGCAGAGGAAAGAAATCCAGTTAAAAATACATTAGTTGAAATCAGATGACGAGCTTGATTATTTTTTTTTTCTTTTAAACAAAGGTGCACGTTAGAACAAGCTGGAAGCACTCTTTGTGCCTGACGGTATCCCCCACGCCCATTGGAAGTAAAGCAAGAGGCTTGCTCTTTCTTTGCATCTTTTAAACCTTGTTTTAATTAGAATTGCCAAAGTAGGACACCCCGGTGGAAGATGTTTTCAAGTATCCACCTACCTCTCTGCTGTAAGCAGAATTGCTGTCTGCTAAATTGCTTGAAACGCAAAATTCTGCCCCACCCCCAGCTTGGTTTGGCACCTACTCACTCTTTCCCCCCGAAATTGCAATCGCTTATGAAAGGTTACTCCATTGGGAGGAAAGGAGAAACCCCAAACACCCAGAAGTAATGAGATGAGTGGACTCCGAGAGCCTCGCTTTGCTCTATACAACAGGAAAGGCTTTGGACAGAGAGCGTCCCAAAAAACTCTTGCCTTTTTTTTTTTTTCTTTTTTTTTGAAGTCCCAGATTGGGCGTATCCTTACCCTTCTCCTTTAATTTATTTGATTAAATCATAACCAAAACAGACTCATCAGCTTCTCGTATTTCCTCAGCTGTAACCATACGCGAAACCTTTTATATGGAGACAAGCAATTGGCTTTAGTTAACTCAGGACACAGGCTGCGCTCAAGTTTTTCTCCCGTTCTCAGGGCAGCGTTTCACGCAAACGCGTTCCAGCTCTGCCTCACGCTTCTCAGTCGCCAGCCTCAAGTTTTAAAACTGTTTGTGCCGTTCCCCACCACTCTCTGCTCTCATGAGGGATGCTCACGGCAGAGGCTTGCGGGACGAGGGGCCTCTTTCCCCTCGGGATTTGGGAGTGGGGGGACTGGTTCAGGGGGAGTCCAGCTCGGTTTGAACTCGGAACCGCTCCTGGACCGCGTCCCGCGGCCATCCGCATCCCACCTCGGTACCGAGCTCGCGGCTTGCTCCCGCTCCCCATGAAGGACTAGATTAATTTCACCTTCAGGAAAGGGAGGTTCTGTTAGCTCACTTCTATCTTAAATAAAAAAAAAAAATTAAAAAAAAAAAAAAAGGAAGAAACAAAGGGGAAGGGGGGAAAGATAAATCTCTTTAAGTTTCTCTGGTAAAGCTCGGCTTTCCTTTGCTCATTACTCAAATGAAGAACCGCGTCAATTAACTCCAAATTGGAAATGCTTGCTCGAGAAGAATAATGGTAATTCCCTGCCGTTCTCTAAGAGGTAGTTGCAGGATGGCACTTAGCGTGTGTGGTCCCTAATGACAGGATTGCTGCCCTGCCCGGGGTTTGGCTCTCCCTGCCCCGCTGGCTTTGCTCTGAGCACGGGCAGTGACGCCGGGCACGGCTGTCCTGCCCAAACCTTCCCCCTCTTCCCTTGCTCCCTGCCCGCAGCCGCGCGGGGTTTACACCTCCCACAGCCAGCACAGTATGACCACACCATGAAAACAGATTTAATTTCCCTCATCCCTCGATAAGAGGGCAGGGGCCTCACAGCAACAGGTACCGAGGGCACCTGCAGCTCTTCAAGGTTGTTAACTGATAACAGAGGAAGCAGGACGCTTGCCAGAGAGTCTGTTTCGGTAAGACGGGGTGTGAGGGAAGCAGACAATCAAAAAAGGGGTGCATAGCGATGCTTTGGCAAAAGTTTAACCTTGCTGCGAGGGGAGCAGGACCCCCGCAGCGAAACGGGACCGCTGCTCCTCCTCGTTTTCTTGCTGCTTTCAAGCTGTTCCCAAAAGTCCTTCAAGCCGTCCCGCAGAGCGGCCCCGGTTCTGGCGCCGCGGCTGCGGGGTCGACACGTGTTGCTCTCCTGGGGAATGCTCATCCTGGGGGATGCTGCCGATGATGCTCACTGTGGGCCCTCGCTGGGATGGGGCTGTGCGACCAGGAAGGCACGGCCGTGTGCGGGAGGAGCGGGGCAGCCTCCTCCTGCTTCTCTCACCGCTGAGGGCACGGCGGGAGCGGGCGCTGCGCGGTCGGGCACCAAGTAGACCCCGAGCAAGCCCTGGCAGGGTCTGTGTGGGGGCCCAAAGCTCGGGTGGGGCACCTACGGCCACCCCGGGGCGTCCCCGCTCCGCAGCCGCCGGGGCCGGGCGGGCAGGGCTGACCCTGGGGCGGCCGGAGGGGAGGGTCTCCGGCCTGACCCGAAAGTGGGGAGCTCCCTCTTCCCTTCCCTCCCTTTCCTACTCCTCCCCGGCTCTTTGTTCTTTGCCCCTTTGTTCTTCTTCTCGAAGTTTCCAGGGGGGTTGCTGGTGCGGAGCAAAGTTGCCGAAAGCTGAGGAATTACAATAAGTGGATATCTGAGCAAGGAAAGAGGGTGGGGGTCCCTTCCCAGGGCTGAGAGCTATTCCCCAAATCCCGCCGCGTTGTCTGCTTGCGCAGGGGGTCGTTGTGGGATGCTGGAGCCGGGCCGTGCTCGCAGTGATGCTGAGGCAGAAAAGGCTCCTGCGGCCACTTAAACCCCCTTCGCCACTTAAACGCGTTCTGGGGAATAAGCATCCTTTCTGCCCTTTCTGGTGGGAAAGGGAAGAAAATGATAACTGGTGAACATGCCACAATGAGATAAGGTTGTAGGTGACAGAGAAGAAGGTTTTCTGAATGCTAGATTTTAGGGTACGCATATTGGTTTAGGATGCACAATCTCAGAATGGCTTTGTCTCCATCACTTTCTTTTTGCTGTTTTTCCTGTTTCCTTGATAGGGCTGTTGTAAAGTGTTGTCAGGAGTTAAACAAGTTGGGGCTTAATTTCAAAGCAGATGGACTGTCTTCATAGAGCAGCATCACAACTTAAAAGACAGATTTAGTGTGGTTAATGGGAGATCGCAGCATGGTTCAGTAGTCACAATAATACCAAAATTTCTTTGAGAAAGGAAAACATCTTTATTTGGTACAATGTGGAGTAGTCTTATCCCTTCTTTACCAATCATCATTAAATGTTAGAGAACTACAAGCTTATTTTGCCTTACACTAAAAAATCACAAATAACTTCACGAATATCTGTTATCACAGGTTTCTTATCTCTCCTCCTGATATAGGAAAGTAGGAAAACACTTTATTTGGGTGAGTTAGGTATTAGGAAAGCTGATATGAAAAAGGAAGTTTTGCTATGTTGCATTGAAGTAGGCCACAGCAGGTTACAAGCAGAGCCAGGTCAGAGTCCTGAACTCCAGCACACTTTCCTAGCAGTGCTGCTGTGCTCCCATCTTTATAATCGAGGATATCATGGATGATTTACCACTTCAGCATCTGCTGAAAAGATGCATTAATCTAATTCTTGTAATCACCAGAATGTCCACAAATATTTGCTGTTTTTACATAGGTAGAGATCCTATAAAATTATTTAAGAAAATATTATATTGAGAAATGAAAGGTGAGATCAGATTGGGGCTGACTAAACAAATGTTCTAGAGCAGGTTTTTTTAATGTGATTACACTTATAGAGATCAGCCCATCCTTCTGGCAGAGGTTAAACCTATTTTTCCAATGAAATGGGGTTTGATTTGAGGTGATGTGGGGCCTGTTCTGGCTTTGTTTTTTCTGATGTTGAGGGCATACAATCTCAGTGAGAAATCTGGGAATGTTGCAACTAAAACGCAGCTTTAGCTGTTTCAAGGTGGCAACTCAAACACAGAAGATGTCCATGAAAACTTTGACCTTTATTATTTAGGATCATGATTCAGAGCTGAATGTAATAATTGGTCAGTAGCAAATCAGAGAAAGATACAGACATTGCATCAGATACTTTGGTGATAGCTCGATTTTCTAGCTATGTCTCCACACACAAGTCTGCTGGCTTATTGTTTAAATCCAGAGGCCAGCAGCACTGCTTACTCTTCTGTTTATATCCCAGTGCTCATAATGTGGTGTTGAAATATCCAGGTAAAAATGTTCAATGCCATTTAGAACAAGGAATCTGCCTTAAGCAATGCTGTAATCAGTAACAGCCAACGTTACTGAGAGCAACAGCTTCTGCAAATGCCTTACTGCCACAAGTTAACCCGAGTACAGCTGTAATTGTGCTCAAAACTTAATAAAAGCAGACGGATGAGAAGGAGAATAAAAACCTAATTGCCAAATTAAAAAAATGGATTTTAGAGAATGCTGTGTGTGATCAACAAAGGCTGCTTCTGTCTCAGTAAGGATGACAGTTAGAGGGAAAAGTTATGTTAGTGGGTGCTCATTCAAATAGAGGGTTTCTGCAGCATGAGAAAAATTTTCTGATTCAAAAGTATTCACTAAAGAAAGGGTGGTTGCATTTTTTCAAGTTAATTAGTCTTTTCTTTTTAGCTGTGCTTTTTGCTGATGTAGGTAGATTTCCTTTCAGCAGATGAGAAATATCTATACATTTTTAAAAAATCAAAACAAAACACACAACCCCTTACTATTTCCTTTGGAAATTTTGCCATTGAATGCCAGTTACTATATATTGCACAGGATTTTAGAAGGTAAATCTAAACATATAATTTGGGATTTTTGTCATCTTGGTTTTTGGAGCAGGGGACAAAACTTCTGTTTTCTAGCAATTTGTTAAACTACTGAGTTTAAAGGAGATGTCAGGCAAGACCTTTTACCTCTGCATTTTTATCACCTTTGTTAATAAACATTTGCAGAAAATTAGGGGGAAATCCCCATTGATTTTGGTTTTACTTTCCTTGGATTTGTTAATATATCTACAACAATTTCAGCCAGTGCAGAGGAATATGGCATAAAATCAGAATAAGGAGGAGATTAAAAATGAGCACACTCTGCTTTGTAATGGACACTTCTAGGCATAGGTGTGAATACAGATTCATTTATACAGTTCTTAAATGGAAAAGCCTCAAGTTTACAACAAAGGTAAACAGCATGTCGTGCTGCATTTAGCAGATGTTGGCTTGCTAACTTTAGGAAAATGGAGAGAATGGTCCCTGTGACATCCCTGCAGAGAATTACATGCTGCTAGAAAGGCAATGAGACCATATAACTATAAGAATTTTGTTGAGAATAGAGCATTAGCAACTTTAATATTTTATTTCTTTGTTTTTTTCCTTATCTCAGCCTTAACAAAATTCATTTTTTTTCCTGTAAATACCTATGCTTAATTCTGAGGGTACATACCTAACAAAATTAAAAGAGCCCACAGGATAATGCAAATCTCAGGCTTTCAGATGTTACAAGTGCCTCATGTGCTTACTATATGTGTAAAATTACACTAACATAGTAAATAGTAGTTCACTTTGGCTAAGATTCAGTTGCTGAATAAATAGCATTTAGATTTTTCTTTTTTTTTCTTACTGCTATATGATGTATGGAGAGAGCAGGAGCTCATTTTATCATACAGGACAGGAGTACTATTAGGATGTTGACCAAATATCCAGTATTTTCTGCAAATATAATGTTTCCATCTAAGTATTTCAAGTGTTTCAAAATTTATCATTCTTAATAAATAGAGTAGTAATAATAAACTTAGAAACTACTTCCCCATGTTTATATTGTCACAAAAGACTTCTTATTCAAAGCACAAAAATAAATATTTCTCCATATTTTCTTAGCGACTCATGACCTGAAATAAAGCACTGGCAAAATACAGGCAATCCCTTCACTCAAATATTTGCAAGAATTGCATGTTATTGCCCATGTGTGGAATTTTGAAAATACATCAGTAATATGTAAGTGGCTCTGGCTCTAAACACAGAGGGAAAAGGTGATAAATCTGTATCAGTTCATTCTAAGTAACTGAGTAAGATAAAGGCTCTGGTCTGTTTTCATTGCAGTTAACACTGAAACTCTTCTGACTTTGAATAGCTTCCTCTTACTGTTTGGGCTGCGGAAATGCTCAGAAATCCCAGCCAGCATTTTGGTTTTCTTGTGCAGAAGTACACAGAACTGACATCATCGTCTTTGTTGAAAGCTGTAGTTCCAGGCCTTAACTTCTTCAAATATTTCTACTTAATGCTTTTATATTTTTCATCATGTAGTAGGAAGTTTGCCTTCTTCCCTCTGCCCTAAAATAGTTACCGTGTCCATAAATGGCATCTTTGGTGTTTTGCGTTTAACTATTTCAAACCTTCATTCAAATACAGCATTAGCAGTGATTTTTTTTTTCCTTTTCATTCATATCAAGTACAAATTCTCACACTGATGCCAGTCTTGGGAAGCTGCCAATGAATTGTTGCTGCTAAGTTTAACATCCATTTATGACAGCTGTTAAAATGGGTGAGGAACTTGCACATTTTCTTCCAGTTAGGAAAATTTTCAAGTAGAACTGAGCTATGTAATTCTGCAGATGCTGATCACTCAATGCTTACTGAACAAATTAAATCACTATTTAATATATTTTTTTACTTTATTCTTTCATAATTTTGTATTCACATGAGAAGAGCAAGATATCTGAAATAGGTTTATATTTTATAGGTTTATAGGTTTAAATTTATAATTTAAAATAGTTATTTAACTGAGGAATTAAAATAGCACAGATCTCTGAACTATTAATAAGAATTTTTTTTTCTCTTTCTAACTTGAATTTTCTCAGAGTAATTTTCTTCCCTCCTCCGTCCTTAGTCATCTTGTCTACTTGAAAAATGTTGGAAGTAGTACGCAAGGATACAGGGTAGTGACTCCTCCGTGTTTGAAAGACACTTGGAGTTCTTTGTAACATGCCTTTGTATTAAGTGTTAAATACTTTTAGGCTGATTGCATCTTTTACATATGTCAAAAAATACTGTAATCCAATGATGGTTTCCAGTGACACCTGGATATCAAAAGATTTTGTAGCTGCACATATACATGAACTGCTATTGACATCAGGTGCTGCTGGAGTAGGTGGTGTATTCAGGTCCAAAAAAAAAAAAAAGGAATTTATGCTTCTAAATTTGGTGATACCAACTCCTCTTAAACATTGAGTAGAAAAATTTATCCTTTTTGTTTTTCTTTTTCCAATCTGTAATAACGTCTTGCAGTGGAGTAAGTGTGATAGATAAATATAGATATCTATGACAGTTATAGATGTGTGTGTATATATATATACCACATTACAGCAAAGGAAAAATTTGCTCAAGGGAACAAACTTGCTTTAAAGGAAGTGCCACATAAAAGTGGAACTTTATGCATCCAACGTTATCTGTCTTGGTAGAAGAAAAATTACTGAAAATGTAGCATCTAACCTTCCTTAATCATAACTGCATTTATGTAAGAAAGGATCACCTGTAGTAGACCCATGTAAGTGGGAGTGACTGTAATGACTAGATTATATCTCAATTCCTTTACTGATTACCTGGCAAATAAATTTTCATCAATATTTCAAAATAAAAATTCTTTAAGAGGGAAAACATACAATAAATTTAATCATAGAATGCTGGGGTCCAAAGTCTTTTTGATTGATTGTTAGGTAGCAAGCAGCATTCATAGGAAAATATTCAAAGTTGGGGAAACAATAGCTAAGGGACAGTGATGGGACTGGCATAGATCTTTCCTGAACTAACAGAAAATTCAGAACAAATCACTTGTCATTGGAGTGCTGGGATCTTTCAAATCACATTGAAGCTAATCTTATCTCTGAGGCTGGCATCACATAAATTGAAATCACTGAGATTCATGTTCCACAGTCTGGGACTTCTGCAACCTTTACTAATTTATCAATGACTTATTTTGATACTAATAGTTTTAAATGGTTGGGTAGAAAAGATGTGGTAAACCTGTGATTGATTGTACTGCTTGACATTTAACAAGTGAACTTGTTCTGTTCATCCAAGGGGCACCAAAGACATAATCCTGATTTTCATATAAGGGAACTGAGGCACAGAGAGAGAAATTACTCTCAGAAGCCTGAGTTCCCAATGATATGTTGGTGATCATTTTAGGAATACAGAACAGGTTGCATATACCTTCTAGACACATGCTGTAGCCTCATAAAGTGCGTTCGTTTCATGCCTTCACAAACTCCCAAAATCTTGTTCCAACAATTTCTTCTAGAGCTTTGCGACACACTTTTGTTTAGTGGCAACCCTTCATTCATCAAATGTCTATAAAACTTGCACCTTGTGGTCACCTGCATGAGGATTGGAAGACTTGTTAATCTTTACAGTACCCAAAGAACTTCTTGACTGTTAACTCTTGTATTTCTAAGTGCAAAGGCAGAATTATATGAGTTCAGATGCATAGCATTTCTTGGACTGAGGGCAGGGGTATGAAAACTAGCATCCCATTTTGTACATGCTCACAGCAGAATAAAAGCTGAGGCAGAAAAACAGAGCTGTAGTGGAAAATAGTGAAGGGCCATTTCTATTGGACTTGTACCTAAAGAACTGTTGCCAGAAGAGGCAACTACTGCTGGAATAGAGGAAACTGTTTCTGGATGTTAACTCTGAGTGGTCTTGGTAACTTAGAAATGTGATATCCCATGTGCACAGGCAGAAATGTGAAGCAACAGCCTCGTAACAACCGAACATTAATAGCTCAATGTCTCAAAAATCATTACTCATACAAAAGAGTTAAAAAGAAAAAAATAAATTGATTCATGCAAAACTATGTCTCCTACTGTATATCTGTCTGTAGTAAGTAAGGTTAGGAATATGTCTTTACATTAACAGCCATTAAAATGATTGACTGTTGATTGTGGCCATGCTTTTCCTTTCTCTGTAGTCTCAACTGAGCACCCATGTCCCAAGAGTTCAGAGCAGGGCACAGAGACTTAGTTGTGTGCAAGCCTGATAAGCATAACACAGGTTCTTGGGAAGGCTCCATAAAGACTTGGAAGGGCTGTTTGTGAGCTAGTGCCTCTACGTCTCAGCTGCAATCTAGTGGCAAAACATTATGGTGGAATTTCTAAACTAGGGAAAGTGTTTTAGAGCAATGCATACCATAGTATCCAGTAGTACAGTGCAAAAATTTGCTCTAAGTAAAATCACCCCTGGTGAAATAGGTGAGTAGAAGGAAATAAACTCTGGGTACTATATAAAAAAACAGTGTTAGAAAAAAAGTTCATTTTTTAGTCAGTAATGTGAGTCTCCCTAATGTTTCTTTTAATTCTCCTGTAACTGAAATGACAACTGGCTGTGATGTGAGAGACCTTCAGGAAGGCTTTAAGCGATGATGTTTTATGTACACCTTGTAGCGAGCTGGTGGACACAGTAACATAATACTAGGCTGAAAATTTTCTGCCAAATAAGAGGCATGTTTCACCATCTCATGGGAGAGGGTAAATGGGGACGCAGAGATCTTTGCAAGGAAGCAGTTCCCCAATATTACCTTCCCTGTGCCATCCCCTGCAGAATCCCATTCAGAGGATGAGCTCCAGCTTGGCAGCCTGGTTTGTAAGTCCTGCCACACCTGGCTGGATACCAGGTCCCTCCTCCCCTGCCTGCTTTTTGCTGTGCAAAAAGGCAGTGCCAGGTGGCTATGGCTGTCCTCTTTTCTTCTCTCCTTTTGGCTGGAGCTGCCATCTGACAAGAGGGGTAACATGGGGAAGGCTGATCCCTTCCATGACCTGTTTGGGGCTATAATTGCATAGCCCAAAATTGAAAAGACAGTCTTCTTTAGCAGGTCTTGTGCTTTTGGTGAAAATGCTTGACACTCTGTCATCCAACTACAGAGCAGATTAAATGACTGGCACTATTTTGAAGCATCTTTTATTTTCCACTTCGCTATCTACAAGTAGATACATACAGATTTTGGGACTATCCTTTATATTCCTTTCTGAATCTTCTAAGAAGACAAAAACAAGACCAAAATTATCCCTTCTTTATTAAAGGCATTAAAAAACCCCACCCTGACAACCCCAACTCCAAAACCTATTGGATCATGCATTTGAAGTTGATGAATTGGTACATATTATCTCAGGTATGACAAAGTTCCTGAAGCTTTTTAAACTTGATGTTTGTAAGCTATTACCAAACCATAATTCAGTCATGCAGTGGAAATAGCATAGCTAAAAAGGAAATAACTTGCCTCCTTGGCAGAATTATTGTTATCCTGCGTGTAGGAAAAGCCTTCATAGCTGGCTGCCTTTGCTGCAATCACTGGTGAACTTTTTTTCCCAGGATATCCCATTGTTTGCCACTCTCCTTCTGCAATCACTTTTGTAGAGCTTTTGGATGCAGGAGCTTTTTCCTGTTAAATGTTTTGTGCAGCACCTAACAAATTTACCATTCCACCATTTACTGTGCTGTAAATACCTAATGAGAACATACCTCTGGTGGTGTAAATCTTGTGAAGTTACCCTGTATTTTGTAGCCATTGCTCTGCACTGACACCTGGTTGGGTCTGACAGCAGCAGGTCTCTTGCTCTCCCTTTTGAGAGAAGGCAAGAGAGAAGGACCTACTATTTTGGGAAGCTGAGACCTGTAATCCTGCTAACATCAGGAGAGGAGAACATGCAGCTCTTGGCAGCAGCAAGCCCCACTAATTTCTGCACTGCCCAGAAATTAACTTCAAGAGTCTCAAAATTGTCATTAAAATTCAATTGTTTCCCTTCATATTTAGACATCCGCCCATGGAAAAACACCCATTGTGTAACTTCTCTCCCTCTCCCTGGAGGATGGGAAGGTTGCAGCCCTAATGGTGGCTGAAAAGACAGAGGCAAGAAAATGAGCTTACCTTGCTGCCCTAAAGTTAAGCAGTAATCCACACGGCACCAACACTGAAATACCTAATAATTTGGATGTAGAATTTCATTACTAAAGATTTTACATTGGTTCTGCTTCTGTCTTGGTTATATAAATAGCTACAACTTTATTTTTTATTTTCTTGCTTCTTTTTTCCTGTATAATATGACCAAAACGCCATAGAAAAATGCAACTCTTCAATTTTTTAATTCAAAATTGAAGATTGGATTCTCAGCTAGTATAAACTGGTATGACTCCACTGGGTTTTCACTGGCTGCATATCTTGTTTCTAGTCTGTGGCTCTGACCAGGTAATTACCAAATAAGGCTTGACCATACCGTAACATTCACATAGAGTTTCAGGGTTCTGGCTGAGGTTAGGCAGTTAAATACAAGTAAGTGCATTGGTCTGGGGAATAAGATATTTTCATTTTTCTCACAGCTTTCCATGATGAAAAACTGGATTAAAACTGGTGTTCTCTCCTTCCCATTGGCCTCTTAGCCATCTGCTGAGCCTGCTGGTGTAAGAGGAAGAATGAGTTCAGTATCACATTTCACTTAGGGGTCTAGAAATGAGCATCTTTAATGCACGCCAAATGACCTAAATTACAGGGGAGTGTTTCCAGCAGGCATCCCAGGGCTGTGAATACAGCCCGGGAACCCATGGGCCAGCATGCTTTGTCACCCTGGCTGATGCTTAGAGAGGCCTCCCTACATGCTTCTGTACACCATTTTCTACCTGTATCTATCCCATCTTTGCAAGCACAGCTTTTTGTGTGTGCCTGGGGATGTACTGATGCATTCTGAAAAGTCAGAAGACTCACTGAACTTTTAAAGCTGGATAATGTCCATGTGCTTCAAGCAGGGTCTAGATGGAGTTGAGGTCCTTCTATGCAAAATTATTTAAGACCCAATATTGACCTATCTATCTTTTAACTTAACATATCAAGTGAAGCTGTGCAACCTCAGGGAAGGTAATTAATACAAACAGTGTTGGGGTTTCATAATGGAGTGTCTTGGGTGCTTTCTTCTCTACTGCAATACCATTTCCTCTGTCATTATATAAAACAGAGCACTTGGAGAATTCAAGTTCAGGGATGAAGGGTTTTGTGTTTGCTCTACTTCCAGTCTATAAACTATTCTATGCATAGGCTGCTTCCACTCTCCTTTTGAAGCTCTACCATCAGCATTTAAGGTTATTCGGGCAAGAGAAGGGAAGCAGCAGAGAGCATGACTGTAGCCTCCTGTGAAAACATTGAATTATGTGGATAATCCTGGATTTCTGGCTTCCAGGATTCCTTTAGCACTTACACATTAAGAATAAAATAAATTCATGCGCTTTTGAGAATTCCTGAGATATGACCTTAATCATAGATAGAGCCTATCTGCCATTAAACATAATACCTTCTTGATAGCAACCTCCTGCAACTTTGGGCATTGAGGTCTGTTTGCAAAGGCAAGAGGCATTCTGGAAATCTTTAGTGAGTACCTGCACCCTCAGGAATGAGGCTCATCACATTCTGTTTTGCACCTGTACTTTTCCCCAGCGTGCTGCCTGTCCCTTGCACACACAGCACGGCTGCTGAAGTGCAGACTGTTAATCGCTGGTTGGTTTAATATTTGTGCAGCGTGTCAAAGGGGAAAGGGCTTAAATTCTGTTTGCATTTTAAATAACGTCTTGGCAGTTGCACAATCCACAGTGTTTATGTTTTTATGGAATGCACCATTTGTGACTGTTGTTTTAAGAAGTGAAGATATTAAACATGGCCAAGCAGGTTCTACAGTGGGTCTGGCCCACACTGGCTGTCAAGGGCATTTGGAGAGGTGCCACTTAGCATTGCACAGTTTGCCTGCCATGGATTGGCATATTATAACTTGGTGATGGCAGTTTGGCAACTTTTATCTCTAACAAGCAAGCCAAATTCTGATCCCTTTACTTAGAGCTAGTTCAAATTCCTCTGATACGAGACCCATCTCTTGTAAGAAGCCAGATGGTAGAAACTAAGAGGTGAGCTTATTCTGAGCAGACTTGGATCTCACATTAGTTGAGGGCCCCACCCTGAATCCTGATCTCTGATAAATTAACTTTTTAATGTTTTATTACTGCTAGGGCACAAGCCAAATGTCTACGCAGATATTTATGTTCCAACAGACAAATGCAAGCTCATTTTTTTCCTCTAAGTATGTTATGTTTTACAGACATGAGTAACTCGTGTGGGATCTTTCCCACAGAGTAAAACCAATGTAAATTCACATGACTCAGGGATTTGTTTCAATGCTCATGTATAAGCTCTCATTAGAAATGATTATGCTTGAAGATCAAAAGAAAGTACACTCACTTGTATTAATGTTTAATGCATAATTCACATAGTTAGAACAAAAAACAAAACAGTCGGTGGTTGTTACGACAAATATCAAACATTGGCACTACTAACCAACTCCCACAGAGGATCCTTCATTGGCTGCGCACTGAGATTTCCTCTTGCGTGTGCTGTAAATCTTGGGGATTTAAAGACACTTTCCTCTCTGGATGACTAATGCCCCTCTAATGACAGGGGTGGGGGAGAGCCAGGATACCCCAGCAGTGCAGGTGGATCCAATGCTCAAGAGATCTCTCACTTTGGAAGCAGGGTGTACAATAATCCAATCCATTTTTAAAATTCAAGTAGGATTTCAGATCAGGCATGCTCCTATAAAACTCTCATTGCCTTCAATCTGAGTTTAATACCAGGCTTAATATTTGAGCCTTAATATCAAGACCCGTGGTCTTGATATTTAAGTCATTCAGCACCACAGAATTTAAGAACTTGATTTCTTATTTATGTTTCCCTACATTTACCTTCTTCAGTCAATGCTTATTTTGTTACCAGAATTATTCTTACTTAAATAAGCAGGTTTGGCATGAGGGAGTTGTAGGTAACGTCTACTCCCTATATCCTTAACCAAGTCAAGCATTGGTGGGCAAAGCCATGCTTGTAATCACAACATGAGAGTCCTGTGGGCATCATTGCCTGTTACACAGAGTAGCTGGGACTACTTCATCTCTGTAAGGGAATTACAGGTTACCCCCTGTAATGCATGACACATTGCAGTCTTTGACACAAAGTCGAAGTTGGATTTTTTTCATCTTCATAGCTTTTAATGGCTTTTTTTTCCATGTCAATATTTAAAGGGTCAGCAATTTGTATTGTTTGGCTTTTATATTTATGCTTCATTCAAAAAAATTGGCTGGTTTACTACTTGAGCTTACATAATTTCTGCCTCATCTAGTTTTTGTTTGGTTCCATCCCCCTCGCCTCCTCCGACAAAAGCAAACCAACAAACACTCTTAAGTTTAAAGTTTAGGAGGCTTCATTCACTTTAGAGCCACCTCTCTTCCATGGATGTCTATGGAATGGAATGGGACTGAATGGCATTTGACAAACTTTGTGCTTGGTACAAGGTCATAAAACATCTTGTGTGTTCTCATTATCAGTTCAGTCACTTTCCTGTATGCCAGTGATGCAATACAACTGATTCAGAGCAGAGGCAGAGAGGCTGCCTGGGTTTCAGGTAGGTTCTACCTGAATCAGACCTCTGTAAGCAAACTATAAATAAGCTCTCTATTCTAAAGGTGTCTCCTGAAGGGCCTGTTGTTCTGCAAACCCTTCTGTGTGAGTCTGTCAAGTTCCTCATTCAGGATCTAATATTGCTGAGTCAGACTGGGTGCTATTGCTATGAATGGAATGCAGTCAAATGGATCATCGGTGTATCAGAGGGCAGAGCAGAGCTTTGGGGTTTGTTTTCCTTTTGTTTGGAACAAACTGTCCAAAATATTTATGATTGAGAGGCCAGTATTTCTTCCAGTAAAGAACCTTTTCTCCTCTTTAGGGCAATTGAGAAGGTATTTAGAGTATATACTGGTGAAATTGTTTATTTTTAGTGGAGTGCAAATGGCATTGCTATCTTGAAACTGATCATAAATACATTTCTGTTGTGGGGTTTTTGTTGAGGAAGAAAAACCTGTAATGAATTTAAAAAGTTTCATGAGGAAAGAAGTAGGTCAAATGTTGGGCTAAATTAACCTCATGTTATACAAAATGACTAAATTCTGTTGTTTTCACCTGTGGGACTCTGGACTCATCTACACACTGAATTATTTAAAGACATTTATTTGGTACACTGCAGTAATTATGTTCGACTAAACCCATGTGTAGACAACTCTTACGCCAGTGTAAGAATTCAGTTTCTTGAATTACCTTAATCCACTTTGAAAGTGGATTAAGTGAAACCAGGAAACAACTTGGTCATTCCAGAATGAATAAACTATCTGAACACAGTTCTGCTTTACATTCACATCCAACCTTATACCAGCATAATTTTCCTGGGCTGAGAGGTTCTTAGGATATATCTACATAGCAAATTAACATGTGATTACAGACACACCAACCCTTCCTTTACTCTCACTGCTATGAGTAACAGCAGTAATGAAAGATGGTAGCACAGACTCCAGTACAACCTATTAACTGGAGCATATATATGCAGCTGGTTGTGAGCAGCCTCTGCTGAAATCCACCTCATCAAACCCTCACTTCAGACAAAACTCTTACACTGACACAGGGGCTGGGAATGCCTCTCTGCATCTCAGGTGTGTATGCACACCAAAAACTGTGTGTGTGATAGGGCTGCACTGCAGAGCTCAATGGGAACCAGGTGAATTTAACATCAGTGGTTAATCACGATGGAGAAGAAGCATGCTCACACATTTCTAATATACACACCTCTGAAAACCAAATAAAGCATCAGCTGTGTGACTGCAGAAGCCAAATTAAGTGTGCTGTAGACAAGCATAACTCAGATGATTTCACTAAGGCTGGATTTGGCTCCATAGTTGTGATCTTGCTTATTTGGCTGATACTTGTTTTGTTACCTATCTGCTCATTTATTTTAATGAAATTAATGCGTTTTAATGTTCCTTTAAGTTCATTCAAAAAACAGCAATTTGATTAACTCATTCACTTTTAAAAGTGTAACAATCACAATGAAAAATCTCTGTTAGCTGAGGTACAGTGTAATTGTAAGTATTATCTTGGGTACCTATGCTATATTCTTCATCCTTTCAAACAAATTCCTCACATCAATCAAAAGAGCCTCACTTAAAAATGAATGGTGAAATACAGACAACAATCAAGCTGTACACACTGCTTTTCAAGTTGACCAAAAATATGTATCAGTAATGTACTCTGCTGAGACAGTAGAGTTAAGAGAAGGTAAGACTTTAGTCTAAAAGCAGTTCCAAATTATTCCAGAACAGAAACATAGCAAACTTGTCTTTCTAGCCGAGCCAGAAAGCATCCTGAGCAGCTTTGGTTTAAAAAGAAAAAAAACCAAAACCAAACAACAAAAACAACTCAGTGCTTTCAATTTCAGACTTCTTAAAATGATGCTTGGACTGTACGACATTCCAAGAATGATTTCTTTCTTCCCCAACTCTTCCCAGCTGCAATAGGTGATCCCACCATTTAAAATAAGCTGCTGCTGAGGGCACTGAGCCCAGCAACAGAAAAGTTAGTACACTAACTTCTACCTGACTGTATCGCCTTATAAAAACTGGAATTGCAAAACCTGATTAGTATTAAGCAAAGGCAATTTTCCCTTTTATTGTATTTAAATGAGGAAAATGAAAATATTAATGCTAATATTAAGGCTGAATGGAGGCAGTTGCAAAAAAATAATTTAGTTTCAGCCCTGCTACATGCATCCCTTCACGAACTCCGCTGCGCTAGTTACCTGTGCATTGCCGGTGTTGTAACTTGTTATTATAATAGGTGGTGTGAAAAGCAACACAGAAGAGGGAAACTTGTCTCAGGGCTCTGCTGGGACGCTCTGCGGTCACAGAGTAGGTGGTGTGGTGCTGCAGCAGTTTGAGATGCAATGTGTGGGTAACACCTGGGTTTTAGATGAAGAGGCACTTAAACTCAGGCTGCCATGGATGGTTTAAGCGAGGCCTAGTTCTGAGAATACTTTTGCAGGCGAGTTAAGTCTCACACGTGAAAATGTCCTCGGAATTTAGTGGGAGCGTTCATGGAGATTTGCAGGATCTGGCTTGGCGAAGCACAGGAACCCAGGGCAGCGGATGTGTGTGCTGCTGCCATGGCCGGGCACAGCGCTGCCAGCCTGCTCGGCGGCCCCGGGGCTGCCGCAGGCCCCGGCTCGCTCTGCTCAAACGCGAACCTCCCTGCTTTCGAGCCTCCCTGCCCCAGCAGCAGAGATGGGCAGCGATGGCTCAGGCTCCCCTCACGGAGCCGTGCCAGGGTCTGCGCCAGCCCTTGGCTGTGCTCGGCGGCGCCGCCATTGCGCAGCCGGTGCCCCGGTGCGGCCCGGGCAGCCCGGCCCGCAGCCCCCCCGGGCACCCCGGCTCCCGGCGGGGCCGTGGGGCGCTGTGCGCCGGGGGCTCCCCCGCCTTCCCCTGCAGAGCCTTGCAGGGGATGGGGGGGCGCGGCGCCGGGCCTGCACGGCAGCAGCGGTGCGGCATCCTCGCTTCTCGCCCGGCCTCCTCTGGCATTCCGGCTGCTTTTCTTTTTTGTCTTTT
>VXBI01012226.1:1795189-1928985 GCA_013397375.1 Toxostoma redivivum | reverse complement strand
CGTGCCCTCCCGGGAGCCCCGGAGTGCCCCGGCTGCGGCGCGGGGCGAGGCCGCCGGGGGGGCCCGTCCCCGTCCCTCCGCCGCCGCTCGTTCCTTCCTGGAGCACTCGTGCGGGCGGCGGGAGCGGAGCAGGCCCGGGGGAGCCCTGCCCGCCGGGCGGGGGTCAGTCAGGACGCTGCGCTGCCGGGCGGGAGCGGCGGCGGGGCCACCCCACGCGGGACGCGCTCCGCGCCGCCCGTGCCGCGGTGTCGGGACCCGCGGGCGGACGCGCGCACACAAAGGCGGCGGGGCCGCGCGCTCCCGGGATCAGGAGGGGCGAAGGAAAGTGTGCAAAGTCCACGCACTGCCCGCTCCTCCTGGCACTTGGCCCTCCCAGCGCCCGCCGTGGGGAGGAGGGGGCGTTTGGGGAAGCGCCTGCCTGTGGGGTTTGAGTGTGACCTGGCGGTGAGGAATTTTTTCCCTTTTGTAATTTTTTTTTTTAATTCATTTTATTTTTTATTTTCCCCTGGTCATTAATGCCATGAAGGCATGACTGATCTGGAGGTACATTTGGAAGTGCTGCAGGGGATGCACTCCGTGTACTGGTTCTAGTTAATATGTTTTTCGTGATCCCAGAGAAGAGAGGACTGCATTTAAGAGATGACTAAATAATGGGGGAGGCAAGTAAAAATGAGTAGAATATAAAGGAGACGAAAATGAAGGTGAATTGGTAGCGTGGGAAGGCAGGCACTAAGCAGCTTGGGTTTCTCTCTTTTAAATCTCCCCTTCCCCTATACTGTACCCCTGTCCCACTGCACCCCCAGCCCCTGGAATCCTGTCTTTTCATGCTGTTAAGGCTAACAGTAAACATAACAGAAAAACAGATGACCCCCCCCTCCACTTCAACCTATCACTGTCTGTGACTGGGTGGGAGATCCAAGCGCCCTTTTATAAACCTACCAAAGTTTTAGGCATTTATTATCTACATCGTTTAAAATACAAGGTATAAAACTTGTTTGATACGTTTCATTGTTACTTTCCTGTTTTATTTCAGAGGACAAAATGTTCTAGTGTAGCATGCCTACCCTCACTTTCAGAATGGGAGTAGTTTACACTATAACCTACATTAGATTATACATGCTGCGTGCATTGCATTTCCACTGAAAATACTCAAAGACTTAGAATGACGAAGCGACTCGTGGTTATGATCTCTCTTGTCTTGGGATCATCAGGGTAGCTGGGGTTCAGTATGCTGGGGAGGGGGCTCCGTGGTGTGAGGTGTTTCATGTCTGTACAGGAATCTGGCAGGTCTCCTTTTAGAGGACTTTAAAAATGTGCCGGGGGCAGGAGAAGGTAAACACGACATTCAGCATGTTCATTATCAAAATAAGGAAAACAAATCGATTGCATTAACTGTCTGTGCAGTATCACAGTTATTCCACAGTATTTTGTCAGAAATTAAAAGGTTACCACTAGAGTACTATATCCATATCTCCAGCCTGGCACCACTTATTACTGCAATGGTATTTCAATATTAAGTGATCTTAGAGATATTTCGTCTCATTTTGAATCCCGAATTTGAATCAGCATTAGGATGTCAGGGCTGTGAGATAAGGTATAACAAACTAAGTAGACAGCTGAAGGGCTCCTGGTGAAGGTGTTGCTGAGAAGGATATCTTGGGCCGTTCGCAGTAACCTTGTTTACAGGGACATTTCAATTGCAACCTGAATTTCAGCGAGAGGCTGCCTGGACTAATGCCTGCGTGTCTGAAACCCATCACGAGTGTCTTTTGCACTCTAAACCTTCTCTCTGCCTTCCTTGCATAATTGTAAAAACTTTTCTGGAAGGTTAGGATGATTTTCTGATATGAAAATTAAGATGTTTTCCTAAGAGGAACACTGCTCTTTGAACTCATGTACATTAGCAACAAAGTATTCATGAGGTTTGATTTTTTTTTTGGTTCTCTGATGTGTCAGGATCAGTAGTTGCACCCGTCTTTTTAACTTCACGAATATGGCTTTGATTTATTATATTTTAGCCTCGGTGGTTTCAAACATATTTTGCAGCACATGAATTCGGTTCAAGCCAGAATGTGAAAAAGAGGCATATAGTAACAAGGAACAGTTTTGTAGTGATCTGCTAATTTTTTGTTTTCTTTTCCTAAAGCTGTTCCAGGAAAATCACGTGAATTTAGCGAGTGGGTGCTAAATGCCAGCAGCCACATTGATGAAGAAAAATGCTGTTGAAATACTTTGGAATAATAAATAGGATATGTAATGGTCAACCACAAGATAAACATTTTACACGGTGTTTTTATGGCTCTAAATTGGCTGCATTGTAAACCAAGCTCACTGCTCTATTAAGTCATCAGAGTTTTCAATTATTTAAGATTTTCAGTCAGGCCATCTAATACAGTCTTCATCATCCCCATCAGAAAATTATGCATAAGGTTGTAATTTGTTGTTGCTATGTGAGGGCTTTGTTGTGGATGGGGTTTAATTTTGACTTATCAGGACAAATATTACAAAGCACGCACACAGGAAAAAAATGATATGGAAATAGCCCCAGTTCTATGAAATGGGGATAGTTACAGTACTGAAATGTACCTAATACAATTTGAGATCCACTCACTAAGAAACCTTGACAGTATCTGCCTTGCAGGTACCGTGCATTGGAAATACTATATCTCCATTTAAATGCAGATCTTCAGTTTTCTCCAGGGGGCAGTTGGTGAATCTTTCGATTGAACCACCGGTACTAGAAAAACTAACTGAAGATTTACCCATGAACAAGAGACCCTTTCAAGTCTGCTTTTTTGAAATAATGATTATAAAATTTCCTAATATTGCAATTTTATATTGATTTTGAATGCCTTTTCAGAAGTCACAGAGAAGGAATAGTGCCTTTTACTCAAGGTAGGCCAATGTCTGCACGCTTGTTTAGCAATCCTAACAGAAATAACTGGTACAAATAACTTCTTTGTTTTTACATGGGTATTGTGTTTGCATGTGAGTTTTGTCAAATGGACAGAGCAGTCTTGCTTTGATTTTGACCTAGATTCCTCCTGGTTATTCCAATACAGCTAGTACCTGCTTATTTCCCACTGTGAAAATAGGAGAACAACTGTTGATGCTATCTAGCTGGGGCTGCATGGGCAGTAGGCATGCATGTCCAGTCCTCTCCCCTCCTCCTCCTTGGATTCCTTAGTAATGGATAAAATAGCACTGGGGGCCAAAGAAGGCGCAAGCCTGTATTTCCCCTCCTGTGAATTTTCATTCTTTGAGGGTTTGATTCAAAGAAAATGGAGAAGGGGAGAAGAGTAGAATGAATGAATTTATGTCCATCTCCCTATTTGGCATGCAAATTTTGCACACTTACAGAGGTGAACAGGGCCATAAAACAAGTCACACACGCACCTTATTACATATCTGCTGGAAATTCAGTGTCAGCAGGTGCCAATACTCCTTAGAGGGGCTTGTACCATCAAGTTTCTGCTCCAGTTTCTATATTGTTTGTCAGCTCTTTAGTAGTCAGTGTAACCCAAGGATTGAATTAAATGCCCAGGATGCAGGGAATGGCAGCTCCCTGTTTGGGATGCAGGCAGTACAAACTACTTGAAGCAGGGCAGGCAGTAGGTCCTGATCTTTTCTGTGCTGGAGGTGGTCCATGTACTCACTCCATACATTCCTGGCTGCTCCTCTCTTTCCACTGTGGGCAAGGATGCTGCCTGGGGATACTGGCCTTGTCCCTGTGCCAGAGCCATGAGACTGTGGAAACACCATCCATATTACGCTTACCTGTTAATGGCATATAACCCACTGTCCTCAATACCCTGGAGAAAATGTGCACTTCAGCCTCTGTGTGGAGTTCAGGCAGATCTGCGAAATCCAGTCTTACATGCACCAGCTTTAATGGCAGAGCTCCCATTCAACTTAATTGATATTCCTATAAACATCTGCAGGTTTCTGTTTCTAGTGGAGGCTACAGCTGGGTGGACTTCTTAAAGGGATGTTTTGCATATTGAGGTTGAAAGGGAAGTTGAGCCTGATACATTAACTTATCATCTGTGTCATTCTCTTGACATCATTTGGATTACTACAAGCATAAATGACAAGGAGATTAGGTGCAAGATCTTCACACACACATCCTTTTTTTAGCATGTTGATCAGTAGAGATGTTACTTCTCTAAAAACCTTGTTCTAAGTCAAGTCCAGGCAAGCACAAACCTGTGCATGCATATGCAAGTGGAGCAAGGCCTATCCTTTATAATACAGATTTTCCCCTTTAATATCTAGGCAAGATCTCTTATTATAACTCGACCATTAGGGGAAAGAAAATGGAACTTTTCTCAAACAGCTTTTCTGTTGGGGAATCTAGTGGCAGTTGCTTTGAAGCATGTGTAATTGATTATCATACATTTATTTTAAAAAGGAGACATAACAAGGAATCTAACATGATGTTTTAGAATATATCTTCTCCCCACAATGTTCTTGAGGGAAATGTAAGGTTGCAGGCATCATTTCATGCCCTGTATGTTTTTGAACATAAATCAAAGAAATTGTTGGAGAGTTATAGATGTTCATAGCAACTGTAGCTATAATAAACACATGCAGTATATATTTTCCAAGCTATTTTGTATGGGTGAAAAGCCGAAGCTGGCGTTTTGTACGAACAATTCAGCTTAATCACTGAAAATTTATTTCCTTGTTAGGGTGGTTTACCAGTGTAGCATGAAGTTGTACACCTTCGTTTAAGTTCATCTGGTTATGAAGCCTCAGTTAAAATTGGAAAAGAATTTAAATTGGATCTAGATACCTTGAATGAATTATTCCCAACGTCAAATTTATCGTGATGCCTCCATGGTGATATTTACATCTGTATTAGCACCTATATTGGTTTCAAACGTGTGCTGGATACTTTAGAGAGCAAATAAAAGATAAGAACAGTGTGAAAACTCAAACAATTTTAATTGTATTTATAGCACAAAATACGAGCATATTTAATACAATGGGACTGAGAATCTTGAATGATTGAGTAATGCAGAGCTTCTAATGGGAACAGCATTAGCTTAGGCATACACAGTTCTCAATGATTGTATTAGTTTTGGTTTAAAGTCTTGACAGATGAAAAGGAAAAAGCAACTATACAGAGGAGTTTCAATGAGAAGAATATAGCCACTCATTTTGTGATGATGCAGAAGGTGTTCAATCTGTTGATTAAGATCCATGTGCCTATAAAAGTTAAAAAGAAAATCCAGTAGTCACAGTTATTATGTGTATGGATAGACAAAGGAGAAGGACATATTGAGGCTCTGTGCAGGAATCAGACAAGTCTAGATGAGCAGTTTCAGACTAAATATTTAAGCAAAGTCCTAAGTGTCTGAATAAAACAGGTAGGATATGTTTCTTGGAGTCTCTGTGTCCTATTGGATTCTGAGATTGATAATTAAAATGGATACTGCTTACTGAAAATTTTGAGACTAGCTGAAAGGTGGGACTTTTTGTAAAGTGTAACTATGCTTCTGCTGGACTTCTGTTTCATCGTGGTTACCTTCAATTGTTCCTCTTAAATTACAAAAGCCAGAAATCTCTTTTTAAATGAGAAAGTGTGTCTCTTATTACTTGATTGCTGGAAACAAGGTTTTAAAATCTAAAATAAATATTTGTGTAAAAACTGAGAATTTGCTCTGGTTTAGTCATTTATAGTATTAACGGTAAGCGTCTTCTTGATGATATGTTTGAATTTTAAGGCCATCATGAATTAAACAAGCTTTCTAAATTGTTACAAGTGACAGACATCAGGAAGACAGGGTATGGCCCATCTTGGACACCTGTACTGGTTTAGACTTTAGAAGAACAGGCAGTGGGGTTGGCTTTCAAGGGCCTCCCTTTCCACTGGGGATAGGAAGGATGGAGATGTAGAGCTTCTGACATCATGTAAGCTCAGGGTCAACATCCCCTTCATTTCTCTCCTAGCTCTTGCTCCCCATCCTCTCTAAACATATTTTTGTGGTCCTGCCTTAATAGCCAGACTACTTTACCCTGCCCTCTGAAGATTGGAAAATAGGCTTGGAATTGTTACTATTCTTGCTGGATACAATGCTGTGAAAACAAAATTCAATGAGAAAATTAGAAAGGAGAGAAGAGGGAAGTCAGGGTGCTGCAGGTTGAGGTGTATCTGGAAAGACTGGGAGGAGAAAGATTTTGCAATTCCAGTTTGTCCCATGTTTGGGACCTGTGTATACTTTTACAAAAGAAGGTAGCTGGAGGAGCTGTGTCCTTGGATCTGTATTGACCCAACTGTGGCAAGGGGGTTATATAGAAGAGGAAAGGAGGAGTGGAGTCAAACTTGATGTGGATGCCCTCCAGCCTCGAGAAGTGCCAGTGGGTCTGTGTGGGGTAGGACTGCTGGATATGGTCATATTACTGCTCCTGCAGGATTCTGCTATTTAGAGGCTGTTGAAGAGGAAACTTCGTTCACTGAAATTCCTGCTTCCACTGGGATTGGTTTTTTTTCACTTGTCTTAAATTAGTGCCTTGAGTTTCACCTGGCAAAACGAACTTGTTTTACTCTGTGCTGAATTTCCAACAGAAAGAAGCCCCTCTTCTGCTACACTAGAGTCAAAAAGGACCAGGTGGATGAGTGCTGTGTGTGAGTTATGTGCAGTGTGGGCAGCAGGCTGGGCACTGGAGCACAGAGAGCAGGCGGTTCAAGGTCACTCATGGCCCTTCCTATGGCACATCTGAGAGCAGGATGCACAGATGTGAGCTTTAGTCCTGTTCTCCAGCATGCACTCCCTTTCTCACAGCTTGAGCAACAGAGAAGCTGTGCTTTTGCAACATGCATTAAATGTGGTGGTGTCAGTTCAGGCACGGAAAGGTGAGGTGATGTGTCGGAGGTGACGCAGACAGACCGTGGGCCCTGCCTCATAGCCAGGATTTTGAGTCGCTGCCTTGGAGTGTCCCTTGAGGGAGAAGAGCAAGATTAAACCTGTTATGCCACCACACACTTTCATTTCTCTGGTGTGACACTGTCCAGGGGTGGACAGGATCCTTCTCCCAAAGGAGAGAGACAAATTTTGGAGAAACACATGTTGAATCAGTATGGTTACCTTCCTGTAAATGGTGCCTACTTTTAACAAAAATTATTTTGGAGGTTTCACTGATCAGATTTTACTTGTTCTTACTTTTTTTTTATTTGAAGGGAGGTGAGGACATGAACTGTGAGTGTCTCAGAAGATTGGGCCACAAGCCCTTACATTTGTTTGTACTTGTGAATGAGTGCGTGCACACGTGTGCAACGTGCGTACACAGACTTGGATGTTGTGTATGCACAGGATCTCAATTATTTTGCTGTTTGAATCACAGAGCATGTTGTCTTGATGAACTGTCATTTTTGGTTTCTGCCCTTTGGAATAAAGTTCAAAATATTAAAGAAACAACACGCAATATACTAGTAGCTAGAACAGTCATAGTGCCTGAGGGGAAAAAAGGGTGGTGATTAGTCTGTTTTACAAATGCCCAGGAAAAAGCCCTCAATTCCTCCTAACCAAATCCTGCAACAATGCACTTTTAAAAGGGATTCTTCTAAATTTTTTTTCTGAGGTTTTCTGGCTATCCTGGAGAGAGAAGTAGGTCCTGTTTGGGAAGCATCATGCAAGCTCTACAGCCATGCTCTGATTGAGTGCCAGGGGAATGTGTGGTCCCAGTTGCTCTTTGGAGAATCACCCTGGGCTAAATGGTGAAACAACTACATCTGAATTAATTATTGATAATTCTTTAACATCAAATGTGAGGCCGTGTTTGGAGTATTGCTTCCCAGTTAAGAGTGAAGTAGTTCTAGCAGATAGATTCTTTTTAAATATTCCTTTTCTGGTCTTACTAGTCTGCTTGGACAGCAGTAAGAGCTGCAGAAGCTGGTGCAGGTTCTGTCCATCCCTGGTTTGGTTCTGGAGGGCCAAGGCAGGAGCTAAGGGTGCACTAATAGATATTTAGAGCCACACTGAAACTTCGGCCAGAATACCAAACTTTGCAGAATTTGGGGTGTTGTGTTCTGTGGTTTCAGTCCAACAGGGACCAGGCTAGATCTGATTCTAGATAAAATACTAAATGAAAAGAACGAGCCGCCTGCCACTCCCAAAATCTTTCAATTTGTACTCTATATCAGAAAAAAAAAGCTCTGAGTAGTGCGTGACTGATGTAGGGCAGGCTCAGGATTAATTTAGGATAAACAGGATGCCTGTTGCACTTAATTTAGAAATTCTAAGGCAGAAAATGCCTTTGAGTGCAGCTAACAGCTTCTCATCTGCAAATGCCACAATGAAGACAAAGCAAAAGATATTGTGGCGAATTCTGCAGTTCACAGTCCTGACACAGTCAGAACCTCCTATTACAGTGAGGGAGACTTCTGCTAGTATCACGGCTGCCTGGGATGCAGGATTTCACAGTGGCATTTATAAAAATAATACAGTATATATACAATCTCAAAAGTCCTGCAGGACATGCAGCAAACACTGGTGGTTTGAACTAGGTGAAGTTGTCAAAGGTTGCTTTGCTCTCCAGAGCCTGGCAGTAGCTCCTCTGAAATGTGATGCTATTGGTTTTCAGCAAAGGTTTCTTTCTGCAGGGCTGCAAACAGAGATCAGCTGCTACTGTGTATACACAACTAGGGAGCAAATCAAGCAGCACATTTAAGCAGCCTTTTTAACCCTGAGACTTTCCAAGATTTCTTCTTCACGCAGGAAGTTTCTTTTATATTGTCAGCTGTAGCACTTTGCTCATGTAATGAGATCAGAGCTAGGATCACTGCTGCACAGTAGAAAGACTTCCTTAAGACATTTGTCCTTGAAACTGCACCAAACTCTTGGAAGAACCCAGAACCTGTAAGTATGTATGATATAGGCAACAATAGCATGGTGCAAAGCTGCAATCAACCATTATACGATATCCGATTAGCAGGGCAGGAGGGATTTCTTTTTTCAGATGTTATGTTACATTCATTTTCAATTTGTTCTAAGGAAACAAATCAATTCGGGCTTCTGATACAGTGACTTTGCAGTAGATGAGCTAGTAGTAATATGTTTGATTTAACTATTTGTTGCTGTCATGTAGCTTGTGGGACAGATATTGTAGGCATCAAACTGTAAAGAACTTTTATTATGTTTTTAGGCATTTTTAAAGGATTTGGGGGTCCATCTTGCAAATAAGTTTCTGCTTTGCTCTTTGATTTCGGCAACCCCACCCTACGCTAAACTATAAATAACAAGGCAAACAGAATTAGTCCGTATTGTTCTTAGGTGGCAACAAAATATATTTGTTTGCGGGCTTAATTTAGTCGTTAACAATGTTGCTCTGTTTGGGGTGTTTTTTGTCTTAATTGGATTCTACTCAAGGCTGTCTATTTTGTGTTTTACTATCTTGTCTGTGTCTGTTTAAGTTAGTTTGCTGGGACTGCAGTCTGGTTAAACCTGTATTTAAGCACTATTTATATTCTGAGCACATTTCTGGTGAAATAAGTGTTTGAGATTTTTATTTTTTTTAAAGCCTTGAACAGTATAGTTGTATTAGCAATGAGCGCCAGAGGAGGCACAACATGGATGAATGTCAGACATAGACCTCATAACCCAAGTCTTCCCTGTACTAAGTCTGACCCAAACGTGTCCACTTTGGCAACTGCAACTAATAAATGCTTTGAGCTCCCTTTCAATAAATTTTTCATACACAGCGATACTTCTGTTTATCAGATTAATTTCTCCCAGGTTAGCCTGATTGATAGCTGGATTGTGGTTTCTTAAGAGCTTTCTCCATGAAACCCCACTGAAGAGCTGCATTCCATTTAACCAGTGAATGTAAAAACTGGTAACCATGGATTCAGCCACCACTAACTGTCGAGAGCAATGACTTGTTGTAAACAATACAAATGAGCCAGGATAGCAGAAGCAACCAGACATGAAATTATTTTAATAGAAATTACGGTAAAGGTCATGTGATACTGTATTGGCTTGAATTCAGTGTTAAAGGGAAAGTATTTCGGTTTTCAGGTTTGATTTAAATGCACATCTCCACTGGCTTCATGTCCGTGTAAGACCTCCAGAAGGGCAAATGAAACAGTTCTTTGGAAAAGCCTCTGCTTAATTGTACATTGTGAATTAGGCCCTGATCCTGAAAGTGTAGGAATAGCTACAGTATGTGAGCAATCAGTGGGATTATTCCATACTAAAAATTACATATGTTTGTAGGATTCAGACCTTTTAAGATAAGTTATTAAGAAAAAAAAATGTTCTAAGGAAATAATAACCTGTCACTAAAGGTAGATAATGGGAATGCAGTTTTACTGGTGGTGTGTGGTTTGACTGGAGATTTTTGTTTGCTTGTTTCAATAACATGCAAAAAAGTTATATTTATCCTTTGTTTTTAAACATTATGACTTTAATTTCTCATCCAATGTGCCTCAAATCCTTTTCCTAATTTATAGCCTCTCTTTTGGAAAACTGGTAAACCATGGTGTCAGCTAATATAGTATAACATGATGATAGGCACATGCAGATTGCATGAGCAGTCGTGTGTCTTGTCTCAGGAATTTCCATCTCTACAAAATCTTTGCTGACTCCCAGCTGTCACATGGCTGTCACTCACAAATTCTAACCATAACCAAATCCTCCTTGCCTGGGCATGCGCTCACCAAACCTCTTTACGTACCCATAGAGACAGGCACCAATGTCCCTGCTTAAGCACTTTCTCTGCATAAATGGGTCTCTCCCCCAAGCCTGCTGCATTCCACTAATGTCGTTCCCTTATTTTTTTTCGTGGGGGCTACTTCCTTGATGTGCCTGTCCTTTGTAAGGAGGAACCTGGAATAGGAATAGTAGCCAATAAGAAATGCAAGCAAAATTAGCTTTGTGCGTTATTAAATGCATTTCAAATTGGTGCGAATTTAAATTCACAGCTTTCATGGCCCCCAAACTTCTTCAAGAAAATTAACCCTTACTGTTCTGTAGACAGAATACTGTCGCCTTGCTGTGTACTGACATACTGTTTTGTGTATTTATATTTTGTGACATTTATATTATTTGGAAAACTTAGATTGTGAGAGTCCTAGGCTGGAACTTTGGTTATTTTTATTTTTCTAGGTTGTTTCTATATTTCATATGTGTCACATACATCTATGTTGTTTCATCGGTAATTTTGATGTATATATTTTTCAACCAGAAGTATTTCAAACAGTTCCCATCAGTCTCTTACAGCTGGCCAGTCTCAGCCAAGCACGGGTTGCCACTAAAATGCATAGATAGATACAGGACAAATCCTGTATTCCCTATTCTTCTGAGCTGCCTTGTCAGACCAAAGGGGCAATTGCTTGTGTGAGTCGGGAAGGTGAGATTTAGTTTATACATAGATTTACAGCAGGCAAAAATAGACTGACTTTTATTGAAAAGAAATACTTTTGAGAATTAAAGGGAAAGCATTTAAACAGGAATTTCTGGGGGGGCGGGGAATGACAAATTGCAAAATATTTTCTGTTGTTTGACTTTGTCAATGTTAAGTATTGGCATCCTCTTGTATATCAGACCTGTCAGTATATTAACATTTTACCAAAAGGAAGGAGGTGGCTGGACAGGAAAGATACCAACTTGACTTTGCGTCTTTATCCTGGAAAGAGTCCAGAACTGAAAGTAAAATGCAGGTGAAAGCACAGTGAGACTCCAGACCAATATCCAAGTAAATCAGGGAAACCACACTGGCCTCCTTACCTGAGCTGATTACAAAGCATCAGTAATTCCTTCACCCCCTGAAAACCAGGTGAGGGCTTTATCAATCACTGAGCCTGCCAGAGGAAACCATGTTTCAGTCTGGAGGGGATCATGCAGTGCTCAGGAAGGAAGGAGTGCACCATGACTCCATGGACTTCAGTGGCATGGGAGAATGGGCAATTTTCCTCTGCTTAAAGTATCTTTGGCACCTTTATGATCTGTGACATACGTGCTTATTCTACTCTCCTGTATTTTGCATTGAATACTGATTTTGTAATGCAAAATTTGCAGGAGTTAGTGAGTGAGCTTCCAGAACTCTGCCCATCTGCAGATGATAGGAAGAACTGGGAAGCAGGTCCCTTTGTTTCACCCATGGTTTATAAAGGCCAGATGCTGGTTGGTGGACAGCTGCAGGAGAATTTTCATTTGAAGCAGAGCTCTAGGAAGATGTATTTGAATTCCCAAAATGGAGACCTCAGTGTTTTAACCATAGACGAATCTCAGCGATCGCAGTCAGTAAAATGTTGCAGTGCATACCTGGGATGTGGCAGAAATATTTACCATTAAAATAATTGGTAATAATTAAGGATACCTGTTTTGTAATAATAGTAATATAGAATAGTAACATTAAGTTGTATTTTACTGTTGTAATTCTATTCGACTCTTATGCCAAGATCACTTTTATCAATAAGATAGTTTGTATATGAAAATACCATATTTGCAGTCCTTTCAACTAAATTCAATGGGGGCAAGTACAGGCACCTTTAAAAAGTTAAAAATGGATTTGTGATATAGAGACACAAGGTGTAGGGAATGTAGGGTAAGCTGTTATCCACATCCACTCACACTTGACTTCATGGTTGAGACAGCCAACAGCACTGCAGGTAAATGAGAAATAAATCGGTAACTTTTGCCAGATGGATTCCTGGCTATTAGAAACTGGACTGAAACTACTTAATTCCATGGAGCATGGCAAACTAGTTGGTCACTGAATAACAGAATATTGTTCTTTGAATTATTAACTCTTTGTAAACACTACAGTGTTTTATAAATTTCTGCTCCTTTCTAGTTGTACCTCTTAGCTGGTGTGGGTAGGCGAGGTGTTTTTTTGAGGACTTCTGTAGTCATTTTGTCTTTTCCAAATGTGCTTCTTCCCACAAGCTTTTGAAGACCCATGATTTATGGGTTATAATGTTCTCCAGGTCAGCATAACTGTCGTAGGGTCTAAAGACAGGACTGTGATCTCTATCAGCTGCATTAACTTTCCATTAACTTTCCGTGACTAGAACACGTCTTTGATTATTCTGCATTATTCCTTTGTGCAAAATAAGGTCGTTCTCTGTGTAGTTTAGTTTTAACAGAACCAGACTGTCACTGACCATCAGCTTTTGCATGCACAGACTCTCTCCTTCCTGGCAAGGCTTTAGGCCCAGATCCACAAAAGGATTAGATGCCTTAAGTGGGACTTAAGTGGGATTTAGGCATTGAAAGCCCAAACTGAGATCCTCAATATCCCCACTGAACTGCCACCTAACCTTAGAAGTTGCCTAACCTGTGTGAGTGCCTATGTTTTCAATATCCAGCTTTCCCAGGTGGCCAAAGATCTGCTTTGGATGTTCTCAAGCACTTCCATCCTGACAAGGTTGAGCCTCTCTGCTCCCATCTTTTCCCTCACATCCCAGCAGACTTCAGAAAGTGCAAACTCTTGTTGCAAAAATGGTGTATTTCTGTGTGTGATATCTCTCACTTTCTCCAACTGTGTCCTTGAAGGAGAGGACCCTCCAGTAGGTTTCTTTCAGGAGCAGCCTGGGAACCTTGAAAAAGGTATCAAAACTAAAAAAATTGAGTATTGCCACTTAAAAATGGAGGTCCTAGAGATGAAGTGGGGCTCCAGATGAGTGTGGCCTTGGCCTCCTCCTGCTGGCAGCATTGGATTGTTCTTGCTTGGCAATGGCTGCTCCTGAGTTGGGTGGCACAGGAGGCACAGGAATGACTAGCAGGGCTGAGGACTCCATGGCACAGGCACAGCACCTGAAAGCTGGGTACGAGGATGTGAAATTAGCGTTGCTCCCAGAGGTTTTCTTGGAGAATCCAGGCCCTGGTGTTTCATAACAGCAATATTTGGAGGAAGAGCTCTTTTCTGCAAGTCACTTAGGGTTTCACCTGATTGTGATACATGGTGGATATTTTGTTTTTTGAAAGCCAGACTTATTGGGGTGTTCCATGTGCACACCCAGAAATAATAACCACTTTTTTTAGGGCTTCAATCTCAAGCATTTCTGGAGCTGTGGCAGGATTGAGCTGTCTTGCTGTGCAGAGGCCAAAGCAAATGTCTTGTTAGTAGCATAGTAAGTGGTCCTGTGCCATCACTTATTTCTCAGCTGTACTCATGACATTTCATGTGTTCTCAGCCATGTCTGTTGTTTGTTTAAATTCTGCTCAGTTCCTTGATTTATCAGTTTTCTGTAGACTTTGGTTCAAGTAGTCCCAAATGCTATCCTATTTCAAATAGATGCATCCTTATCAGCAAATAGTCTTTCATCAATAGCTTTAACTCTTTCACATAACTCTTCATATGTTCACTTTGACCTTCTCTTCTTTAAAATACTGATTTTTTTTTTTAATGGGGACAATATTTAGAAATTCTCTTAGAATTTCTCCTGAATCATTCTGTCTTTTTGTGACAAAATACCTTTTATCCACATTATTAGATAGGAATGTTTTTCTCTTCTCTTATTTTTTTTTCTTTTTATTCCCTGAGAGAGAGAATTCTTCTCAGGGAATCCCTAGTTTTTTAGTTTGTGAAAGATAGCCAGACTGCATGCAAACTTGTATCTTGCTGCTTTTGATTTATGGACCTGTGTACAATCCTGAAAACAGAAATACCGAAGGTAAAACATATTTGTATAGAAGTATAGCCTAGAAATTATAAAAGCACAAAAAAGATATATTTGTAAATTTAGAAACTGCACTCATGAAAAGCCTATATACAATGAATAAGCTTAACATGTAATAACAAGTGCAGTGTGTGTGTTCCTTAAAAAGCCTTGAAGTGTTTATATGCAGGTAGGTAAAATTTGTATGACTGTCTATGATAATGACACCTTAATAGCTAAGGAAATTATTCATGTATTTTTAAAACGGATACATAGAGATCTGTTATTTTAATGGAGAGTAAATGTTGTAAATTAACCTGTAACTTTCAATCCTCTCCCTTTGTGTTTTCAGAAAAGCATGCTTGAATTATTATACATTTATTTTGGCATTTTAGTGCACCCAAACATTGTGAGCATTAGTTCATCATACATCATGAACATATGACTATTGTATGGAACCAATTTTAGGTATAGGAAGTTCAGCAAGTATTGTGCCTTGGTGGTTGCCAGATCACTTGCATGCTTGCTAAATCCTATGCACAGTGCTTCCGTTTGCTGGGTTACTCATTGAGCTTTTAATAGTCAACTTAATTTTAGTGAAGGTTCAGTTTAGTAACTCTTGCAATTAGTGGAAAATATTGCCAGCATTCATCTGGTAAACCATATTACTTATGAAAGGCACACACGGGGTATGTGTGGAGGTAAAAGCAGATCGATTCTGGTGGATCCCATTGTGACTGGCCTTTAAGGGTAAATTAGAAAAGATTTTAATCATTGGGGGTAACCTTGCAGAAAATGGAATCTCGAGTTTGCATGGAGGAGGAAGTTTGGTCTCCCTTGCTCACCATTGTTTCTCAACACCGCCAGTGGCTCCATGCATTGGATCCCTGGCTGCCTGTCGGGCTGTGGGCTTCCCGTGTGAGGTGCTGCTCCTGAGATGGGCTTAGAGCCCTCAGGAAAACAAGGGTTCCTATTTTCAGGGCAAGCTTTCTAGCTCTGTCTTGCTTGTTTGCTTTTTCTTTCTGAAAACAACTGAGGTATCAGAGGCAAGTCTGCTGCTTGACTCTTCTAAGGCAGTTTTATGGGTTGTTTAATGGGTACAGGTAGAGGACTCCAGGTGAGATCTTTTTGCCCTCATGTAAAATGGAGATATGATTTCAGCCAGCCTGTTAGTGTCCTGGGAAATGAAATACTGGGGACAATAACCATACCTAAGGAATAACTTGGAAATAAAGGCAAAGGCACAACAACCAAATGGAGCAGGAGAGCATTTTTTCTTTTTTGCCAAATGAATAGGTTAAAATGGATGCATCTGTCTGATGTTACTGGAATACAAAAGCCATGTGTTCCCACAGGATGGACACTACAAGGACAGTTACAGCACTGTGTTGTCCTGTCAATGGTGCTCATGTCTGATGTGGGATTTCTCAGATCCACAAATACCCAGTATCTCTGACAAAATGAGTAGAAATTGTATAATAGAGGAGGCACAAGGGCATATGCTGTATCATAATTGTGTCTCTTGCTCAGAAGTAAATGCCAGTTACTTGTGAGTGGAGAGAAATTCAGGAGTGCATGTCCCAATCCAGTCTATTGGGCTACAAGCCAATGTCTTGAACCTATGTTGTGTGTGTAGGGTCCTATCCCAGTAAGAAATACACTGGTGTAAATAAAGGTAATCATATTTTTTTACCTTAGAAACCTAGTGTAGAAAAGTGGAGACTGTTGATAGGCCCCCTGTTGAGTTGGGTGAAGAACAGACATCAGAGAACTCTGATTTGTAGAAAGATGTGGGTAAGTGAAGATCTTTGCATAGGAAATCACTCCCCAAGCTGTCTTGCTTTCACTGAGATCAGTGGGAATCAGTCTGGATATCACTGTAGGTTCTGCACACTTGGGTGCTGCTCTTGCCAGTGACAGAAACCCTAGCAGAATCCTCACCATTGTGTTAGGTTTGATCTTTACAGGAAAGTATCGCTGCTGATAATATTGTGGAATAAAAAATTACTGCCAAAGACAGGGGGTTTAAAGCTTTCTGTTTTGTATTTTGACCCTGTTATTCTGAGTGATACCAGTGCAGAAATTGAAACATCCTTGGGGCTTTTTGCAAAGGAGGGCAAGAATGTTGTCTGTTTCCCCATTTTTTTTTCCAGTTACAGGAAGCTGGGGATCAAGGTTTTGGATGCTAATCACAAGAGGCCTTGAAAAAGGAAAAAATAGCAATACTTACCTTAGAAGAATATTTGTTGGTAAAGTTATGTGAATTCCTTGGCAGAAAGGAGCCGTTAGAAATTCCAGGCAGTTATTCCTCAGTGACAGAAGTCTGTATTTAGGCTTCTGTTAGTCTCCTTTATTTATAACAAAACCTTTGAATATAATTTACAAGATGTTCAGCTATCAGAAGCTAAGTGATAATGAGGACAGAGGGTAGGTCATGAGTCTGCAAATAAGTGTGAGATGGTAAGCTTAACCTACCAGGTGAAAGAAAAGTCAGTGTAGCAACTGCATGAACACTTCAAAGCATGCACCTAGTTTGCTGCACTAACTTAATTATCCCTGCTATAGATATGTTTGACAAACATATCTATAGCCCAGATCCTGTTACTTCTCAGTGAGAAATATCAGAAGGCTTCTGTTTGATTGCCAGTTGACTGAATCCTTCCTTCTACTTTCTTGCATTAGTCTTTTCAAGGACTTTGCCTACCTCTTTGCTGATCTGATGAACAGAAACTTACTTCTTTCTGTTTAATGGTGGAAAATATTGTAAGATGAGGGATGATGCAGACTGATGGGATGGGTGTAAAATGATTTTTAAGGAAGTCTGATGAGGATTTAATCCTATTTTAATCAAATACTGCCTGAACCAACCAAAAATAAGCCTTTATCACTTGTGCTGAATCAACCGTATTCTGGTGTCAGCACTATTTCTCAGCAAGCATCTTGCTTCCTCTGTGTAATAGTACAGGGTGTTTTTGAGCATCCCAGTGTTGTCAACTTTCTCCACAAACAGTGTGATGTGAAATGTAAAGAGACAGGAGTACCCCAGCTCTTCCATCACAGAGAAACTCAAGCCAGTGCCCTGTTCTTTGACATTAAAACGTGGCCTGCTGTTGGCCAGCTGTGGGATTTAATAGGCAAAGACTGTGGGGAACTTTTCAGCTTTTTAGTCTTTCTGCTTCTGTAAAGTCTGCTACGCAGGGAGGTACAGTTTTTAAACGTGGTCATTTTTAATTCCTGTCCCTGGAGTCTGGCTGACAGATTGGGAATGCGGAGGACGGGAGTGGGCTGAAAAGACAAGCTGAAAATGCAGGATGTATACATACATTAAAATGGAGCAAAACAAAAATAAGCTAACTTAGGTGAACACAGATGGGATCTGTTTCAGGGCCACTCTTAACACCTGTTTTATATGGCCTGTGGTGAAAATCATTAGCTTAAAAAGATGCTATTTATATCTTCCCTGAACCGAGTTTACACAGGCACCAACAGTTCTAACTGGAGAGAGCAGAGATCAAATTTTGGTAGTTTTTCTCCTTTTCTTTGGCTTTTTTTCCTTTGGTCTAAACAGTATTTTCACTGCAAACCTTAAGACACCGTAACCAAGTAAAAAAACTTTGACAAGTGTTTGTTTTGATAGGCTGCTTGTATTAGCTACAGCCCTTGATCAGAAGCCCATAGGCATTGATATATGCAAAATACAAGTTGTTCAACAAATATTTAAAAATCATCAATATGGTTTCACAGGTGTAAAACTAAAATCCATTCTCAGCCTTTTGAGGTGTTACTGTGGATTCCCACTTTTGTAGCAAAGACCAGAACTTGTTGACAGAAGCTTTCTGATTTCAGAGTGTGGGTTAACATAGGAATGTTTTATCAACTGGCTTTGCTCCCTGTGCTGATTTTGACAGGTCATGCTGAAAGTAAGACTTCAAGCTTTCCAAATATTTCTGCTCCATGTTGGCATTTGAATTTTGTTATGAAACACTCCTCCTGTGATAATTTCTTCAAGCTTGTCTCTTTTGGAGGAAGGCATTTACTTTTCCCTATTTCTACGAAACTCTTTGTGGTTTTATCTTTGTTTCCTCTATCATTATATTTTTTATTTTCTCTTGATGATTGTTGAACCTACTTTTTCCTTGTATCAAGGTTTTGAGAAGAGGAATTTACAGCTTGGTTATTGACTACATTCCTACTGTAACTGAAAGGAGGACTGCATCTTGCATGAAGTATTACTTGTGCATGTAGTAATAGTTAGAGTAACATAGGTGTATGGTAAGCTGTTACTTTTATACACAGAATGTCTGAAACAATGTATTAAAAGCAATCAGTGCATAGAAAATTAAGGAAAAATTATTCCTTTAATGCACATATGCATCTCTCCATGCCAGCTGCAGGAGAATTGTGCTTGTACTTGGATGTAGTGATGCAGTCTAATGGAAAGAGCAAATGCCTACGAGTAGCTTGCATTCTGGTCTTCCCAGTCTGCACATCTTTGTAAAGTATTCTGAGATTTCTGGATGATAGAAAAAGCTAAATATTATTTAAGCCTGCTTAGTTGGATATTAGGCTTTAGCCTGTATTATTTTTGGTTTGTCTATTACATGAATAGAGTAGAAACTGCTAGGAGAGTCTTTTGTTCTTGCACTTCTCTTTGGCCTCTCTTTTTCTGGCTTAATTTTACTGGGTGGTAAAGAATACAGTAGTTACTTGAGCAATGAGGAGGTGCATAAATAGCAAACGTATTGAACCGTGAACAAGAACTGGTTTTTTGGATGCCTCTGGAAGAGCAATGACCCTCTTGGTGTGTTACTGTGGGGAAGTGACAGGTGCATGCTGTTCCGTGATTGTCCATGTAGCTGGTACTTCTTCAGTGCCCAGCAATGTGCTCCCTATCCTGCTTTGCTAAAAGGCCACTTATCTAAACAGTGACAGGAGATCAAAGGGTAGCTTCAGAGCCACATAGATGACATATCTGTATTTATGGCTTTAATGGTTTATGTGCAGCTCAAAATCATAACCTATGGGATAGGACTTCCAAACTTCCACCATCACAGGGGGACTTTTCCTGCTGTGCCATGTCATGGCTGCAGTGGACCTCTTTTCTATCTGGACTGTGTACAGAAGACTTGTACAGCAGCTCAGGCAGCATGGGCTGCCCAAATACTCAGTTTGCCCTTCTCTCTGGGATGAGGGCAGCAGGCTGGATTTTTCCATATCGACATGTAATAGCTCACTTAGTATAAGAAACATGCAATGTAGCTGGAGAACCTTGCTCTGAGTAATCATCTGTAACTGCAAGTGAAGATTTCTAAAAGCAGATCAGTAATCTGGAAAAATTGTATGTATTTTGTTAAAGGAATTCTCTGAGCCACAAAGAGATGGATGTTGGGAAGAGTAGTCTGGGGAATTGTCACTATAGGCCTGCTCCATGACCTTCACTAAGCATCTGCTGCTTGCTGTGGGCCTGGACAAGCCAATCAGCCTAAATGGCCCTTTGGTTTCACCTGCTGGGGCCATTCTAGGTGCAGCAGGGCACAGATGACCATGAATATATCTGTGTGTGTATGTGTAGGGGTGGCTGAGTGGACATTCACTGGGGAGTATGCAGCAGTGGGCACATAACTGCAGCACATCATAATCTCTTTTCTGACACTTCGTCTTATTTTCATGTATTTTTTTTGGTTTTTTTTTTTTTTTTAAATGCTCTTGACTGCCTAAAGACCAGCATATTCAACAAGCATATTTACCCTTTGTTCTTTGGGTGTCTCCTGTAGTGAGAACTTAAACTCCTGCAATTCTAGCCCCGTGTTCGCAAATTAGCATGTATGGTTACCAGAATGCCATGAACTATTATTATTATTGTTGTTGTTGTTGTTGTTACTTTGTTTAATTTACGTATTGGTTAAGAAGATGTAAAAATAAGGCCAGGCTGTGACAAAAGGAGATGGTCTAAAGCTGATGCTAAATAGTCTCTTACCACATCAGAAATGGAGACGAGACCCTTGCATCAGTTTTTAATGTCTTACAAAGCAGGGGATGACACTTCCCTTCAGTGTGGAATGTGAACGTTGCCTTTGTGAATGGCAGAATATGATGTTATCCTATGGCACAGTGATTACACCTGGTCATTTTTAAGGGACTGTCCCACCTCTGAAGCCTAGGGGCTTCTGTAAAATATTATTTAGTTAATTCAAACCCATACTTGTCTCCAAAATATCCTTGTCTAGAGTTTCTACAAAGTCTATAGAGTCTTGATGCATGATGGAATTTTTTTTTATCAAGCACCTGCTTTCTTTGCCTAGCTCAGTAATGCAGCAAGGTTGTTTTTACAGTATTAAGAAGTGAGCAATATATTCCATATGCCACCAAGCTTTGTAAAGAATCCTGCTGATGACAATTTCACAGCTGCTGAGAAATAGGCCAAGCCTTCCCTATAAAGTGACAGTAAGGAAAAGAATATCTATTCCATTTGTATTGGCCATGCATCCTCCCCAACTTTTTCCCTCTTGAAGGAAAATGTTAGCCCTTCCGAACTATGGAACAACAGATGGTGACAGAAACCAATTTCTACTGCAAAGCCATTTGGTCAGGAAGTATCAAAAATGTTTTGGAATTGTGAAAATGAATTCTTGGCTGCAGGGCTACCAGCAGCCTACTAGAAATAAGACATGAAGCAACTGATTAACAAACCCAAGAGCCTGCTTGGCCCTGAGAGAAATGGCTTTGGTCAACCATTTTGGAAATTAAGAACTTCATATACGTAGGGTCTGGACTTCAGAAGTGTTCTGAGTATTATGGATGTTACACAGATTAGGTTCTTAATTTCTGGTTACTGGTTGCTTGACCAGCTACCAAGAAAGTAGCCTTCAAAATATGCAGAATGACCTCCAGCTGAGACAAGCTTAATATAGCTCCTCCTGGCCTAGTCAGGTGGAACCTTCCCTTTTGGCTCAGCCGATTTGCTGCCCACAGACCATGAAAGTCCCAGGGATCTGGTAACATACAGGGACACGAAATTAATGCAGAAACAGCACAGGCCACCCTACTCACGGGTTGTGTTTAGTAGCTTGTGTGTGTCTGCAAGTTCCTGGATGCAGCAGGTTCCATTGGCAATTCCTGTACCTGACCAAATGCATCTCCTTGGAGAGCAAGAGAATTTGTTTATTTTTTGGAAGTGCACCATAGTTGTCTGTCTGTGCCATTAACTCTCTGAAATAAACAGCAACATGTTTTTTCCCTAAGAATTTCCGTAGTGAGTCTTAGCCACTCCTATAGAAAATGGCTTGAGAGAACTCCCCTTACATGTGGAACATAAATGATAGTAGCTGAGCCATCTTGTTTTATCTGTTCTGTTATAAACGTATACCAAATTGTACAGTAATGTCATGTCACCAGAAACACAGAGCAGATGGAAGTATCTTTCCACATATTGACTCATGTTACTCTGATAAAAGGAATTTGTGTCTCTCCTTCTGTCAAGCCTGCTAGCCTCTGGCAAGGGATGCAAGTCTATGTGAGGAGAACTTTACCAATAATGCTCAAATGACCATCTGATTAAAATATACTGTCATTGGCCAGTATAGTCAGCCTGAACCAACAACTGTTTGGAGTAGCCAGTTCTATTTCTTATGTCTTTGTAAGGTAAATTCAACCAGGTAGTGTTGTTCCAGGTTGAGGAAACCTTGGGGAATTAACCCTTGAGGAATCAGATATTTGGATTTTATAAAGATCCTTCAAATATTGGGCTCTTTGGAGACTAATCCCAATAAAGCAAGTGCCAGGTCTCTGAACTGTACGTTATAAAAAAGACACACCTTGAACATGGGTTACAGATGCTGCGTATTAGCTACCAAAATATGATTTGCAAAGTGCCAGGAAAATCCTGATAAATAAAATAACTACAGTTGTGCTGTGAGCATGTGAAAAGCAGATGCCCTCCGTATTTCTGTTTGTGGTGAGTGGTATTTGACTTGATGAGAGCACAGTTCTCAGATTGAAAACACATGAAGCTGAAGTCAAAAGGGAGTCAGTGTAATCGTTAACTGACTCACCTTCTAGATGTGACAAGTAATGAACCATTCTAAACTTGCCTGGAGCTTTCTTTGGGACAATACCCACAGGGGAAACCCTCTTACGCTCAAGTGAAGCATTATCAAATGGGCCCTCTATTTTCCCCAAATGACAGCTCTTTTCTGTTTTGTCTATAACCACCTGAGGACATGTAACTGCTGATCTCAGCATCCCAGCCAACATTTGCATCTCGGGGCTCGAGTACAGGATAGTAAAATCCCCAACACAGCCGTTTTTACAAAAATTGCATATGCTTTTTGCTTGTTTCTTTTCTTCTTATTAGCCTGCTCCCACAACGGGGAAGAGTTTTAACTGCCCGTGCTGGGATTTTCATGTTAGCAAACCTCTTTAACCAGCATTTGGCTCTTTCCACTTTCTTACTTTGATTTGGATGACTGCCTGAAGCACCTGCTAATGGCCTGAAGCGTTGGAGTCGAAATTTGCAGTTTGTGTCCCACGCTCACTCTGTTTTGTTACCTGCCTTCTGGAGCACCTGCTCCGTGGTCTGGGCTCAAGAGCCTGCTTTCTGCCTGCTGACAGCAGCACTCCTCACAAGTCTGCCTCTTCTCAGCTTTGTCCTGCACTTTGTCCTGCTCTCTGTAGCCCCTGCTTCAGCTTTTCAGCTTTTCAGGTTTTGCCCAGGTTTTCAAGGTAACATCAACACATTCTGCATATTCTGGTGCTTGAGGGAAGAATGGTGTTCCCCCTGGTACTTAGGGACAAAGGTGATATCCAAGCAAATTGATGATTGTGGTCATCCTAAAACCTTTGCCGTGGCATTCACATGGCATTCACCTCTGCCGTGGCAGAGTTTTTTCGTTTTTAAAAATAGTTTTATAGGGAAATTGTGAACTAGGCCAGCTGGCTGAAATCAGCTTGTAGGTCAGCAGAGGTCAGAAGCCACGTGACAATTCAGTGTTCAGGAAACATAGGAAAAAATGTGCCCACTTAGCAGAGAGGGACCAAAAGAAACTCAGAAGACCTGAGGAACACTCTTCCCTTTCTCCTGCTCCTGCTGCTTTTTGAGGCTCTGCATGCTTTTCCATGAGGTTGCTCCTTAAGCCTAGAGGTAGGGAAGGCTATTAGAAGTAGCTCTTCTAATCCTTCTCCCTGTCAAGGAGCAAAGCTAATGGAGAATTCTAGGGGTAACAACTTCCAACGGGAAATTTGCTTTCCATTCTACCTTGGGAAGCATTTGTTTTTTTCCCAGAGTCTTGGTCTGTGCCAAGGGTATTGTTTACATGGACCTTCGCTTTCCGAAAAAGGTGATTTTGTTTCTGTGTTAGAAGGATGCTGTTAGCAGCAACAGAAGAACTCAAGTATTGTCTTCCTGATGATTCCCTTGCTGACAGGGTCATCCTCTTCCCCAGTGAGCTGTATTCCTTAATACAGCTACACTGTGCCACCCACCCACCTTCCACATTGGTGCTGTGTGGGGTTTTCCCCAGGAACCATCTCCCTGAGTGCCTGGGCTGCACACTGAGGCTTGTTCATTCCACAGACATCTGCTCTTGCAGAACTGGGCAGGGCAAGGATTGATTTTTTTTTTCCTTCTTGCTTTCCTTTGGTTGCCTCAAAATAACCCTAATTAATTTTATGGAGAGTTTAGTGTGCTCCCATCATGGGATTGCTCTTTGTGCGGATCTCTTGCATGCTATATTTAGGTATGGTTTTTGGAACACCATGTGACCCGAATCAGATAACTTCTGAACTACTAATCATGTCTTTGACACTGACTCCCTGCGTGGCTTTGGGGCATTTTATGGTTGTTTTCTTACATACAGAGTGAAAATAGATATACTCATCTGCCTTGTAAGAGCTTCTGCCAGGGTTAACAAGTATTTAAGACATTGGTTTAAACTAAGTTTGATTTTATTGTTTCTACTGTAATCTTATTTTTATCTTAAACATCTTAGATGTTTACCTTTCTAAAATTATTTGTTACCATCTTAATTTTCCTTGATGGATGCCCCTATTTCACCATTTTAAAATAAATTAGTTTCTTCTGTATTGTAAGTGAAAATAGGGCAGAAAGAAAAAAGCTGAATGCCCTCATTTCCTGCCCCACACAAATTTTCTTCCTATATTTACTAGTTGATCGATCCGTGGAGATGAAAAGCCCAAAACATTGACCTGAACTATTTCCCCTTGTGATAGCTACATCCCTTTTTAAACACGAGAAGTTAGTTATTTGCTTGGGTTTTTCCTGATTTTTGGAGCTGTGCAGCCTGACTTATATCCTGTCCTCTTGCACTGCTTGAGGCTGCTCCAGCCCTGGAGGAAGCTGAGCTCCCTTTGGCTCCACATGCAGCATGGCTGGGGTTTGGAGCCTGTGGTCCATTTCAAGGCATCATCTCTTTGTTGCTCATGTCTATAATTGCTGCTTTCTGTGTCTTGAGTGTTTCTGCAGGGAGCTGGAGTACTGGGATTTCTTCTGGCTTCACCTTTTATTTTGCCCTAACCCTTTAAGACCTTTACATAGGCAAATGGATCAAAAGACCTGTTTGGCCTTTCAGTGTCAGAAAAGGAGCTCAGTTTGACCAGGTAGCTAGTCAGATAAAGAAGAGGAGAAATTATGGCAATACTTCCCATCCTTTAGGAAGCAATGAACAGAGAGGAAGAGGATTCTTCCTTATTTAAGTCAAATTTATTGTCTAATGATAAATAGTAACTCTCCCCTCCACTTTTTTTAATGCCTTCAGAATTAAATCCTTTGCCCAAGTGTTTATTCTTTCCCTCCTACAATGGCAGTAAAAAGCAAAATAATATATAAACTAAAAATTCAGCTCTGAGAAAAAGGCCGATAATGAAATATCTGCCAAAGACTCTGCAATATGTGTCTGTCAGAGAAAAAAAGCAAACATTCTTATATTTGAATCTCTGAAATGTAACTGCACCAGACTAGTTGGGGAAAATTTGTTTGAAGATGTATTACGTTCCACGATCAAATGGAAAAAATGGCACCTGTCATCATATTTAGAAAACAGCTGGGTAACATGGCCAAGTGCCATAGTCTCTTTTCACATGGCCTTTATGCTGAAACCATCCAAGCTCCATTCTCAGCAACTGGAGAAACCCTGTGCCTTTAAATGGTTACAGAAACATCTACTTAGGGGCCAGCTCTTATTGCAGCAAAGCCTGCTTCTGATGCTTCTAATTAGCAGTTAATGGATTATACTTTACTTTTATAACCAACCCAGCAGGCACTCTTCTATAGTATTTTTCAGCTATTTTTGGTAGAAGATATATGCAATTGCGCAGCTCTTCATGCTTTCATTTTGAACATGCAGAAAATATTCGAAATAAAGCACTATCTGAGATTATTTTACCACTCAAATGCTTAATTTAAGTCTGATTATGCATTTCCTAAATGTATTTTCTTTCATCTAATATCTTAGAAAACTGTAATGGGTTAATTGTTCTATCTGATCTAGACTTTGATGCAGAATCTCATAAATACATATTTATTGTTAATTAAAATATTTCTATATCCAGTGAAAAGCCTGGTTTTTTTAGACTTGCAAACACAGCTCCAGTATGTATTCATTTAGGAAAAAAATTTTTTCTGGGTGAGACCAGTACAGGTACATTCAAAAATTTAGATGGGCATATAGAAACTAATGATTTTTATCCTTGCTTGGAATTAAAATAGTAATGAGGTTAGTAGCATTAAAGATTTGCAATGCTGTGTGTGTGTATGTGCGCCCCCATACACATGAGGGTATATATATGTATATATTGTATATACACAATATCCACAGTATGTATACCAACTTGGGCATGTGAATATGAATCTATGTTTAGTAAAGAAGTAAGTTTTCATAGGTTTTAGTTGGAAGTTTATACTACTTCCCCCTTAGGGAATTAATTTGACATCAGTTTGTAGCAGGAAACCTAGTTTGCTGAGACTCTCTTAGAACCTGCTGTGTTCACTCAGGCCACACTTCCAGTAGGACAAGGTCTAACGTTGGTTAAACTGGAACAGGAGAGGGAGCTCTCACAGCACTGGCCAGGAAAGGGGAGGCTGAGGTACCCAAGCCTAGGAAAAGAGGGGTAGAGGCCACCAGCTGCAGGTGAGATGCACCATCACTCTGTTCCTAATTGCTGTGATCCCTTCCCTAAAGTGGCTTCTCCATCCCTTACTTATGTCACACAAACAAAATAAGAAGAAAAAAAAAGGAATTGGCTTTAAAAGACAGGGAATGGCTTAAGAGAGAAGCAGTTCCAGGTTACTTGATGAGAAACTCAATAAAACCCATCAATATGCTCTTGCATCCCAGAAAGCCAACCATATTCTGGGCTACAGCAGAAGCAGCATGGCGAGCAGGTTGAGGGAGGACATTGTCCCCACTCTCTTCTGCTCTGGTGAGTGCTGCATCCAGCTCTGGAGTTCCCAGCACGGGAAGAATGTAGACCCATTAGAGTGAGTCTGGAGGAAGCCACAAAGATGCTCAGAGGGCTGAAGCACTTCTATGCAGAGAGAAGCTGGGATTGTTCAGCCTGGAGACGATGAGATTTTATAGTCTTTGGTACCTAAAGGTGATGTGTAAGAATGAATGGGGACATACTTTGTAGCAGGGTATAATGATAGGACAAAGAAAAATGGCTTGTAACTGAGAGGGCAGGTTAGGATGAGATATTAGGGAGAAATTTTTTACTGTGAGGATGGTGAGACACTGGAACAGGGTTGCCAAGAGAAACTGGATAATTCAGCCCTTGCAATTTTCAAGGCCAGGTTGGATGGTGCTTAGAGTAACCTGGTCTAGTGGAAGCTGTCTCTGCCCATTGGAGTGGGGTTGGAGCTAGATAACGACTAAGGTCTCTTCCAACCCAAACCATTCCATTATTTTATGGTATTATGACTTGCAGCAAAGGAAGTGCCACCTTCAGGACTCCTGCTTTGAAAGCACAGCACTTGCTTGGTACAAGACTGTGCAGCACTGAACTGGTATGGTCATGTTTGTAGAATGCAGTCAATTTCAAAAGGCTCTCCAGAAAAAAAAATAAAAATTCACTATTATTTTTACGGGGCAAAGGCTAAAAAGAAAAGGAAGGGAAGGAAAAGGACAGGTTGGATAGTGGTTATTATATAAAATAGCTCCCTGACTGTGATGAGACATGGACAACTTACTTTCTGTCCTGGTTCTTGAGGAGGATAGGTTTGGGCTTTTCCTCTGTCATGTAACCTCCCAGTGGAGTAGGAGGAGGAGGCTGGCTGTGCAGGGGATGAAGAGCTGTTGTTTCCCTGCCCCTCGCAGTGCCTGTCTGTGCTGTAGGTGGGGAACAGAGGGATATGTGCTGGGCAGGGCCAGTCCCACCTTGTTCTGGAGCAGGTCCTCACTGTTTATTGCACATTCCTTACCACTTTCTTCAGGACAGTGCAGCAGGAAACTACCCCGTTCTTCAGTCAAGGCCATAGTTGAGCCTCTCTGCATTTGTTTCATGTTTGCTCACTTGTAATCAGCAGAAGCTATTCTGGCATGCTCAAATGTGCTGTTATATTTCCTTTAAGAAATAATGAGATTAATTAATCTTTTTTCTTTTCCCCTTAAAAGAGCTCCCTCTCCCTTAGCTCTTTCTCCCCAAACTTCTGCAAAGGTGAAGTCAATCTTTGTGCCCGCACTATCTTGTCATAGTGCGCTGTAAATGGTGTATGGGAGCTGCAGGATTTGCCTTTTCTCAGGTTCTGTCTGAAGTGTTGGTCGAAACATGTGGCTCCTTAAAGCTGCATTTCTGACCTCCACATCAGACTAGTGAAGACAAGTCTGAGACTTCTCAAGTTCAGTGACAGCATCCCAGGATCTCCATCAGCTGGGACTGCCCTTCCAAGTTTGGTCTCTCAGCAGTTTTGAGCCAGGCAGGCCAAGCTTTGCAGTATTTGAAGTTATTGAGGAGAACTTCATCCAGAAGAGTAAGGCTCCCTCAAGCAGAGTTTGCTTTGAGTTCTCAGAAGGTCAGCGTGGGAAGCTCTCCATAGAAGCTGAACTTTGATGTTGTCAGCCAAGACAGATTCAGAAGATTTGGGAACTTTTTTCCCCTCTTTATAATTATATGAAACGCGGGAGACCTGTGAATAGGGTATTTTTAGATTGTACTTTCAAATATACAGTATCATAGTATGACAGCAAATTAAAATTCTTATCAAATCCTTTTTTTTTTTTTTTTTTAAGAAATGTAACTCATAGTGGAAAGTTTGATAAAGAGCAGCGTGCACAGGAATTCTGCTCTTGTTACTAACTGAAACATCACTGGTTGCTCTCATTTAGACGAACACTTTTGGAAGTTCTTTTTTTTAAGGCTAGTGGATTTGACTTCTAATTTTAACTCCTATGATTTATAATTAGAAACATTTCCAAACTTGTTTACAAACACCTGCACTTGACAGTATGTGTCTGCAATTTTAGAAGGACTCACTTGTCACTTCCAGTGGGGGTTGAGAGGGCATCTGAGTTCTTTGTGTTTGTACAGTTAGTTTCAGGACACTGGATAAAAGTGCATTTTTTAAAATAGGGGTATGAGAATGTGATGTTTTGTAAGGAGGTTGCATGCACCTAATCAGCAAACAGGTCTTACTGAGTAGTTGTGGATTATTTCAAAGTCAGTAGGATTGATTGTTAGTGTTCATTTGGAGTAAGATCTGAACTGGCACCCAAAGGAGAAATTCCAATAACTAATTTTAGCAGTTGAGCCTCTCAATTGGGAAAGATGCTTTACAGGTTTTCTGTTTTTATCTCTTCTTAAGATATATTACTTTCTTGACAGCTCTCCTTAAGAAGTTATTCAAAAAGAGTTTTAAATGACTTTTGAAAAAAGTCATTGCATTGTTATTTCATATGAATTTGGAAGTGAGTTGCTGAGTGTACAGTGAATGGTGGAGCATGGTCCCCCTTGCTCCTGAGTGGGATGTGTGTGTTAAACAAGTCTGTATGCAGCTTGTTTGCAGTATGGTGAATATCATACTATGTTACTCACTGGTCAAGTGTATAATCACATTGGAAGTGATCAAAATACTTTATAAAAAAAAAAAATCCTTTTGGCACTTTACATCTGAATTTTAGCTGCATCACATAGGTTAACAATGTTGCTTATCAATTTCTAGTGTAATGGGAAAGATTATTGTTGCTAAAAATTGATGCTGTGTGGGAGGGTGTCAGGAAGAACCCTCCAAATATGCTTCAAGGGTACAGCTGAACCAGAAGCAGTCAAAGCAGACTTGAAACAGTAGTGGGATAAGGTGTCCTATTGATTGCTTAATGCTCATGTTGTTCCTAATTAGTATGAAAAACTCTGGTTAATTAGACCAGCCTGTTTGGCTGTTATGTCCTCTACCAGGAACCATGGTCTTAGAGAAACTCCAGTGTAGAAGAGGATAAGGAAGCCACAAAGTAGAATGTTGTTTTTTTTCTGCTGTTTTGGTGTCCCTAAAAGCATGGACCTGGATCCATTTGATGAATCCATATTAATGTCAAAGAATCATGTCCTCAGAGGCACTTACTCTCTACCAATTTCCCTGAGAGTGGATATAAGTGGAATTAAGCATCTAAATACCTTTGTGTATGCTTGTTCTCTGAAGGCAAACCTGCAGTGTGCAGCCTGTGTGTTGTGCTTGACCCTTCTGCAGAGCACATAACAAGCACTCACTGGGGGGCTCTTCCAAAGCAGTTGCTCAAAAGTAAACAAACAGATAATTACATAAAGCTTTTGGAGTATGATGCACAGGTATGTAGAATTGGGTTTTGCCTTCTGTAAACCAGCTGTGCCTCATATCTCTGTTTCTGAATTCCTTTAAGGAAGTACAATTTTAACAAGAATTCACTTTCTGTAGCAAACAGGCTTTAAAAAAAATTTACTTTTGAAACAAGTAGGCTAGCTAAAATTATGATGTTACTTAGATACTGCACAGCATAATTTCTTAGCAAGTATAGTTGCAATTAATAAATTGTGTTGTAACCATATTAGGCTGTTACCATGTTTGAAAATAGCTTCAAACACAGCTTACAAGCTCCGGTGTTGTCAGGGTCCCAGTTTATCCAAAATAGATATTAGAATTTAGAAATACACGACATTTTAGAAATGGTTTATGATTCAAATATGACCATAGAAATTAGGCTTAGGTGGAATTTTATACCACTTCTTGCTTAACTAGAAATTTCTCCTTTTTTTTTTTATGATGAATTCTATCTGGAAGTAGCACTTTCACAACTGATGTACTGAGAGAAATGCCAGTGTTTTCAGTTTTCCTCTATTTCGGTTTGCTCATGTCTGCTCTATGCTCTTTCTTAAGTGTTAATATGTAGAAATGTTTCCAAAAACTTAGAGGAGGCTTGAAAGCAAGACCTATGCAAGTGTATAAAGATCCAGTGATCCAGCAATGCCTAGAAGATGGGCAAAAACCTCTTTGATATCAGAAATCTTGACTGACCATGAAGTTAGAAGATTTCTCAGATGTACCTGATAAGAAAGAAAGACCTCCATGGAATATTTGTAGAGTTATCTTACCTGCATAGGCCTGACCAGTTCTTCAGTGCAAATGTTTGGTGTAGGTGTGAAGCAATCTGTTCTCAGGATAATCTACCTGGTTCTTAGAGGCAACTATATAGAATCTATATAGTTTCCTATAGGAAACTGCATGGAAAAATCTTTGTGTGCATTTAAAATGATACTATCTTCCTGAGTAAAGTAAGTACAGGAGTCATTGAAAGAAGGAAAATGGGTTACAAAGTTCTGCTTTGGTTCTTCTTGTAAAAAATAACTTTTACTTCAGGTAAATTGACTGCTCCTCACAAAGAATCCCATGGTATGATTGAGTATTTTGAGCCACAGCATGCACGGTATACCAGAATGATCTGAGAATTGAGTTAATATCCAGATAACTGGGCACATGAAGGTATATCATATGCCATCACATACTACAAGAGAGGACTCTCGAGGAGGCAATATCTGGTTATGGTTAGAAATAGCTGTGGGTATAAGGGGACAGCTTTATATATTGCCAGAGGGAGTTAATGTAGGTTCCCAGCCCATGAAGTCCCAGCATTGGAGTTATAGTTGCATCCCTAGGGCTGGAACTCATTGCAAATTCTTTGCCTGTGTCTCCCATGGTACCTAGCTGTAAACTGGTCTTTGAAAGTCCATAAATAGTAAAAACTTGCATTTTCCATAGAAGTAATGACATTAAAGAGGGACTGTGACTGTTACAAAGGCCTACTGCAAATTATCTGTAACCTACATTTTTGCTTTCATGTTTAATTCCTGGTGCATATGTTCTATGTGAGCAGCTTTTTCATACTTCTGCAGTAATTCTATGCCATAAAAATATGTGGGTTTTCCTCTTAAAGAAACTCTTATGTGCCAGTTGTACCTGAGCTGAAGAGCTACCCAGAGCAAATGTGTATGGAATGAAACTGCTCCAGGATAACCTGCCTTGGTTTAGGGGAGAGTTAATGATAAATTTATTTTCGTGACCTGTCTGCCAAATATTTGTACACTAATTAGGTCCTATTTTGAGGGCAGAGCATGTGAGCTTGTGAGGAACCCCTTGTACAGGATGGTAAGTGTAAGAGGATTTTTGTCCCTAGCGAGTGCAAACCCCATCTTTTTTATGTAACATCACCTAAATATGTGCATTATTTCCAAGTAACATGTGAATTATTCGGTTAATGTGGAGGCACTTCTTAAATTGGCTCATGGGAATAGCTGTAGCCAGCTCAGGTGTTAAAGTGTAGAGCATTGGGGAAGAAACTGAACTGAGTCAAGGCATAATCACAGTTTTAACTTGATGTAATGTCTTTTGCAGTATAGTAGAAAATTACCCTTATGACTAGTGGCAGGACTTGTTGTATAAGTAATCCAGCCACGGTGCTGCTTGGTATCTTGCTTTTCACTTGAACCTCTCTGCGATGCAGGTCGTGGAGGAGTGAGTGCCTGGTGCAGTCTCTGCCTGACTCCTTGGTAAGTCATTCAAGTCTGTCTTTCTGTATAGTCACTTTCCAAACTGCTCAGCAAAAACAAGGAATTTTTTCATAGAGTGCTTTAAAAGAGAGCTGCTAATCAATTTTTCTTATTATTTTATGCCCTGTGATTTTTACACCACCCCCACCAGCTGGTTAATCATGCAAAAGCTGAACACTTCATTAGCCAGAACATGTTTGCCCATGGGCATTTCTGTAGTAAATTAGTTCTTTCTATTTATACAGGTAAGTCATGGCCAAAAGTCTTTAAGGTGCCAAAGGTAAGGGTTCGAATTAATTCTTTTTCTGAGTTTTCAAAAGAACTAGGTTTAACCTTGTGTGCTGTTGATTTGAAATTACTTTTGAATTAAAGATAGTGTGGGTAAAAGAGCACTGTCAGGCTGTTCAGAGATGCATTGTGGCTTTTTGGAGCTCAAATTTGGCCTTTGTAGTACAGGCTGCCTTAAAAAAAACCCAGAAAAGCCCAAAACACTTGCATGCACTCACATATATATATATATATATGCATGTATATATATGTGTATATGCACAGTATCTTCATGCAGAGACTCTGCTTCTTTGAGTGGCATGTGGCATATTGACATGAGTTTTTCCTTTCTTACTCTGTGCCTTTTACACCATTAATTGAAAATATGTGGTTTGCAAATGCTTTTTTGCCTCAAATCAAATGGTGCCCTCTGAAAGCCTAGTTTAGCTTGACAATGAATTTAGCTTTCAGGCTTTGGCCATTGCAATATTGTTTGAATGCCACCATTTCCTGCAATCAATGTAATTTTATATCTACTTGGAATAGAAAGTCAAGATGGTGATTGCCTTAATTTAACTCAGTGTTGTATTCATTAAGGAGCTGATGCCGAATTCCTTTCAGATCAAAGTCTGTCTTGATTTCAGAGGAACCTTTCGGCTCACAAGGTGTGCAGTAGCCTTCTGAAATGTTGTCATTGTGACTAGTGAATAAAAACTAAATGTGTTGCTAAATTTAGGCTGTTGCTCATGTCAGCTTCCTTTTCCAAATGACGGTAAGTGCATTCCATAAATAGTATGCCTCTTATGTTGTCATATCTGTTTGGCTTGCTTTGCAGTATTTTACAGGATATTTGCAAATGAATTTTGTGTTCAGTAGGCAGGGGATGAAAATAACACTACTCATTGGGACTCCATTAACCCGCAGCTAATGAGGAACCATTTCGAGGGCTGGATGAGTGTAATTCAGATTAGCCTGCGTGCCAGGCTGCTCTGCTCCCGCTCAGGCTCGCCCCGTGCCATGCTCCCTGTGCCGCGCTCCGGACGGACGGAGCCCGGAGCAGCACAGCTCTGACACTGCTGCCTTTGGCCAGCTAAGCTTTCTGTGCTTCGCTTCCCCTTTTGGAAGGTAGGAGAGGAGAGGAGAGGAGAGGAGAGGGAGTGTGTGTGTCTGTGTGTGTGTGTATGCGGAGATAGGTGACAGTGATCTTGACCTCCATGGTTAGGTGTTTTGGGATGTAATGAAATACTCCTCAAACACTCCCTCTCGTGCTCGCTGGCTGATAGCATTGTTACTTGTAGAAAAGGGTACTACATGGTGACAGTAAAGGTGGTCCAGACTGGCCCTTAATTAATTTTATTTTCAAAATCTATATTAGTGACTGTCGTGAGGGCACCTGGGCACTTTACATCAATAAAATAATCAATTTAAAAAATGTGTAGACCAGAACTCTGTGTTCACTAACAAAACTCCTGTTCCCTGTTACGACTAAAGGTCAGTCCAAGGCTGGCCAAGCAGGCAGGACTCACATTCCTGCGCCTTGGCACTTGCCAGGCGCGGCTCTGGCGGAACACCACCGGCAGCAGCTTCCAGATGCCCTGCAGAGAGCGGCTCGCTGATGGCCGGGGACTTGTTAACCCCCTGCATGTCCCAAGTTGGTTTCAGGACTGAAGGAGAAGGTAGGGCAAAGAGCAATCCCAGTTGGCAAGGTGGCTTTGCCACTCCACTGAAGTGCAGGCAACAGGGACTTGGTGGAGCTGTGCTGCTGGAATAGAGAGAGGAAAAAAGAGATCTTTTTCTGGAGAGCAGGCTAGAGATCTCTTAACTGAAGAAACTATTGACAACAAATGTTACATTATGCAAGCTTAGCAAATCCTCTAGGAATATAATGCTTCCCAGTTCTTTCTTAACATGTGTTAATATTTTATGATACCTGTGCATTAAGGGCCAGTTTCTACAATGTTTAAGTGTATTTGGGCTGCTAAATTGCCTTTGTGGACTTTTAAAAAAACACCACTGGTCACTGCAAATTAGCTCAATTCCCAATCTCACTTAGCATGCTGATGATTAAAAATCAGATTTTTTTTGTTTTTCATGTATTAAGTGAATATGTGTAATTAAATTAAATGTTGAGGCAAAGCTGCATTTTACTTATTTCTATTAGGACATTTGAGACAATAATCCCACTTCAATACATATCAAATTATGCAAGCAGCACTGAAAGTAGGAGTTCCTGGACACTGGTGTAATTTTTTGAATGTGAAATGATAATATATTTTCATGTCTTGAAATCCAATTGAACTCAAGCTGAGTTTAAAAATCCAAGATCTGATTGACGAGAATTCAGTCCCATCTGGCTGGTGGGTAGCAGGTGTGCAGTGTCTGTTTGAGGGAGGGAGGTGATTGCAGGGAGTGAAACATTTCTCTTTTCCTGTAAAGCTTTAATTCCAGTTTAATGCTGTGGTCTGAAGCTCTCTGCAGTTTAAGTTCTTGTGTAATTACCTACATCTATTGTTGGTCTCCATTTCTAGACAACATAATGGTGATGGTGAATGGCAGAAGCAAGTAAATGTCTAGCATTATGAAGAAATATGGTTTCTAATTCTCAAAGTTTGGATTTATTTTCTGTTATACCCAAGTCCCTTGTATGGGAGAGTGTGTTTTTACAAATTGATACAGACCTGATCCTTGAAGACCAAATGAGAAAGGTTTCATTGCAGCGTTCAGGATCAAGGTCTTTTGAGTATTTTTACGTGTTCTCACAACAGTATGGAGAATGTTTGTGTTGTGTATATATTTATAATAGAAAATAACCCCTTATTATGGGTTCATAATATGAATTTCAATCCCATAATAGGTTCTACATTTTTATTACTGCAGTTATAATGAAGGAAGGTTTTTTTCATCTTTAAAAGTATTTTGCAATCTATTGAATACTTTTTACCTCATAGCCTTAAGAAACTTCTCCCAGCTTTTCTCATTTTCCTCTTTCTCTTTCCCTTTCTTCATCTTTTGATCAGATACTGCCAGTCAACCCCCGCCTCTGCCTGGGAGCTTTTTGCTTGAGAGTTCAAGAATCTTCTCTTCCTTGACTTTTGTCACTAGCCATCAAGTCAGCTCTCTTTCACACTCCTATCAACTCTCCCTCTTCCAGCTTTTTAATATTTCCTCTTCTTTTTGTTTGTCCTCACCACTATATAACTTTGTGCTGAAGAGCACGTGAGTTTTTTATGAGAGTTGGCATGCAAAGCTCTTCTTACTTAACAGAATAAGTAAGCAAATATACTTCTTTTACAGTTTTTGAGTTCACATTACTACGGTAGGTGACACTTCTGCTGCTGTGTTTCACAGGTTTTTTTCATGGTGAACTGACTTAATTTCTAATGTAGAGTGGAGCTAGTGCTGTGTTGCCAAGGGAAGTCCATCTGGTTTGACAGATGAAATGATAAACATTTCTCTGGACATCCCTGTAAAGTTCTCCCCTTTGTTTGTTTGCTTTATGAAGTTAAATGGAAGAGGTCACCCCCTTTGACAGAGCAAATTCTTTTTTCTAGCAATCGGGCTTTGCAAGAAAACATTTTTTATTAAGCAAGTCATCCATACCACACCGTAGGCTGTTTGAGTGTAACAGTATGTTACAGTCTGCAAAGTTAATGCAGTTAATATTCAACTGAACTTTTGGGGGGTTGCTAATCCCTTAGGCGGGCTTAGCAGAAAGGGCAAACATATTTATAGCACTTTGAATCAGACTGCAGTGAACAAGTAAGAGTATGTGTTATACCATGCAAATGTTACACAATTTCAGGAAAGCTCAGTGCATAATCATCTTTTAATAGTATTAAAGTTGATGAAATATCTTGTCTGTAAGCAACAGTGGGCAACAGGTCTGTTAAAATGAAAGGTCCTGAGATACTTGTTCTGGTGGTAAGTTCTGAAGGTTCTGAACAGATTTATGGGCTGTCTTATTAGGAGTTAACTGTATTCCTTAAGCTCTGTCATTTGTATTATTCCCTAATAGGATTTAATTGGACTTTGTCACATACCTGGCTATGACTGAGTGTGTGCAGGGTTGTCAGCAGCCTCTTCCATGTAGACCTCAGTCTGTTACTGTCTTTGTAGAAGCAAGAAGATCATTCCTGAGGGATCTTTGCTCCAGAGTGGAAGTGTAGCACTGGACAGAGTTTGCTTTAGTTGGAGCCATGAGCATCTCAGGTAAAAAGAGCAAGAGTCAAGTCACAAGTTGTTGGCAGTTCATGGAGAAGCTGAATTGCTCAGGCTGAGAATGTCCAGCAGTGAGGGTCACATCTCTGTGAGACAGAAAATCTCCACACTTATGCCATGGCCAAAATTTGCATTGAGTGCAATGTTACATAGAAAAGCACATAAAGGGTCCTGTAATGCTGCCATCCCATCAGGAGCCAGAGAAAAAGGAATTATGATCTTGGATTTACACACAATTTGATTGTGTGGAGTTTTTAGGCAAATGAAAAAGAGATCTGTCATCTGGAAATCAACAAAAAATCATTTGTACTTAAAAAAAAAATATTTTATTTTGAAAGAGATTAATGCAGTTGCTAACAGGTGTAATCTGTATGATAAATTTTTAAGGTCAATTTCTGGTGCCCTATAAATGCAGAATATAGGCCTGACAAAGTGTCCATTCTATTCTAACTAAGATTTTTAATATGTTTTACATTTTGGCTATTTTTTCCATTTTTTCTAGATATTCACTATTGGAAATAGTAACTACAACATGGAACCTGACTTTAAAGGGGGCTCAGGTGCTTGAATTTATATATTCATTCAATTTACTTACTGATTTGCCACGTTACCTGTACCTACTCCTTTCCTTTTTCTTTTGCTCCTTGTGGAGCATACTGGCCATTCATAGCCCTTCAGGAAAACATCCAACGAAATAATTGATGTGTCAGGATTGTTGGAAAAATGGAAATATGTTGCTAAAGATTTTCAAATCTATGTTATATTTTCAGTTAAAAATAGCATGACTGAGTACCAGAGCAAGGTAAAATTTTGTATTGGAGTTATTTATATCTGAAGTACCTGAAAATAACTAGTTTATTATGTACAAAATTTGAAATTCCAGAATATATTAAAACATTAGCTCAAAGGTCAAAAGCTTCTCCCAAGGAAGGAAGGAAATCAGAAGGGAATTTGGGCTAATCAGGTTAGTTCTGTAATGGTTGCACAGGGGTGATGTGACTGACACTGTGGCTCCTTTGGGTTACCCACCCTGAATGTCCCCAGCTCGTCATTGGATCAGCTTCCATGCAAATCCTAGCAGGATTCAACCTTAAGCCTTGACCTCTATAACACGATCTTATAGCATTTCTGTTGTGGTACTGAGCAGTAAGTGCCAGGGTCCATTGCAAAGGCCTGACTTCACAGAGTGTCCTCTTGGAGGTCTACTGGATCTTAGCTACTCATCCTGCAACCATCTTGGAGCTTAAAAATGGATTAAACTATCTGCAGTTTTACTGTGAAAACAGAGTTAACAGTCTGGTGATGTTAACTGTGTTAAAAGGCCGGGGTGTGTGTGTGTCTGTGTTACTGTGCTGAACTCTATACATTTATGAGCTCTTTTTATAGTACCATTCCCAGGAGCAGTCCAGGTCCAATCAGGACTGGTATGCTATTGTGCGAGGTGTTGTTCTAATTCATGTGTAAATGTGGAGTGGTTGCTGCCCCGAGGATATTACAGTGAAATTACAAACAGAATGAAGAATAGGAGGAGGTGTGGAGGAGAAGGAGGGTGGCTGCAGCAAGGTGCACTTGTCTGGTCAGGGTTGTGGTATGTACAGCCTGATACCAAGTGATGGGCATTTCATTTATTTATAAATCTGCTGCCTTCAAAACAATTAGCCCCTTTGTCTTTTGTTTGTGTCTTAGTTATTTAAGATGAAATGTAGAGAGTATGAAATTAATCGTTCCCAAGATCCTCCTGCTCTGTCTCTAGCAATGGCCAACCCCAGCCACCTCAAGTACCTCAAGTAAGAGCCTCACAATGGGCAGACTTGGGATAATCTTCTCTCTACACGTTCTCATCCTAATCTTTCATTATTAGGGATTAATTTAAGCTTTAAAGCATGAGGTTTAAAAAAATATTCTATTTGTTGTTCCCCCTCCTCCACCATCAACCTTGTTTAAAATATGAAACACCCTCCCAAGCCTGTCGTTTGAGCTGTTCTTAGGGGATTCCTACATGCTCCTTGGTGTATTGGCTAAACCTGCAGCTTGAGAGCTACCATGGTGGTTTTGCTTCCTCTGGTGCCAGAAGGCACTGGTAGATCCTTTTCCCCAGGGAGATGGGCGAAGGCAGAAGCATGTTGAGCAGTTATGGCCTGGGTGTTCCCGTGTCACCATATGTCAAAGCTGTGATGCTGCAGCTGGATCTCTCTCCTTTCTTTTAATATTTTAGTGGGTAATTTGCAGTAAAGCAGAATAGGAAATAACCATAAATAAATCTGGGAACCTTTGTATTAATTTCTTTTGCTAGCTGTGTACATATGAGCAGCTTGCCATTTGCATATGTGAATCTTGTCATAACAATTTTGGGAAGTGATTTGTTAATAATCAAGTTCTCAGAACAGCTCTAAATCAGTAATTGATGTAGGTCTGGATAAAGCAAGCCTTCCGCCTGCCTGTTTTGTGGAGCATTTTTGGCAAGTTTCAAGCTAGTGTGAAAACTAGCCATCAGAATAAAATTTAGGACAGCTGGGATGCTTTGCAGTGAAGACTTTTGGCTCCACAGTTCAAATAATCACAATAGCAGCTCAATTTAGCCTTTGGCTGGGTAGGTTTGGCAGGGCACAATGAAAAATAATTATTTCATGGCCTGCTTATTTGTCCCTTAACAAATAAACTCTCTGACCTATGCAGGCTTATGTAAATATGCTGCCGTATGTGGGGTTGTAGAACACTGTCATGTCCCCATTTGGAAATACGTTTTATTTGCCCTCATGTTACAAACTTTTTTTAGAGTTCTGTTTTGGAAGCAAAGAAAGGGATAGGATATATCAGATACTGAAACCCAGACAGCTAGGCACACTGTCTAAAAAGCCATCTAACAGTCTTTTTTTTTTTCTGAAAACACTTCCATTAGTATGCAGTGTTTTCACTGCTGTAATAATAAGAGCAATCATGATATGAGCAAGTCCGTCTCTTCGCAGCCTTCCCACGCGGGATGGAGAATGACAGCTCCTAAAGCATTTGGATATTTGCCTGAATGTGTGCTGCTTAGCTAACAGCAGTTCAACTTGCTCTCCATCTTATGGCTTCCTGGATATCCTTCTCAATTTTTTCAGTGACAGCTTAAAATGTGAGATGTGGAGGGGGGAGATAAAAGCTTAGCAAAAGGCTTTTTGTGTGTGTATTTAAGGGGAAGTTTTATTACATTTGATGATGGAGGGATGTGCCACACTATTTTCTGTTCCCACCATTTTAGTATTTGCACTTTCTGTTGCAGTGGCAGCAGCCAATCCATAACACTGTTTTTCTACTTCCCCCTCTGGAGGGGGGAAAATACACAGAAGAATAGGGATCAGTGGATTTGTTTCTGGCACCACAATTTTGGTTGTGCAGTAAAAGAAAGCCTTTTTCCCTAAGAGCTGAAAGATTTCTCTAGAATGCCTGCTGTTGCACACTCATGCACAGACACATGCACACTTGCACAGGCTCTCACTGAGGTGGCTATGATCTGTTTTTAATAGTGGCACTTCTTCTCAAAGTGTCATTTAAAAAAACATCAGCAGTCATGTCATGCATTGGGATGAATTTCTAAATGTAAATGAGATTCTCTCAGTAATTTATTTACATTTGTTTTCAGCACAACAAATGAGACATCACGTAGCTTCATAATTTCCCATGACCGAGTCACCAGCATGAGGTGTGTAATTTACCCTGATTTAAGATGCTTATCTAGAGGTTCTTGCAACAATACCTGGTGGGCTTTTTTATGCTACTTTTTGCTGGCTTTTAGCCCATCTACTTCACCTCCTTCTCTGTATTTTCAGTTAAAAAGAACTATAAATGTGTCTGCTCTTGAGACCTTTTTTCAGTAGAGCTGAAAGGGATGGCTTTGTTGCCTTTGTTTAGTACGTTATTTTCCCTGCCATTCCCTTCTCATTTGGTAAAAATCATCAAAGGTTTCCAGAATGTATCTCCATTTACATTATGGTGATGCAGGCAAGCAATGCTGATTGTGGACATTTCTGATGGAAAAATGTTTGTCCAGAAATGAAACAGTGCAGTGGGAAGCATCCTGCAGTCATTTGTTCTCCCCTCTTCTCGGCTGAAATACTAAATCTTAGGCCTGTTCTTGTCTCTAATACTGATTTTAAGTTTCTGATCTGCCTGTAACTGAAATGGTTTAGATAGGATGTGAATGCCAGTTTTCAAATTATGTGGACACAGTCATGTACTACAAAACTAATTTATTTTACGCCTGTAGTTGGACCATTTAGATGTCTAACTACTTGCTTAAGTATTTCAGGTAGGTAGATGATTAAAGGTGCAATGTACCATGCATACAGTTTTGTACCTCTTATCTTGCAGACCTGGTTATGGCTTGAGTAAAAATCAGGGCAATGGCTTTTGCTGTTTTACAGGTTATCAGCACAGGAGAACTGAGATACTTTGGTGAAAGTTACTGGTAAGTCCAAAAGCGGTACAAAATGTAGTTTGGGACGTTACAGTGCAAAAATGTTGTACATCTTTACAGACATCTGCAGGATTAACCCTCTGTGGGTGATCTTTTCGTCGCAGGGAGGAAGCATGACATTTCTTTGTGTTAATTCCCAAAGCAAAAAGTCAGTGTCTTCCTTTAAACTGATAAGCATATTCCAAAAAATAATAGATTTGGACTGGTTTTTAATGTGCATTGTACATACTAGGTCCCAGTTGATTTAATTTTGGCCTGCTGGCCATTTCCTTAACATTGCATGGGTCTAGCACCAAATTATGCTGATGGCCTGTCTATCACCAAATTATTTACAGAACTGTGGTTAAATTATAGAAATCTTCCAGACAAGCAGTGCTCTGGGCAAATTATTTCATCAAAGTTATTTTCCATGGTATACTTAAGCAAAAGCTTACAGGAGCAACATTAATCTTTTTTTGGTATGTGATTATGCAGACGTGGTAACAGCCCCCTTTTTAGAAATAGCTTCCTACCTGGGAAAACAGAAGGAAACCATGATATGAAAATTAGTTCTCTCTGTGCTATCCTTGGTTTGAGGTGAACATTTTCTGTCAGGGAAACACAGGACTGGGGCCAGCAATAGGATGGCCATTTCTGCACACTGTCAGCTCCTTCCAGGTCTTGGGAAATTTTCTTTATGTAGACTTTTAACTGCACACCTCTTTGAATTTGTAAAATCAGGTACTGCAGAAGCAGGTCAGCTGGCTTTACTAGTTCTCCATCACATCCAGGCCCAGTGGTGACTGCCCACTTTTCCAGAGAAGAACATTTGTGTATCTGAAGGCAGCATAAGCCTTTTCTGCATTACTCCATCTAGCAAAATCTGAGCTGCTGTATGATTATGAAACATACAAAGAGAATATAAATCCTAAAAGCAGCCCTAACTCCCTATTGTAATTGGCATCCTTTCAGACTCTGTTCCAAAGTTTAGAAATATAGTTGGGGTAGAACATCTATATTTGGGTTTATATGTAATGGTCATGCCTACTGGTTCACTTGGAAAAATGTTGGCATAGATCACTATTTAAGGACCTTGGGTGCAGCATTTATGTTTAGCTCAGTGTTTTTTATCACTGCATATTTTTTAGTATTCCATGTTGCCGTGTTTGCACTGTGAGACAAGAATGCCTTCCCAGCCTCTGTGCTTTTTGTTGAAAGAATATAGAAATTCAGGTTTTAAACTGACTCCCATGAATAAATTCCTCTGGGAAAACAAGTGCTAAAAATCTGTGGTTTTCAGACCTCTCTCTGCCCACCTACTTAGGGTAAGGCTCAGCCACGTGTAGATGGCAGACTGGAATGGGACCTCTCTGCTCAGGGTCCAGATGTGGAAAACCTTACATGTGTCAGGAAGGGTGGCAGACTCAGGAACTTTAGCATGAGAGCTAAAGGCTTTTGCAAGCTGGACATCTGATTTAACTTGATTTCTCTCTGGTGTTGGGTGGTGGTTGCTGTTATGTGGGGCCACACCTGGGGAAACTCCCCCTGGCAGCTCACCCAGGGGGACTTGGAGGCAGCTGAGAGATGACGTTCTAATAACTGGGATTTCATGGTGTTGTTAGTGGATTTTTTTTTTTTTTTGATTGGCAGGATGTGAATATATGGGAAAGCTGGATCTCCTTTACTTGTGATCCTCAGCAGATGCAAGTCTGTTTAAGAGTCCCCTTAATTTAGAAATGCTTGGAAAGACAGGAAGATACTTAAAGCTGGCTTTGTCAACAAAATGGAGGAGCTGTGCTTTCAAGGCCCATTAACAACGGTGCCAAGATGGCCACTGCTGCACAAATACGGGGAATTATGTTTCTACAAAACCCTAGAAGCTCGGAATTGTATATCTCACCAGTTCTTTACTCCCCCAGTTATAATCCATATCTCACTTATTGCTAGAGTCAACAGTCTAATGGTAACAAAAAATACCACCTTTCATCATCTATTGATTTTCAGTCTTTAAAAACTGACAATAAGCTATTTTTTGTCCAATTTCTCAATAAATAGGAACATTTATTGGTTTTTCAGTTTTATTGTATTACATTAGAATGAATATTACTGCATACAGTGGGTAATGTAGCATCAGGAGAGATGTTTATGTTCAGCAAGTAACTTTTGAAACTGCATAGCTCAACTGAGATATGTAAACAAATTTGTAATACTAGTTTAATTTAGATTACAATGCAAAATACTCAGCCTGGAGCTCATTTTTCTATTTATTCCATTATGATCCTCTAACTAATGGAAGAGAATTGCCATAAAAAATAATTACAGTAAAGGTGAACATCTACTTTCTTCTCATAAAAAATAATTACAGTAAAGGTGCACATCTACTTTCTTCTCTATCTGAGGAAGAGGGAGGAATTTTGAGGTATAGTAAGCACCACGATATTGGGTTTATTTCCTAGAAATTCACCGCTGACAGTGTTGTATAGGCTGGGCAAGTCATAAATTCTGTCTGTGTGATACTGTGTCAAACGACACTGCACAAACATCATCTTTCTCAGTGACCTCAGTTACCTTTTCTCCTCTTGAAAAAGGAGACAAATTGGGATGTGATTTAGCTGTGGCAGAACTTGGGATGTAGATTCCCAAGTTGCTTCCCCACTGCCACCTGCCTTCACAGAGCAAGATCACCTGGTAAGTGTATTTCCCTTCCAGAACCTCTCAGGATACACTGAAGATCAACAGTTGCCTCTTGCTTACTCTTGTGGAGATAAACGGCAATGTGATGGTATTTTTATCTCTGCTATAAAACCAGTTTAAGCTTTTTTTTTTTTAGTTAAGAAGCAGTTAATTTCTCTTCTGGTGGCATTCAGTCCTACAGCCAAAGGCAGTAAGCTCTTAGATGTTTCCATTCTAGCACCAAAAAACCTGAGGTAGAGGTGCCTCTACTGCAGTGAGGATGTACAAAACAGTCTCTGCTTTAAACCAGCTGTGCTACTGTGCCACCAGCACTGGCCTTTGCTGACCCAAGTGGTTTTATTCAAGGTTATCAAAGTGATCATCCTGGCAGGCTTCTCAGGTGAAAACATTCACTTAGATGATGAAACATTTTCCTGAACACTCTTGAACAGGTAGACAGTTCTTATGTTTCATAAGCCTTTCACACTAAGCAAAGAGGGAACCATTTGGGCAAAACACTTCCTTTTGGGTGTATTCCCTGCGGCACAGGCCCTTTCTCATAAGCTGCTGTGGATCTTGCCATCATCTTTGTCTTACAGGATCTGATGTACGAGGAGTTAATAGATATCCAGTGACCAAAGCCATTTATATTTCCCTTTATATACAGAAGTGAAGTGGAGCATGTAAAATTAGAAAGCAGAACCAAACCTGAAATTCTCTAACTTTATGACTAGTGTGTGTGTTATTTTCCCATGATCTTTAATTACATTCTGTTCTGGACGGGGGAGAGGGGGAATGCTAATCTGGTGCACCAACTAGGGAAAAACAAACTGTTTTACAGCAGGAGTCTAGATGACAGCACACAGCAAATGCAAAATCTGACATTCATATGAAAGTGAGCTAAGCAAGACCATAGAAGAGAGGCAAAATGACTGCAGGAAGAGGAATGCAAGTGGTTTAAGGAAACCATGGTTTCTCTATTTATTGAAATAGCATACCGACCTTCAGGGTGGTGCTGATACAATGTAGATTTTGTAGAGCAGCACCGAGAGAGATGGCTGTCATAAAGAGAATGTGTGATTGGATTCAGGTTCATGAGAAGCTAGGTTAAGAAGAGTATTGCCCTTCCCTCTTTGAACATATAATATAGTGAGGCATGTCTCATTGCACTGAATGGAAAGATGCTATTTTCAAGACTGCTGTTTGCTGTGCTTGCTAATGAATTTCCAAGGGGTGTTTGAGCTTTGGATATTGACTGTAGAGATGCTTGCAGTCTGTTGGAAGAGATGTGACTGAACATGAAGCTTAGTTCTGTATGCAATACAATCCCGCTCTCTGTGATTTTCCCTCCAGTTGTATATTCAATATCACTCTGCAATCATAAATAATTTGTGGAAGTCCAGCTGTGACTTAAGGCTTCTCTTCAAACAGCATCCAGGGTGCAAAGTCATGTGATACCCTTTTTCTTTTTTCATTGGCTAAAATAGCCTTTAAAAAACTACTCCCATTTCCAGTCCAAACATTAAAGCTGACAAACAAAAGTTGGATGCTTTTGCTGGGAAAACAGAAGGAAGCCATGATATGAAAATTATGCCACAAATGGTCTCTGCCCTGTTTCTTGGTCCTGATGTCTTCTTCATCCCCTTGGCTGGGAGCTGGGTCACAGCACGCTGATGTGCTCTCCTGCACCATGGGGGCTGAGTTTCTGTGCAGAAGTAAATGTCTTTGCTGAACAGCTTGACTTAGCAGCACTATACACTTATTATTTATTTGAGTAAGGGATGAGCAGACTATTTACAAACAACATTCCCAGGATTGTTCTAGTGTTGTGTTTGAAAGGCAGTGGAGAGTCTGGCCTAAAGGTATCCTTTGTAAATAAAGGTTTAGGAACAAGTCTTACCTTGAGTCTTTCCCCTCACATTCATTAGCCTACTACTCAAACATCAGTGGATTTTTTTGTCTTGGTGGATAGCATGTTCATTATTCTCTGGGAGGAGAACCTGGGGAAGCTATGATGTGTGTCAATTTAACACCTTCCAGTGGCATGTGAGAGCATCTCTCCTGCTCCCCAGCACTGGTAACCCATGAATAATCATAGAGCCAACAGGGCAGTATGTCTTATACCTCTCAGCATCAGCTGTGACTGGTGTGGATCCTTGGGCTGAGATCAAGGATGAAATGAACTCTTGTGTGCTTGGATGTGTTGATTATGAGCAGATCATCACTCAACACCCATGTTGTTATCACATTCTGGGCACTTTACCTCTACTCCCAGGAACAGTTGTAGCAGTGAGCTTTAATCTTCATTCTGATTTTAAATTTAACTTCTATGTGAACCCCTAGAAAAAAAAAAAGTTAAATTGTGCTTTGAAATAGAAAATAAGTGAAAGGTGGAATGAGAGGGTGTAGAATAATCAAGATGCTTTTTTTTCTCTTTGGTAGATGCTAGGAAGGAACAGGAACTTACTGTGACTCCTCTCTTACTCGTGGTTTTTTGCAGTCCATTATATTCACAGTGGTCCCAACACCTTCAACCATTTCCTGCCAGCTCTGTCACTCAGAAGCCAGACTTCACTCCCATACCTTTTAGCAGTGCTGTGGCTCAGGGCATTCCCTTGGGACATCGTCTGCACGACTTGCTACTTCTTATCACTCTCAGCTGGAGAAAGCACACTGCACTTTCTGTCCAAGCCCAATGGCACACTTAAGCCGTATAAAGGCCACTTGACATAATTTACATTTTTCATTAGCCTTCTAAAGGAGTTTCTCAAAAGGTGCAGTGGCTCTCCTAGCTTTTGAACTTCTTTGGAAGACTGTAATAATTTTGGACCACTAGTCTACCAGTGGCCTATAATCGTTATGCAAAACATTGCCCAAACATAACATAACTAATTGCACAATTAAGACTGCTTTGTCCTCATCATCCCATTGATCATATTCCTCATTTACACCTGTAGTCAGCATCTGGCATTAACAAAGGCTGTATTTGTCCCCTTAATATATTCCTTTTGTAGTGAAAATGCCTTTTGTATATATCATTGATAGTTAAGGTTCCTGCTAGCTTGTTCAGTAAGCCTGAAAACAGTGTCTAGGAAGCCTGGTAGGGTACATCCCTTTTTCAGATGTTTAACAGGAGTGTAATGCAATTGTACTCCAGGATACAAACAGCAACTCTCAGAGCTCAGAAAAGGAACCTGATACAAGTCAGCAAAAGACCCCCCCCTTTCCTTAACAACATTGAGGTAAGTAATACAGTGTTTTGCTATTTTTAAAAATCTGAGGCAAATAATACAGACTAGCTTTTCTTCACAGCGGACATTTCAAGGTCATCAGTCTTGTTAGTCTGACGTAAGGCGCATAATCAGTTTCTTCTGATAGTCCTCACCAGAACCAAGCAAACCAAACCAACTTGGAAAGTGCAGGAGGTAGCAGGGGAAAGCCCAAGAGTATCTGTGAACCAGAATGCCAGAAGTGGCCTGGTGCCTTTACCAGTCAGACCTACATGGAAGGTTTTGTGCTTGGAGGGATTGAGGGTGTGTTTGCCACTCACATCAGGACAGGGTGGGAGCATCTTTGATTGGAAGCCTAGGAGGTCTGCAGCACCATAATTCTTCTTGGGAAAAGGAAATGATGTCAGTTTCTACTTCTGGAATCTTTCCCCACTACTCTATAAATTTAAAGAAATAAAACACAAACAGAAAATTGATTTTTGAATGATAGTGAATTATTGTCATTAGAGAAACTGTAGTTTTGTGTCAAGGGAAAAAAAAAAAAGCTTGGTGTACTATATGCTACAGTGTACTATATGCTACTTTCTAAAGCATTACTTAATGTACCAGTCATTGCTGGGAACATGGAGTCCTTTTAATGCTAGTCAGGTAATATGTCATTCTCTCTGTAGAAACTCTGCAGCAGAGACATGAGTTATATACTGATGTAGTTATCAGAAGATCATGTGGTAGCACTAATGTGAGTCACTAAAGTGGAGTTTGCCCCGTTTGAAATTTTTACATAATTAAAATGAGTCATTGTCCAAATTCTGCCAAAGTGCAGATGTCTTTAATTTAACATATGCAGTTCAGCTTGCATATGCCTTCCATAGGTGAACATCTTTTCCTTTGTGCATTATCCTAGGTTAGCTCTGGTCTGGGAGACGTTCCCCTTTGCCATTCACTGTGCAGTGCTCCCACTGAAATCCATAGCAGCTTCAGAAAATATATCTGGAACACCCAGACCTCAAATAGTGCTCTCCACTTTGTTTCATGTTCTGTTGGTAATTCTTTAAATACACAGAGATAGATAAAAACAAGTGTCTTTTTGTTTCTGTTATAATGAAGGATATGGCCCACATTTCCAGGTGAAATACATTCAGTTGCCTTCTGTAACTTTGTGTCTCTGGAACAAAGCAAAGACCAGGGAGAAGATCAAAAAGGTAAGGAAGGTTTCTTTAAGAGAAAGCGATCTGGACATGCTTACATAGACTTTTAAAATTATACACTTCAAGATGGTGGATGGCTTAGTACTCAGGGGGAGTTAAACCAGGTTGTTTTAGCAAAGAACAAAACCACCCTCCATGCAGCTGGCTGAATCACCAGTGTTCCTGAGGATTTCACAAATCATTTGGTTTCTGTGCTGTGAAGATGACTACTCTTGAGTTATTTGGCTGAAAGGGCAGTACCTTTTCTTTCTTTCTCCCTTTCCCTCTTCTCTTTCTCTCTTTCTTTCTGTCTTATTTTTTTTCTCCTCCTCACACCCTTTCTGAGCTTCAAATCTTGTTGTTCTCCATCTAAAGTTGAAACATAACAAGAATGTGGTTAACCATCACATCCAGATGTAGCTTGTCGTTTTGCTGGGCAGAGAAGGAAAGAACAGGCTTATTTAGAAACATTGGGAAATTTTCTGATTAATTAGAGATAGAGAAAATTACTAAAGCTTGTCTGCTAATTTCTGAGTCACTGAGTAAATGCTATTTTTTCTTATATGCCAATCCCTCAATAGGGACATTAAATAATGTTTACTACCGTAAATTCTTTCTCAGGAAGGGAAGGAGGTTGTGATACAGGAGAAACTTGTATATTTGATTAAAAAAGTCAGCTCTTCTCCTGCAGAAGGACTGCAGCCTTATGCAAGAGGGCATCAGGCATACTGGTCCATCCGGAGAGTAGCCAGCTGACGGGCCATGGCAAGCACCTTCTGAGAGTCCTGAAAGCTACCTTTAGTAATTTATTGATGATGGAGATGAGAAATAAAGTCTTCCTGTAGTCTCCCTCCCCATGCTGTCAGTTAATACTGCCAGCAAAAAAAGAAGGAACTTCCCACACCTTCACCTTTACCTGCTGCAGAGAAAGGATTACGCAGGTAAGCAGTCCTGCGTGCCAGGTAAATAAACAGTCAGAGTCAGGAGCATGTGATTTTTGACACTCTCAGTGTTTTCTCCCTATTCCTATTATATTTAAGTGTTCTGTCTTCTGTGGTTCATGATCTCTTGTTCTTCTTAATTTTTCTCCCCACAGTAAAAATCTTTGCGGCAAAATATAAAGCTGCATGGATGTGCCAGAATAGTGAAGCACAGTGTCCTAAATGATGTAACTCAGGTTTTGGGAGCAGGATAATTGCAGTAGTGTGATGCTTCTTTTAGAATAATTAGTCTTTCTGAGAACCAGGGTATAAAAGCCTGTGCAGAGCACAGTAATGAGGCAGTTACACCATTTCCAGTATTTGTGTGCCCCTGCATCGCACTGCAGATCAGAGCAGGCGTGCCCACAGTGATGGTCAAGGAATGATTTCATCTTTGTAGCCCTGTGCCAGGACTGTGATACAAAATACGTGGGATTCATTCTAAAGGAAAGCAGCACTCATCTTCCATACTAAACCAGGGGGCCATTGAGATCATTAAGAATAATTTTTACAAAGGAGAGGTTTATGTTTCCATTCATGGAGCCAAAGTCTGTTCTCATGCCCTGTTACTGCCTGGCACTTGCCCATCCAGGAATGAAATCTACTTCAGCTGCGTGCACTTGCAGATGCTGGGATTTCAATTTCAAAGTACAAACAATTCCAATATTAAAAAGACTATTTCCCCAGTGGGAATATGGGTTGCATGAGCTTTTTGACTTTTCTGTTTCATCTTTTGATCATATATGACATCACGTTTAGATCTCTCTATCAGTTTGGGGGTTTTTTTATTAGCACCACACTGGACAAAATGTCAGTAGAAGTTAAAGGGGAAAGAGTCCTCAGGGAAATAAAGGTTGTCTTCCACTTTTCACTATATGGTTGACTCTGCTGCCCTTTTCTGTTGGGGTTTAGTCTGCTGGGGCATTTCTTTGCTTAAGTTAAATTTACTTATCTGTTATATAAATAAGGGATAGCCTTGGCCATTAGGTAAATCTACTGATGGAGGGAAAAGGGATTTTCTAGACTGCCTGTGTGCCTTTCTGAGACATGGAGTTCAAAAACATCTGATAAGGTAACCTTCAGCTGGTTTTCTGCAATGACTTTTGTCAATGAGCCTTAAAAGCATTGATATTTTCAAGCGTTATAGCTGAAGAGTACTGCAATGTCCTTGAACTACCCACCAGCCAAAGAATGACATCTCCAAACTCAGCTGGTGAATTCCTATATACTGTCATATTTATGGCTTACTTTTTCCTTCCTCTCTGGGGCATCCAACTAGAATTACCAGGACCTTGGCTCTACCCAGTATGCAACACTAGACTGGTACCACTCTCAGGTGCTGCCTGGATTTTCTGTTGCCCTTAGAATATTTGCTCCTATATTGTATAGTGAGGATAATCCTTTGTTTAATTTTTTTTTTAATATTTTGAAAGGAAAATAGGGGTCTCATTCAGGTCTTTCCATTTTTGCATGATAGTACAGTTGAACAACGTGTACATGTGTTAATTAAACATCCTTTCTTATCACTGTTTTGGTAAGTGTCCTGTAAATTTAATCACTACGACACCTCTGTACACATTACAATCCTTTTAAAGATCTAGAGAAAAATCCTGGTGGATTATTCAAAGCACTAAATCACACAGAATTACAGTAGTTATTAGAGGCATTAAAACCTCTGATAAGAAGCTTTATCATGCATTTTTGGGGAAGCTTAATCTTTATCAGAGATGACTGTAAATAGAAGGGAACAGTAAAAAAACTTGATAACAGTTTATTTTACAGTACATCAATAATCAGGTACTGTAATTACAGTATAGTTATATATTTATTGCATAGTAAGTAACTACAGTTTATTAGTTTTCTTGCTTTTCTATTATTGCAATTACCTGCACGACCTGAGCCAACAAGGGACCTTATTGTATTTCCACTTACCCTGTGTTTACACACACATACACACATATTTACATTACATATATGTTTGACTGCTTCAGAGGAGTTGAACCTGTTAACATGGAGGAAGAACAGGCAGTGGATATGCTAAAGAATCTCTTCCACATGTACATTTATCTAGATTCAGAACTATAAATGAGGGGGATCAGATCTTAACTCTCATTATATTTAGCTATCTAATTTTTTTCTCCTCTTTTTTGGAACTGGAAAAGTTGTGGTATTCTTAATCACTTAGATAAACCTCTCAGTTACAGACCTACTCAGTGTGTGGGTGTTTATATTTTATCTGTACATTATTTACCTCTGTGCATCCACATCTGAATATAGATTAGATTAAGTCTCTGTTAATTGTATTTGGGCTATGTGTGCATGCCTGTGTTTATGTTTTTCCAGTCGTAACTTTGAAATGTTCTGTCATTTTGGGGTGTAGGCTAAGTGAAGATAGCCAATTAGGTGTGACTTCTTTTAATTTAGCGCTTTTTAAAGTGTTAAAGGTTCTAGTTGGTTTAAGAGTTACTGTGAAGCAGAAGAAATGTTCACGTTGGAATTCAGAACTTTTCTTGATAAGAAGTGATGAAGATGTAATACAAAATACAGCCTGTGAGTCGTACGGAGTGACTTGTGCTCCTTATGTTTCTGATAGGAGCAAAGCCATGCGCAAATTTGGGCAGTATGGCCCAAATAAGCTACAGAGAATTCAGCTAAAGTCCAAAGCAAAAGCAATGAGGGTGATAAGAGAGCAAGGAAATGTGACCTGTCAGGAAATACTGAAGTTATTGTGGGTGCTCGGCCAAAAAAAGCGATCTCTGGGGAACAATATGGCAAAGGGCAGTAAGAATACAAAACACTGTGGGAAAAGAAAGTCAGTAATTTATTCTCCTTGGTGAGAAATAGGAGGGTAAGGGATGTAATTGGTTCAACAGGACCAAACAAAAATCACATTAGGTATTAGCAATGACCTTCTAAAGCAGATAAAATTTGGGATGCTGTGGAATTTCTTCTGTTGGAAGTTTTTCGGAAACAGGCATAAATGGTCCTGCCTGGAGACACACAGGGAAAAAAGACATCAAGACATCTTAACAACATACCTAGCCCAGTTTTCGTGCCTTGAATGATCTGTTTAGGAATCATGGTTGTGAGAAGGTGGTGTGTTCCCAGTTTGCTTGCCAGTGGATCAAAAGAAAAACAGGTGAATTACTCATCTGAAATAAAACCTCTGTCCAGTAAAAAGCCTTGGAAAGAATCAGCACCTACTTGTCTCTGGTATACTACTGAAACTTCATTTCTATCAAGATTTGAGGGCAGATGCTGCACTGGCTGAAGCTGGTGTCTAAAACTTCCCCTGGCAATAGTGGAACCAATGTTAATTTATACCATAAAATCCCTGTTTTGCTGATTGTTTTCAGCTAGTGATTGCACATGACAGGCATAGTTTATACTGCTTAATAATAAACTAGACAGTAAGATGTACTTAAAGTCTAGTAGCAAGTGTCTATATATACTTAACCTACTCTTATTTTCCTTTTCTCATCCTTCTGATGCAGTAAAGTCTCAGGTAATATATTTACTATCCAGTACTTGTTGACTGGGGGACTCTGTGTTTAATTTTCAGGTGAAATAACTCAGATTTTTTTTTTCTTAGTGTGAAACAACTCTGAGATAACAGTATAACTTTTATTATTATTCTGATTTTTTTCTAGAACAAATGTTGAGTTTATTTCTATAGTAGCTGGTATTTATAGTAAACAGGGAGAGGCTGTGACCCAGTGTGAGAATGGTTTGCTTCCTGTATCAAAAATTCTTCCTGCTGAAGATGATGGTACTGGTATGCTAGACTGAGTTTGTACAGAGGTATAGGTAATTTTGTGGGTTTTTTCTCCTTGTTTTTTGAACATATGACTGATGAGTAAGTACTGATTTTCCAGCTTTCTACCGGTACTACAAGATGTCCATGCTCTTGGCCACCTGGAAAGTATGCTGCATTAAGCAATACTGTTAAACTTCCAAATGCTTTCCCTATGGGAAATGCTTCAAACTGAGATTTTTGAAAAAAATAATATCATCCTTTTAAGTACACGTGGTCCTCACGAATCCTTTTCACCTTAGCCCACCTTGCTTCCAATGGTGTGCAAAATGACAGTCTGATGAGTAACATGGAAATGCTGCACTAGCAGGACAGAAAGGCTCAGGTCTTAAATGGGAGGACTGATTTGGAGGTTGTTGGGTCCTTTGCAGGTATTTAAGAGGAAACATGAATAGAAAGATGCTGAGGTTGCTATTTATGGCTGAGGCCACTTGCATACAGTCCACCGAGTGTGTTTACAGTGTTCATAATACTGCTGGGGGGTTTTGTCTCCATTTCAGAGAGAAAGGGGTCTCCAGTGGTTTTCTGAACACAGTGAACAAAACACATTTTAAATTTCTTTTTAGACTTATGCTATTCCTAATGCTAAGGATTTTAAGAATATGGTTTTCAAAAAATTTGTTTTATTTTAGTAAACATTCTTTCTACAGAGGCACATTAGAGAGGAAAGAATAGGATTATTTAAAGGAGGGGAATTAATTGTGTCACTTCTATAGGCATTAGGCAAATTGCCTCACTTATAGTTAAGAGGTAGCATGGGAGTGTTTAAGTATAGGGTACCTGCAATGCACTTTATGATAGTCTTAGCTTATGACCTTATATCATTTTATTCCTCTATTAAACAAAGGCATTCCTCATGGAGACTGTGATTGTGCACAGTGCTGTAGTTAGCATCCCATGTCCTGAGCTGTGTGGGGCACCATGATAAAACAGGGAAGGGGGTGTTGAGTACTCAAGGACTTTGTATGGGAATCCAAGAAATAAAAGGTGATATCTCATATGTGGTAGGCTGGGAGATACGTAAACGAGATGTGAAGGTGTCTAACTCATAATTACATGCTATGTGTTTTACCCATAAACCCGTTTTAAATAGGTGCAGCAGATGCCACAGTTAAGAGACTAACTTAAAAGGTCATTATGGGCCACCCAGAAATACTAGACCAAGTCCCTGACTCCAGAGGTAGTAAAGACCTCACAGGTCAGTCCAGCGACGATGCTTAGCATTTATGTGTGAATTTGGCATTTCACAGAGGGATGCTCAGATCTTGAGGAACAGACTGTGCTGACTTGGAGCATCCCTGCCTTGGGGAGAAGGGAGAGTGACTGATGAAAGATACTGTTTCTGAGTTTTATTTTACATGAAACAAGTTGTCACAGGAGGAACAAGAGAATGCCTTTGGACACAAGCAGCGCTGGGCTGTTTTTTGCATGAGAACAAATGCTGACCCTGATGGTGAGTGCTCCCTGTAGCCTGACTCCATGGGTATTGCTGCTCAGGGACTGAGTCAGAGGTAGTTTATGCCTCCTGGTAGGTTTTGGGGCACCAAAATGCACGCTGCATTATCCAGTCCTTTGCAGAGGGATAAATGGGATTGTGAGGAGAGATGCAGCTCTAATGTTATGTGGACTTTCAAGTCAGAATTGAAAAATGTACTGTGTGTAGACATTTTCAGGGTTGGGGAACAGCCGGATTCTCAAGCTTACTGCACAGGGCTGAGAGTTCAGTAATTAAATTACTGCTGAAAGCTTAGATATTATAATGCTTACAATCCAAATGTCTCAAACACTGAAATGGTAGTTGTGGGTTTTTTTTCTTTTTTCTTTTTTTTTTTCCCCCCAGTTAGTTCAGTGGGAAATACTGTAAATTTGGCATAATTACTATGGAAGCTAATAACTTTAGTTATGACCCCTGGAACAACATATAACCTAGTGACTGAGAAGTAGGTGATACTTTGTGCTCAATATCAAATCTTAAAACATCAGACAAAGTTGTAAAATGTTTTCTACTCTCTGTATGCCAAACATATTACAGTTGCACTTTGAGCTGAGTGTACAGTGTAGCTGGAGGAACAACAGAGATCTTAGAAAGGCTGTAATGTTTGCAAATAAATAGGAAAAAAAAAAGCAACACAGCTGAAATGTTCCTATGTGTGATTAAAAATGTATACCTTCATTTGTTTTTCCTTGTGCAGCCAAGTTATAGTAAAAGGAATATACCTGCTCAGGCACCCAGAGTTTCTTCCAGGAAGGTCATCTCCCAGAAATGAAATGGAAAAATAAATTAGGTAAGAATAATAGGCTGAGAAAAAAGTGAACTGTATAGCAAAAAGACCAAAGTAAGATCTCAATCTCAACATACGAGGTTTTTGTTGGTTTTTTTTGGTTTTTTTTTTTTTTTTTGCAGCACAGGATTGAACGAGGAGTAAGTTCTTAAGTTACCACAGCAGATGAAATAATCTAAATACATAGATTCAAAAAAGTTTCATTTTCTCCTCTCAACGGTAGCTGTTCTGCGGTTTGTGTTGTTATGACTGTTTACAAGCATTGTTTACACAAAAATCACATTATTCTCCCACGACTGACGTCGCTGGTGATGTGAATGCGCCTGCTCAGGGTCTGTTCCTCAGGGAGGCAGAGCATGCAGGGCTCTCTGAGCACCTCGTGCTGCTCGGCAGCTCCTGATGCCGGGATTTTGGGAGCGGCTGCCTTCGTGCTGAGCTCTCTGAGCTCCTTCACGGGAAACGAGAGCTGGTACTGAAGGAGAAAGGACCTTGTCTGAGAGCTGTGGTGCAGGGTAAATCTCCCTTTTCCTTTAGCCAAGCATTGCAAACTCTCTGTTCTGAAAAGAGGTGCAACTTCTGTGAGCCGCTGTCAGGAGCCTGGCTGGCAGGATGCAGGGTATAGGAACAAATTAACCCAATCTCTGCATTAATATTTTCCCAGGAGCGCTTAAAATGTATGTCTCTTTGGGGTTTTTAAAGTGACATTAAACTATCTTCAAGGTAGCTCTCTTCCAAAATCCATTGCAGACAGAGAGGAGGGATGGTCTGACAGGAGCTGGCAGCAGCAGGATGGACTGACTGGATGCTCCCCACCAGCAATGAGGGTTTCTCTGAGTTAAGACATCAGGGAAGGACTTTGTACAGGAAAATAAGGAACACACTGACAGGGTGAGACTATATGCAGAAAGGGAAAACTTATTTCCTTAAGAGGTACTGGCATGCTTTGTTGAAGGAGCATTGTAAGGAAACAAATAAGATTTTTAAAAAACCCTGCTTCCCACAGAAGCAATAGAAAAGGAATTTCTGGTAGGAAAGGAATGGTAACTGAATTACTTTTGTGATATAAAAGCATTCCAGTGTTGTGCTTGCAGCCTGTGAGGAAGAGGGAAAGAAACAAAGAAAGAAAGAAAGTGAAACTAACTGGGAACAGCTGAAAGTGCTTCACTGTATAGGCTGAGAGCAATGAGAGATTAAAAAAATAATTAAATCAGTTAACAGTGCATTAGATAACTTTGTAAGAGTTTACTTTAACAAGGGAAATATTTGTTCTTGTGTGTGTGAATGCAGTCTTTATTTTCATCAGTTTTAGTCGGCCTACTAATGGCATTACTTCTAATGGCAGTGAGTTTTCAGCCCACCAAGACCCCTGGTTATTGTAGGTGTAGCTGGAGATTTTTAGTAGATCAAGGTGTGAAGGCATTGGAGCAGAATGTATCCTGTAGCTCCGCATTTGATTTCTAACTTTTAATTATTTTCTGGTTCTGAGCAAAGGTTCTGTATTCAGTGTTGTGCCAAGCATGGTTAGCATTAAACCCAGACCGTGCATTATGCCTCTGGACTAGGGGATGCAGATTTGCTACTTAAATGTTTGGTTTTTTCTCTCTGCCAGCTGCTTTGTTCTGACTATCTATTGTGGACCTGTTGTCCCAATGATCTGAGCAATCTTCTTCCTTCAAGCAGCTCTTAAGTATCCATGTTTTCATGAGGAAATGTGTCATTCATTCATCCCATGGGCCAGTAGTGGAACAGAGAGCGGGGAATGGGAGATGATCTGGGACAGTGTGCTGAGGAAGACAAGAAAAATAACATGATATTCATGCAAGAGGGAGAGGAAAAGTCCTGATCCAGGGTTGGGTTTGGCCCATGTGTTGTCTTCTGAGAGACAGTGGGATCTGGGAATAGAATGTGCCAGCAGCACAGAGGCGCTGTCCCCAGCATGTCCTTCTATGCCACACGTAGCCACGAGGAGCAGAAGTCACCAGCAGCTTTCCACAGCTCTGACCATCCCCTCAGTAACCTTTGGTGACTGTCACAGTTTACAATGGTACAGGTAAAGATCAAATGGCCCTGGGTTTTGATTTGTGTGGTTGTGACTCATTTTACTGAAGGAGATGTAATTTTGAGATGAAATGGCATAATTGGAGGTATGTGAGAGCCAGCATATAAAATGGTGTAAATTTGATCCCATTTGGGACTCTTGCATTGCCCAAGGATGACTTAGGCTGTAACACCCCACTTTGCTAAAAGTGGAAAGAGAGGTGTGTGATTCTCACTTTGGAGGCAAATACTTTGACAGTGTCCATGAGCCAGCTGCATCGACTCAGAACACTGTAAGGAGCTCCATTAAGTTCTATTGGGTCCATAATCTGCACATTAAGAAAAATTTACATGATAGATGGAGCTGTTAAAGTCTAATTGTGTAATCAAAAATTAGTTAATGTGCCAAAATATGTATTTAGCTGATAAACTCTAATGGTTCCAAAGGGTTCTAGTATTAATAGAAGGCATGCTTGCACGCTAAGGAGTTGAGAGTAAGATATTGCACTTGTAACACGCATTTCAAATAAAGATCCCAAAGCACTTGACAGATAATAAATCACTTATTGATTTGATTTTTCCAAAATATGTCCATCCACAGCTCTGGGGGAATATACGTTAACAATAATGTCAAATTTGCACATAAGTAATAAATTATAATTTCCCCCACTTCCCAAGTCTATCAAGTGCAATAATCACTCCTGCCCTTAAACCCAGTTAAAACCTCTCTAGGCTGGGTCTTCCTTAATTGGACCATATTAGGTTCCCATGATATACTGTATCCACTTGAACAACAAATAAGTTGAATCCCTGTGAAATGGGTGGTTTTGAAAAGAGTTAGAGGTAAAGTAAGTTGCAGAGTCAGTAGAAGAACATGTCATTGCTGGTTACTTCTCAACTCTGCAGAGTAACCAACGCAGCATTTGTGTATTCAAGGAGCCAGAAGGATGTTTCAGCATTCTGCAAATAGTTCCTTACCTATTCGTTCAAATTTCATTCTATTTTACGTGGAGGACATGAATAAGAATTTTAAAATAACTCTTCTGCTTAATCTTTCCGAAGTGTCCTAATGTATTATTAATAGCATGCCACTCCCACATTATAATGGCATGTAGTTCTGTGTTTGTACAGCATCTAGTGTAATAAGAACCTCATCCAAGAGACTTTTGTAGGCTCTTCTACAGTTCAAACAGATAATGACAGCTTTATTTTAATATGGAAAAAGGTTATCCTTGTTTTATGAAGGAAATGGAGGCAGAAAGATAACACCTGTCACAGAAGTAGAACTAGACTGCAGGCTCAGATGTTTCCTTGCTGCTCTGGCTACTAGACCACAGCACAGAGGCATTCCTAAAACTTGCACTCGTTAAACACAATTTATGGTTTCGTTGATATATAATGTGCCTTTATTTCTATTTGGGATTTGTAACAGTAACTCTCTTGAGTGTATCAGACCTCCAGACACTTAAAAGCACCAGAGAGCCAAAGTCCTTTCTGTTCAACGAGGCACACCTTTGAGGAGGGAAAAAGGAACATGTCCAAGAAAACTCAAGCTTAGAGTAACCTAATCCTATCTCCATACCATGTAAATATTTAAAGAGAAAATGCAACAACCACATTGCTGAATTTCCTACTTTGGATGACTGTCACATTTTTAATGATAGTTGAATAGTTTTGTATTTTATTTATGTGGTATCATTTGTTTGCTGGGGAATATGAATTGAATAGTTTCCTTGCCTCTGAATTTGAAATTGTATTTTTCCCAATATCATTAGTTGAAGGATGTTACCACATAAATAAATAAATAAGCCAAGTGTTGTGATTGTTTGCTATCTAATATATATAGATCCAAAAGTATACTGAAATGCTGTTTGAAACAGATGAGTCAATGCCACATCTTCTGACATCTGCCTAAAAAGAGAGAAAGGAATAAAAAAAACCCACATATAGAGGGAAAACCCAGAAACAGTCAGTTGGCTTTTTGGGAAAGCTCTGGCCTGAGAAAGCAGCTAAAGGGAAAAAAAAAAAAAAAAGTGGGGAATAATGAATTCATCAAGCTGAAAATGCACAGGCCAATGGAGCGCTTAGATTTCAATAGAAGGCAAATGGAAAGAGAGCCCCCATTACTGTTGAGATGCAGCGACACGGCTGCACTAATCGCTTGGTCATGCTTGGGAGACACTAAGTCATCATGGGCCATGACATGGGGAGAACAGGAGCCAGGGTTTGTTGTAAGAAAAAATTGTTTATTTAACATCCACAACCAGCATCATCCCTCTCCTTTACCTTGCATCCCCGTGCCCAGACCCATCCCTCTCTGCCAGGGAAGTGTGTGCCAGGCAGCACAGCTGAGAATAAGAAGGGAATGTTTTTGGCAGGGTGTGACCACAGGACTGTCCTGTAGTGGGAGTTAATGCCTCACCAAATTTATCACCCCTTTAAGCAGAATTTATAGTGCTTGCTAGTTTCAAAACTCATATAAGTGCTGAGATTACTTTTATGTGAGATATGCCCCCTCTTTAAAAAAAAAATCTCCTTGGCTGTTATTTAGACAACTGGCCATTTCTGTTTGAACAAAAGGAAAGATGCTGAACCAAGTGATGTTGGGCTGAGAAAATGATAGTTTCTGGGAAGTTGTTATGGTAATACCGAGGAGAGTCTCCTCAGAGGCCGATCTTTCAAGGCAGGTAAGCTTTGGCACAGTTGAGCTCCTTGAATAATGCAGTGCTTGAAAGGAGTGCAGTGTTGGTGCAGGAGCTTGCAATTGCTGGGCTCTATTCTTGGCTCTTGCCACAGACTTCCTATGAGCTGAGGAACAAATCTTTTAGGTCGTGCTTTTATATTTTGGCTTTTTTTCTTCTTATTCTTTTGGTTAGAATTCCCTTGCATTTTAAATCTGTGGGGAATTAAATGGAACAGACATTTAGATTCACTTCCCTCTCCCACCCCCCCTCAGCAATAGATGAAATGTAGAGGATATAGAAACATGTTTAAAAGATCAAATCAATGCACTTATTTTGTAAGCAGAAACTAAAGGGAACAAGCTGTTGGTTTCTTTAAAAAATACTCAACTGCTTTATTTTTTCCCCAGCCTCCCTCTGAGATAAATCAAAATCAGTCTTTGAAAGATTAATTGAGGAGTCCATTTCTCACAAAAATGTAGGCAATGACTGCAAAAAAAGGGCACAGTGTTGACTAATAAAACTGTCTAGCTATACAAACCTTTAAAATGAAGAAATTGCCCATCCACATATTTTTTTCTGCCACATATCTTAATTAGCTCCACAAAAACCACTGCCTACTTCCACTTTCCCATTAATTAGTCCCATGCTACTGTGAAGTGAGCATTGAAAAAATAGCCATTCATAGTTCCTTGTGTAACAATACAGGACATTACCTTCATTCTGACCAGGGAAGGGCAGAGCAGAGCTGTCTTGCAAGGTTCCTGAAATCATTTGCATTATATCTGTAAAAGAGAGAATTTAATGTCCTGGACACACACATATTTTCACACAAAATTAGTAAATCTAGAGTACTGAACTGTGATCTGCTCTAGGGTGTTCCTCTACGATAAAACTAATATTAGGGAAAGAAAGAGGCTAGGAGACCAGAAGATAATTAAAAATGAAAAATAAAAAATCACATGTATTTAGGGCAGAAATAAAGAACTAAGAATTCTTTGTTTTCTTCCTATTTCTGTGGTCCTAAAGGAGAAATAATAATGAAGAAAGAAACACTAAGTTGAGCTCAGCCTACTCTGTAAGAAAACTCCCCAAATTCCTTGAGTTAAAAATGAATCTGGCTGTCTAGCAGATTCATCTACAAAATCACCATTGCTCCCCCAGTCCTTATTCAGATAAGTTCCAGTTTTGAAAAGGCATGTGTCATTAAAGGCATGTGTTAACTGAACTCATAATTAATGGACTTCTAAGATCTAGAGGCCCAAATGGCTTAAAATTGCAATATCTTGAGGGTGCTGACCTGGAAGGCAGTGGTTTGCAAAGGGGATCACTTGTGCTCGTGACCTTTCTGAGGGGCCAGATAACAAATGTAGTTTGAATGTTTTCTAGTCAGGTGAAAACTGTCTAATCTGGTGTCAAAAATTCTGTTATTAGTGGCTTTAGTTTTACTTTTTGCAAACCATCAAGCTGTGGGGATTGAGCTGAAACTGATGGACTCACCTACTGCCTAAGAGTTTTCCACCAGCAGGAGACCACAGACCACTTTGTGAGGCAGTCTGCAGTGAAAACAGAGCAGTTTGGAGGGACTAGAAGTGCAGGGATTTATGGCACAGCATCAAAGTACAGGTAGGTAACCCTGGCAGTACCCACCCTGCAGAAAAATGTGATCCTGCATAGTCTTGAGTTTCCACAAGTTCCACATTAAGATATCGGTTATTCCACATCTCTCTAGTGAATTAAAGCTCAGCCTGAGGATTTATCTGTTGTTTCATCTTGATGAGACAGAAATGATTGAGTTTAGGCCAGGCATAGCTAATTTGTCTTAATACAGATGAAGCCTGTATACCCATCTTCAAGTAAAGATCATGTTTCTCATCATGATATCTGAGAGTCTTTAACTCTCTATTATGAGAACTTGCAGTTCCTCACTTAAAACAGAATAATTAGAGAATTCAGTGTGCCAGTTTTATCTGATTTTAAAAAAGCATGTAAGCTCTTCACCCATAGTTTGTTGAGCTTGTTTTATGTAAGACAAAAGTTGGATAAAGAGATAGGTCATTCAAAGAAGACTATGTGGCATAGTATGAAGGTTGTTTTTTAGGTTCATAAAGTGATCTGATTTCATTTTGAGTTCCCAATTGATGTTTGTTTTTATTTAAAATGTCTGTAAGGGTAACTGTTCAGAATGTACTATCCAAGATAATAGCATTAACTGGCATGGCTGCAAAATCAATAATAGTAACAAAAATATACCTCTACTGATTAAGAGTGACATAAAATAAATTTGTTAACTGAAATGGATGAAGTCAACAGTTTAAACACGTGTCTTAAATACTGTAATGCAATTCATAGTTCTTATTTTAACTTTTCGTTAATTTTTAAAAAGAACCTTTGAAAATATGTATTGCATTTTTCTCCTTATAAAAAGACAAGCCAAACTGAGATAGAAAAGCATTTCATTTTCTCTAATAGAGTTCCTACCTGCAAAAATAAACTTGATAACAAAATTGTAGTGTACTTCACCTAGAGAAAGTAATTGAGATTGGTAATTCATAAACTATAGACTAGCTTTGAAGGACAGGTCTTTGTCATCAGGCTTCATGAGAAACAGCAGAGCAGAAATAAAAATAGATCATTGACCAAAAATATCCTTTTCCAGCTGGGTCATTTAAAGAACTGTCCTTTTTTTTTTTTTTTTTTTTTCTTTTTAGGCATAAATACAGCTGATTCCAAAACTACCCCAAAAAGGGGTCTAACTCTAGAGGTCAAATACTCTGGAGGGTTTTGTTGTTGCTTGCTTACTTTAGATTTTTTTTTTTTTAGAGCAGGAATGGTTACCGGAGAAAGAAGTGTGATTTGCAAAAATGTAAAGCCTGGAATAGGATCTTTGAGTCAGGTATACAAGCATACATCCACCAAGCTGCGACCAAGGCACGTCACTTCCAGATGTATGGGCCACATATGCATTAACTTACTAAAGCTAATTATTAGTGTGTGTCACATAAGAAAGAACTGAATGGGAGCACCTTGGGCACTCAGCATCATCATAAAGACAAGGCTCAACAATATGGCAAGCTGATTTTTACCTCATTTTGGGGGTAAAATGAAGAGACTGAGCCATTAATTTAGAAGTCTTCGAGCTGTTTGGAGATACTGCAGTTGAGATGAGATTCTTATGTATCAGAGTGGTTTTTATCTATATATACAGTTGAAAGTCATGGAAATGCTCTGTTTTTGTAGCTTTATTTTGTATTTTCCATTTAGCTGTGAGGATAAGACAGGTAAGAAGTACAATGACCCTACATGGATAGATAGGGCACTGAGGAAGTGATTTTCACAGTGCAAGAACAGGAGGTTGGCTGGAGTTTAGCTGCGAGGATGCTGTGCAGGTACATGTCCCACCATGTCCTTGTGTCTCATCATGCCAGAAAAAGGCTGAGGAGCAGAAGAAATGGGCAGCATGCTCAGTGGTAGAACCTGCAACAGGAGTCCACCAGCCACCCCTTCAATGGGAGTGGCAAAAAGCCGGGCCTGCAGGAGAGGATCCCCATGGATGTGTACGCAGCACGTGCTGACGTGCTCTCTGAACAAGGCACCTGCACTTGCTGCAGCTTTGTGGAGCTTTGCTCCGTCCCAGGGAAGCCCAACAAGAACTAACTAAAGTCAGCCACTGCAGCACAAACACTCTGACATTTGGGAAAGTCAGATTTTCAACTTCTGTCAGCAGCTTTTACTCCAGTGGGGGCTATTTGTTCATGCCAACTACTTGTTCTGGCTTGCAGATTAAATGGAAGTTTGGCAAAACTTTGCTTGTGTCCCCTTCATGCAGTGGCATTTCACAGGAAAGACACATCTGGGAGACTACTACAGATGCTTCAGGCATGTGTAAAATCTTTTTTCCTTCTATCTCTTAAAATTATTTTAACACATACGCAAAGCTTGGAGCATGGATATAAAACTGAGTATTGACAAGAGACAAAAAATTATGAAGATTCTAGTTCAGGACTATCAGAGATAATGATACCTAAACACCTTAACCTTAAACTCATTAGTCTCGCATATCTCAATCAATATGGATTCTCTCAGAAATCAATTTTCAGCAGCAAATATGATTGTTAAATAATTCACAAGTTACAGGCCTTCAGGCAAGAAGAGGTTAGAGAAGCAGAAGGAAGTGGTGATCTTGACCTGAGATGTGATTTCAATTAGACAAGGAGAGCATCTGTAAAACACAGTTTTATATTCAAGGTGTCAAACTGTTTAAAGAAAAGAGGATTACAGATGTAAATTGGAGTCTAAAGTATTTAAAACACATTCTTATTTTTCATACATTAGCAGAAAGAATTGATCAGCAAGGAATGTGCCATTTCTAGACAGCCCAGCCAGTACTACTGGCATAATTTCTTTTGTTTATTTGCTTTTGCTTTTCACCAGTCTTTATTTCACAAGTAATTCATTATGCAGCCTCAGTGAAAGGAAGAAGTAGTAAAAAACTTCTGGGGATTCTCTCAGATCTTTGAATATTTATGACCAAAGGCACAGGAATTTGTGGTTATTATAAATTTTACTTTCTTATGTCTGCTTGGTTCCATACCCATGTTTTCCTATTTACTATTAGGTGAATGACTATTCTTAGCAGAAACATTATTTTAGGTATGGAAAGGTCAGCCTGGTGGGATGGTACTACCACTTCAGCACTTTTCTCAGGGCCTTATCATGACTACTGCAGCCCATGGAAAGATTTGTATTGATCTGCTGAATCTTGGGTCTGACTCTAATTATGCTTGTGTAAATTTGGAGTTACATCACTGAAGTTAATGGTATAATAACTATGTTAGATTAATTCAAATATTCATATTCAGGTGCTGAATTAGTCTGATTTGTAGTTTAGTTGGGATGTCCATAGAAGCAAGTTGTAGTTTTAACACAATTTAGAAATCATAATTTAATTAAAAATATTTAGTAACCTAATTATTTCTATACCAGACATCTCTTTGAAGTAATTATAATGATACATTTTAATCTGATGTTATCTGTATTCTGCCAGGGATTTTTCAATGGGCATAATTTGGATAAATGTCAAGCACTCCAAATGCATTTGAATTCAGCCCAGGTCAATAATGGTTATTACTGTCTGAAGGCCCTCGATGGGTTTAGTCAGATGAGCTGGTGAGCTTATTCCAGTTTAGACAGCACTTAGATGCTCTGATGTCAGATACTAGCATCACAATTCAAGTAGGTGGAAGAATTGCTGTGAAAAGTTCCCTTTAGGGAGGCACACCTGAGACTTTGGTATAAAAACCTAAATTCATTCCTAGTCTTTGAAGTGATCTGAGCTAAGGTTTGGGATTATCATGCATGAGACAAAACTTGAGTCCCACACATGTTTTTAATTTCTTTCCAGAGCACCCCACCCTTCATGGCTGGCTGTCAGCCTTTCACCTGCACGAAGTTTCAGTTACATCAAAACTAAAGAGAAGAAGAAGAAGAAGAAAAAAAAAGAAATCCCAACAATGAACCTTTCCCTCCATATCTTAGAAATGCTGCATAAGTTCACCATCTCTAAGATAGTTCAAAACATGAAAAAAACCTATTTTTTAAATTCTTCCACTGTCTCTTTAATTTTTTCAACCCTTTTCTCTGTTAGCAGATGCATGAAAGAGTAAAGGACCCTGGTTTTCTCTGCTGTGGATAATGAGTGAATTGTGGGCAGGAGTGAAAGGCAGCACCTGGCTGCTCCTGAGAAGAGGGACAGCACTAAGCAAGATCATAGAGATAGGTTTTTTTTTTGTTTTTTTTTTTTTAATGTAGTGATGGGAGTGAAGGCTCCATCCCCTTTCCTGTGTCAGATAACTGTGAAAACAGTAAATTTGTACCCATGAATAGGGTCACAGTCTGAGCTTATGTCCAGGAGAGTACAAGAGGGATCAGGAAGAGTCTTGATGTTTACTGCCATGGAATTACAGCCAACCACCTAAAAGGGATTTCAGTCAAAAATGGGCTAAAATGAAGTGGAAAAGGTATAACATATCCTTACGTTATGCTTCGTTTCTATGTTGTGGTTTTGTGCTGAATGAACTTTGTTTTTAAAAATGTATTTTGAAATATGATTAGTGGTGAATGTCAGTGAAATTTATTGTACTGTTAAAATCCTATTGGGTCTTTGTTTATGAAATGTATTTTCCTGCATTTGAGGTTCAGGGAGGCTTGATAATGAGGCTGTGAAGATTCATGGCCCCTTTTCTGCAGCTTAATTTAGGCTCTATATCAAATATGTAAAAGAACATTATATCTTCCTGCAGCCTGTGTGTGTGATACATTTCGTATTATTTCCCTGCCAATGTTATTTCTTTTACAAATGCAGAGATGGAAAATGGTGACAAACTGACAAGCTTTGCTTTCTGTTATATTCTGAGCTGGGAAGAGTAAATCTGAAAGCTGCTGTGATTATAAGTTTTAATGTAAGACATGCACATGGTCACATGTTCACTGAAGATTGCATTATTTTTGGTTTAAAGAGTTAGTGGACAGCCATCAGTGCAGTTTGTGAGGGGATTCCAGAGGCCCAGTGTCTCTGCTGCCAGCTGAGACCTTCCTTCCTCCTTGCAGGGTAGGACACCTGAAGATAAACGTCCCCGTTGGAAAGCGGCGTGGTGCCCCCAGCCATATGGCAGTGACCTGGCAGCAAGCTTTATTTAGCTGTAGAGGTGTAGCTGAGGGATACTCTTGTCCTTGGCTGTAATGAGCTTGGGAGGATGGTGATTACAGTGGAAAGGTGTGACTTAGATTTCCACAGAGTTGGTCCGATCTCCTCCGCGTTCTGCTGATTCTCCGTGCTGCCATCTGCCAGTGCAGAGAGGCTCAGCATGGTGGGATTGGTCCCCAGGTGATTTTGGTCTCTTGCTCCAACGTAGCACACATCTTCCAGGGAGGTGTTGCTGTACCTGATTTAGGGAAACACCATGTATTAATCTGTTCCATAATTTAGGAGGATCTTTAATGGATGTTTTCCTTGTACAGTGGATTATTTCCCTCTCAATGCTCAAATCCTGCCCAAGGTCCCGATTCACCAAGGGTGATACATAGGTGTCTCTGGACACAATGGCTACCAATTCTTCAAATATCATTTTTACTGACTTGGTGAAATGACTGTCTCTGGCCACAAGCAGGAGAAAGATTTCTGAGGGATGGATATATAGGAGGAGCAGGGCAAGATGTTTCCATTTGTTACAGGTACATCCTTAAGCGCAAGAGAAGGGCATTGTTTCCTACACATGTCAGTGTAATTTAAATTAGAGCCCTGCCCCAGCAATCTGCAAAGAAACTGATAAAGATCAGTTTTGTTACAAAAAACTGAAATACCACAAATTGACCTCCTCTTGCTTACACAATAGAAACTCTGAGTAATCCCACTGAAGGCTGGGGAGTGACATATGTAAAATTCTCGTTCTCTGATCAAGCTCCAAAGCCTCTGCAAGTGAAAGCTTTCATTTGCTGGCATCTTTTGGATTTATAGGAGTAGTTAGGGAATGAATCCATCAACTCCACCTCTGAGATCTCCAGAAGCAGCATGTCCCAGGTTTGAATTGTTCTGAGTTGTGTCTTTGAATCCTACCTCGGCTATGTTTGAGATATTGTTTAGCCAAAAAAACCCCCAAATCTTTAGGGCCAAGCGTTCCTTTCGGCTGTGTCCTGGGATGTCAAGAGAACAAAGCTCTGTTAATTGTTCCTCATTCAGGATGCGTAGCATGGCATTATAATACTCAAACAATATTCATTAGGCAAAACAATTGCAATAATTATCTTATAAAAAGTCAGGCAGGGTAATTTCTTTTAAAATGAGGATAATCTCCAGAGGAGATTCTGCTCCAGTTTTGTTTTTGTTTGTTTATTTTTGGCTGAATGGTTTTAAATAGAAATTACTTAGGTGTCAATGACCTCTGGGTTCAATTGAATTAAGACATTTAAATGAAGTTTAAGCAATATTAGTATTTTCTGGAAGGTAGAAAATTGTGTATAGGAAACCTACTGCAAATTTTGTAATGAAGCAATGGCCAAAATTCAGATGGTAGAGTGCTTTTAAGCATTTCAGTAAGGCCCTTGAAATTTGGAAAATGAGATCTTATCCTTAGTCATCCTCAGGATTTTGATGCTTTGTAACGTGACTGGGGTTTTTTTGTTCATCTCTGGGGACTCATACAGGACATGAAAAACAACAATAGTATTGCTCCTCTTTAATTTCTTTTGTTTCTCACTTCTAATGTCATTGCCAAGTATTAGCAAAATCCTGTACCTGGGTCTTATTATACATGATCATCACAGAAGAAGGAGAAATGCCAGTAGCTAAGTATTTAAAAAAATCAAACAGTCATTTTTACCAGACACTGTGACAATTATCATTCAGAAATCAGGAGCATTTCTAGCAAGTCAAGGTTCTCCTTCTTTGGATTCAGTACAGAAGTTTCCAGAAGACACCAATAGTACTGTGAGATTAATTCAATACTAGGATGCAGCTCCATTGATCTTTCTGATGTCATTGCCTTAAATTATTCTAGGATACAAGTAAAAAACAGATCTAGAATATATATGAACAAGAGCATGATCGAGGAGTATTTCTCCTCATTCTAACAATGACTTAGTAGACCAAATCTTTACATTGAGAAATGCAACTTTATTTCAGTTTTCAAAAGCTCAAATTTTATTTTTTAATTTTAAATGTGAAGGGGATGGGTTGTAGCAAGAAGATTGATCACTGACAGAGAAGGCTAAGAGCTGATCTGATCATACACTCTTGTATTCAAATTCATGAATAATTTTCACTTGTACGAATTGCCCATTGGAGTCGTAGCACTTCTTATGTGAGACAGGATCACTCATGCAAATAAAGGTTTACAGGATGAGGATCTAAGTTGTGTTATAACAGGGTAATTTCTTGATACAGTCTTGCCTTTCTTCCATCTTACTCACTAATTTTGTGTGTTCTATTCTTCTGGCAGAAGAGGTTGTTGCATCATTAGTAATGGTACTTATTATTCCCTTTGATATTTGAAAAATATTATATATAATATAATAGCAAAAAGCTTGAAGGTGTATACATTTCTTTAGGAGCATTAATATTAAAAGAGGCTACAGTCTTTGAGTTATACTGTGTATAATTTTAAAATAATTTTGGCATTTCTCCCCTCTGGCAACTGAAGCCTTTAACCTTACAGGACTCTAATTTACAGTGACACCACAGTCTTTTCAAAGGCAACATTATTATGTGACTGATGCTGAAATATTAGAGTCAAAAATAAGCAGAAAGTAATTAAGGAACAAAATTATTACACTAAGGCAGACCTGACTTGGAGCTCAGACCTTGGAGACCAAGGGCCACGTTCTGCTTGCTTTACTTGAACAAGGAGTCCCGTTGCATCTCATTCAGATGTGCAGCAGTAGCATAAACCCAGGAAAAAGCTCCCATGAAGTCACCATTGTAACCAAGGCTGGAATCTGAGACAGAATTATGCATGTGTATGTAAAGGGAGGAAGAGATTGTACAAAATATTCATTTAATTTGAATATGTATAGGAAGTGAATGAAAATGTTGGGCCAAATCCTGCTCTCATTTACATTAATGCAGTCCCACAATGTCTGCTGAGGGTAGAATTTGATCTGACATTAGCACAAACTAACTTTTACATTTGCCAGATTCTTATTTGCTCACAGCGTGTGGCCAGCCAGAAATATAAATAAATCAAATCTGTTTCTAGGAAGATTCCAGCAACCCTTTGAAACTTTCCTTCTTTGCATTACAAGAAAAGAAGGGGTAGAAAAAAGGGGAGAGGATGGAGGGTTACATAAATGAGAGCAGGTGCGGTCGTGCAGAAGTAACTATTCAGCATATGTAAGTGCAGTTGGAAAATCATTGTCTTGCAGAGAATACTTGAAATTGGTCCCTAATGGCCTTGGTTTTTGTCATATGGTCTTGATTATCAGGCTAAAATTGCATTGCCGATGCCTTTAGTGTGAACGAGATGGATGAATAATTATTACGTGCGCTGAATACCTCTCTGCAAGGAGGAACCAGGACATCCCCTGGTCACCACAGCTACCATTTCACCTTGCTGTCAAGAAAACTGCAAGTGGCCAATTCATCACTTCCTTATTGTTCTTAAAATATATGTTTATAGTAATAAATGCTCATACCTGAACTAAGAATGGGCAATGCAAAACCTTGGCACTGCAAGGACTAGCTGCAAGACTGGTTATTTTTGGGGCTCGGGGTGTGTGAGCCCTAAGTGCCTTACCCTATTTGCAAAGATCTTGTTTTATCTTTGTGTTCATAGGGATCTCTGCCTATATTAAGGAGCAAAATGAATTTCTAGTAAATAAACCAAGCACATACAAGATACCCCAAATTAGTTTTGGCATCTGTTCAGAAATTAGTTGACGTCTTTTTCCTTTTTAGCTGTTAAAAAGGGGGCTCTCATGCTGTCTTACTTCCCTCTGCCTACCTTTGTCTCCATTACTAGATACTAACAAAATAACAGAAGTGGTCATAATGTGGTTAACAGGAATCTTACTGCTAGCACTGGGTCTCTGTGGTATTGAAAAGATCTCTCCACTCCCCACTGGCCCCTCCACAGAAAGGGAAATGTGATGATGGTAAGGTTCAGAGCAACTCAGAGATCCATGAGCAGGGTCACACCACTTGGTCATCACCTGGATATTTACATTAACTCATGGCTGAGTGTGACTGCTGCTGTCTCTGTGTAATCCTTTTCAATACTGGCAATCAGCTGTGAGATACACTGGTTCCTAAATGATGCAGGTTGAGCCACAAATAGAACACAACAGTGTTTCCTCTTGGCATCTGATCAGAAGGATTGCATGTGTGCAGGGTAGAAGTGTTTCAGGACAAGATTTCCGGTGTCTGCAGGTTTTTCTAATTAATTGTTGTTGCCATTTGCCATTAAAACCCTAATGAAGTGCCTAAAAACAGTTTTAATTAAATAATCAGACAATCACCCCAACTATTCAAATCTACTGATTATCTCCTACCATTTGTTTCAGCATTGGCTACCTATTATGGACCTAAAAATATGTGTAGGTTACATTTGAAGAAAAGAAAGAAAAAGGTAATAAAAAAATCACATTTAAGAGAATGGATTTTAACCATGGTTTAGTATCTTCTATCAAATTCTCCAAATACTCTTCTTGTATGACTAAATTAATCATTGCAAAACATTTCCCTTGAACTTACATATTCTCTTACACCTGTACTACAGATGTCTGTACTCGAGCGTGCTGCATCCCTGCACTCACAAAAATGTGTAGTTAAGTCAAGTTAAATATGATTCAGTGATCTTGGTGATGACCTATCAAATTAACATCTGAATTAAACCTGAAGAGAAGACTGAAATAAAGTACAAGCTGCTAGTCTCAATTTTCAGTTTTCTCTCATTAGCTGTCCCAGGTTCTCTGACCCAAAGTACCAAAAATACCTGAGGAAAAGCCAGGTCCCTTCCTAAAGTAAGTGCCAGAGCAAGATGTGAGGATTAGGACTTCAGCCAAGCTGCTCTGTAATCCATGAGCGCTTGCAACAAACTTTGGGTAGCAGCCTGCCCCCCTTGTCTTTCTAAACCCAATATGACAGGCATTGCTCAAGTGGAACTGAACCACTGACTAATCAAATCACCTAAAGGAAGATCTGATGGTGAAAAACAGATGTTCTGATTTTTTTTGAGATGTGGTCTATCCACTTAGGTTGGATTCAAGTGGTCTGAATCTCTTCCATAGCACTCATTGATTTCTGTTGATACTGATTTGCATTGGAGCAGCCCTGGCTTTTTTGAAGTACCACTTTAAATGGCCTAATCTGTTCAGATAGTGGACATCAGGCTTAATCTGGGGCTGTGATGGAATTTTTTTTGAGATTGGAGGTTTTGGCTCTTACAAAGGTCTCGGACTCCTTCTGTATCACACAGTGCTGCAAAAGGTCATGCATTTCCATAATGTTTTCCCCTGCAATCACTGAGCTGCTGCAGGGTGATGCCAGAGGTCACAGCTATGAGGGTGTCAGGAGGTCGTGACTCTCCACACATGTGGCTCCCTGAACAGGCTGTGGTATATTCAAACTGTGTCTCTTGGTAAAAATTACTGGAGCCATCCTGCTATGAGTTCCAACCATAGACATCAAAGATATTATGTAAAAGGATGCTATTGATATTAAAAAAACACCGAAACATAACAAACAACATAAAAAACCTAGAAGTTAAAATTTGGTGGTTTATCATGTCTCAGGGTTTTCTTTTAACTTTCTTCTCTAATTGAAAAAGCTAAATTGATTGAAGCATTTGAGCCCTGATTTAGCTTTTAAAAAAAGAAGCAGAATCTAAAAATGGCTCAGCAAAGCAACTGAAATGCTATCACAAGCTCTTGAGATCGATCAGCTAGGGGAAAAAAAGGAAGAAAAAAAGTTTGTGAGTGACAGTGTAAAAATGGGAAATTTAAATACATCCATATCATTGCATTTTGCTCCATTGTGGATTGCATAAAATACACTTTGGCAGTGTGTTTTCATGCAATCTAGAAGGTGATCTGTTAGTAACACTGAATTTGTGTTTATATTCCAAATTGTAAACTACATTTATAGCAATATTTCTATATTAAGCTGTTAATGCCAGAAATGCTACCTAAGCTTAACTTTACCAATATAACTCAAAATGTAGTTTATAGCACTATAAATAGTAACATTGATATTGACACTTATAGCAGCATCTAAGTCCCTGGAAAGCTGTTTCTGATGCTAAATGAAAATGCAGGGAGCTGACAGTGTATTTATACATACCAAGGAGTACAAACAGTACTTCATAGTTCTCATTGTTGAAATTCCCTTGTGCTAAAGGGTATTTAAATATTTAGTGGCATTGCCAAATATTCCAATTTAAAAAAACAGTGTTTGCATGTATATTAGATACATGTTATTACTATTCATAATAATGCTAACCTCATGAATAAAAATATTGAACAACAGGCATAATGGCTGTTACCTGTAGTTGGAGACTGATCATGCATGGTGGTCTTTCACTTTGTTCCTTGTGTTTTTGGAGTCTTCTGAGTTTTTAGTAGAGGTCTTCTCACATCTCTGAAACATCTGGAAATAACAACCACAGCTGTTGACTTCCCCAGACCCTCCTTTAATTGAAGGGTCTGTGATAGGGAGCCACGTCGTGCCTTCACCTCTCCTCCTGAAGCACACATGGCAAGCTGCTGCATGCAGAACTTTCCCTTGTTTAAAGAAAGAAGGGGCAAGGGAGGTCATAATTTCATCAAAATCCTGATTTTGACTATTCTGAAAGTAATAAAAAAGTTAATCCGTTTTTTCCATACTTTTAATTTAGAAAAGCATCTGACAGGTTACATCATTTAAGAAGTGTTTAATTGACTTTTGCCTCATTTTAGGCATTAGCTCAAAGTTCTCACTCTGGATGTCAGAAGCACAAATCCAATTCCTTTTTCTTTCGTAGAGGTCTTGAGCTCTATTCTCAAGAGAAAACTCTATGCACTGTGTGTCTGAAAAGAAAAATTTCTGAAGATTGCATATAACAATCTATCCAACATGCAACTTCTAAAAAAAGTATCTGCTGAAATGCAAAATTAATTATTCTCTGTCTTTTGTGCTGACATTTTTACTTCCAGTTTGTGGCATAAAAGGGTTTATGTAATTTTTGGCTACATTACACATGCTGAGTATGAGAAGGATGATGTTTTGTGGTTTAGAGTTCTAGGTTTTATTCTCAGCACTCCTAGAGAATCGCTGTTCAAGTATGGACAAGTTTATTTACTGTCTTGTTTTCCTCATTTCTAAATTAGCCATGATTGTTTCCTTTGATGATACCTTACATAAGCATTATGTATTTTGGATTAGTGTGGGCCTCATGAGAGGTGCTTCAAAGTATAAACTATTTTATCTAAGGTGGATATGTTTATTATGTGTGCATGATGTGAATGTGTACTTATGAATATGCTTTGTGTTAGAAGCATTATATGCATTACAAGTTTATCTAGGTTTATGATGCATGTATGCTATAGTAAAGAACACCAAATGAAATTCCTTTACTTGCATGATAAGTACCATGCCATAGTATTCCCTTTTAAAAGGGTATTTTGTCTTCTTTAACAGATGTTTAAGGTACTCACTTATGTGAGCTGAGTTATACCCTCATAGAATATTTAGTACTCATGTCAAACTGACTTTTGGGATTTTCTCATATGAGTTTTGGTCCTTGGTGTATTTATTCACTGAAGATGAATAAGCATCGAAGGATGTGAATGTCCCACATTGACCTAAGAGGCATCGTTTCCCCTGAGATTAAGAAATATGAGAGGATCCACTCTGTAGACTTCCTGAAGTTCCTGCACTTGACTTTAAAAGTCTTCTGCTCTGGTCAGAGCATGTTTTTATCTGGTGAGCAACAGATAATTCAGAGGGGATGCTGTATGTCAGTAGGATTGTGAAGGTGAATAAGAGCAAACCAGCACAAGGATCTGGAAATATCTATGAAGTCAGGGCTGGTTGGTTTTGGTTTTTTTTTCAATGCTGTGGTTGTACCCAAATCCCCAAAATATCACTGAATCCTAACCAGTTCACTGGCTCATTTTAAAGGAGTAGTAAATAACTGTTCCATGTCATCAGTTGTGGTTCCTCATAATACATCTACTTAGGAGATTGGCAGCTGCCGTTGAAAAGAGAGGTTGGAGCAAATGTTACCTTTTTTCAGTCCAGATGAAAATGGCAAGTGAAGAGCTCAGTGTCATAATTTTTCAAAGCTTCTAGCTGTTGATATCTGGGATTCTACTTCAGGTTTTTATATTCTGAAACTAAATTCTCTTTTTGGTCCACCAGAGCCCATGTTTGGTGTCTCTTTTTCTGATGTGAACTATGTCTCTTTGATGTGAACTGTGGCCTTCTCAAGCTTTTCCCTGAGAGGGTGACTGTAGGGTGGAAAATCTATTTTGGACACCAGTCAGTACATGTTATGCCTTGTTGGAAGAGTATGTTACAATAAATGGGAAGAGGGTTTGCAATTCTGTAGCTCTATGCCTTTATCTGCTCAGGAAATAAGAGATTAGTGTATTAAACCACACTCTAAGAATGCACCCTGATTTTACAGTGTTGCACTTCTCCTCTGCATTTCATTTAAAATACCTTTTAAAATCATTCATACAGTATTAATGAAACATCCTAATACTCTCACCACAAGAACTTTTAAAAAAGTTGGGAATATGCTAATAATAGATATGTATTATCTATGGTTTATTTTTAAAATTGTTTCCCCTGTTTTGTTCTGTATTCCTCTGTTTAATTAGATGCCTTATCCTCCTTTTCCTCACAATTTGTGATTTACTGGCTAATTTGAACTGTAGTTTTCTTCACAGTTAAAAAAATCACCCTCATGTATTCAGATTTGTGGCTGTGATTAATGTATGGAAGACAAGATGGGGATATAAAACTACAAAAGCAAGAGAAAAGGACCAGTACCTGTATGTCAGCTGTGTCACAGCTCTCCTATTTACTCATCTGAATGATGGATAAATGGCAAAACTCCCATTGGTTTCAGTGGGAGCAGAAGTTAACTCAAAATGAGCAGCTTTCCTGCATGTCTAATATTCTGAGGACTCAGGTGCTAATTTACGAAGAAAAATCAACACAGATGGGAAAAGTTATGGCGTGTGGAAGAATAGCTGGTTGAAATGCAGATCCACACAGTAAGGGCCTAATCTGCTTGATGCCACATACCAACTTCAGTAAAAGTCAGGGCCCTTGCAGGAATACAAGCTAAATGCTAGTAAAAAGTCTAGACAGAGGCTAAAGAAAACCCCTCACTGCTGTGAAATTGTGTGCACATACAACCTTCCACATACAGGTTTGTACATATGTTTTCCTTAGAACAAAACATTAATAAAAGGAAAATGGCATCCAGGAAGACAAAGCATCCAAGGCAACCCATCTGCACTCTTGTCATATCATAGACTTGGACAAACCTAAAGCTGCCGATACAACTGCTCAAGAAGTGTGCCAAGGGAGCAGATGCTACCTCTGCAAGGATATTTTCCAAGTTTGGCATTCAGGATCTTGTGATTACCATCCAGAGAGGAAGAGGTGAGGAGAAGAAGTGGAATGATGTTGCCTTGGCACCTCCTGGTGTCAGCTTTGTTGTTCACTTGAGTTAGGACTTTGCAGTTCTTTCTTTCTTCTGCTGAAGTAAGGCATCTGAGTTGGAAGTTGAAAAGGAAAGCAGCTATGTATGAAAGCAGAACACTGAGAAACTTGACATTACCCTTAAAATATTTATTCAAAGGCAAATTCATGAATGTATTTAGATTTACGATGCATAATCATGTTTGAGTTAGCAAAGGGCCCACAGAGGTACGGGATAAATCTGTGTGATCAGAAGCCAGTGGGGATTTTGCGAACTCAAGTTGTTGGAATAGAAGATTGTTACAGGTTTTAGAGAGCAGCCTGAAAGCAATGCCTTTGGAGAAGAGCAGGTCCTATAGCACCTTTGTTGCCTCAGAAGGCTGGGGCATCCCTGCAGAGCAGTGCATGGGTGCTGAGTGAGCCAGCATCAGTGCAGTTGGTTCTGTGAATGTCTGAGGAGCAAGGAGCTGCTTTTGTGTAGACTCTTGCTTACAAGCAAGACCAGGTCATTCACAGTGAGCCATTGCAGCCTGTGCTGAGGCTGCTGTGGAACACAGTGTGGGAAATAAGAAGTAGATTGTGCTCTGGTACCACTGGTAGCACCCAGTGGGGTAAGCTGGGCTTAGTGCTCTGCCCTGTGATCGGCATCACCCACTGCCAATCACAAATATTTTCCTTTTTAAATATTTTTCACTGTAGAACTACTTCAGTATTTTTCACTGTTTTCATTCCCTTTCATTACTAATTATAAAAGGGTAACATGACAGCCAGCAATTGTGTATTCAAGTGCTCAGCCTCTTTGGTGCATTGCTTGCAGCCCAGAAAGCCAACTGCATCCTGGGCTGCATCCAGGGCAGCATGGCTGGCAGGGCAAGGGAGAGGGTTCTGCCCCACTTGCAGTACTGCATCTGGCTCTGGGGTCCTCGGCATAGGAAAGACATGGACCTGCTGGAGAGTCTAGAGAAGAGCCACAAAAATGATCAGGGATCTGGAGTACCTCTCCTGTGAGGATGAGATGAGAGAGTAGTGCTTGTTCACTGGAGAAGAGGAAGCTCCAGGGAGATCTTACAGCACATTTCGGTACTAGAGGGGGCCTTTAAGAAACATAGACAAACCTTTTAGCAGGGTGTGGTGTGATAGGATGAGGAGTAATGGCTTAAAACTAAGAGAGGGTCTATTTAAATGAGATACAAAGAATAAATTTTCTGCAGTGCTGGTGGTAAAACACTGGAACAAGTTGCCCAGAGAGGTGGTAGATTCCCCATCCCTGAAAACATTCAAGATCAGATTGGATGGGGCCATAGTTGAAGATGTCCCTGCTCATTGCAGAGGGGTTGGACTTGATGACTTTTAAATGTGCCTTCTAAACCAACTAATCTATGAGTCTACAATTCATGATCCATGATATGCTGACATTAGACCATATCTGCTGAAAGATCCCTCTCTGAGTGGATCTGAGGAAACACAAACATCTGGCCAGTAATGGTCCCTGTTTACAAAGGTTTATAATTTCTCTCAGGCTCATGCTGATAAATAATATTCCAGTGATTTCTTTGACATGAGAAAATACTCCTTGAGGCCGAATTCACAGTTTTATCAAACTTACTTGACTTTTGGACTAAACGCACTTTTAATCACACCCTGCCAGCAGAGGAACTAGTAAGTGATGAGCTTTGTTTTGTTTTGGGGTTGGAGCAGGGGGAGAAGGAGGCAGCCTAAAACCCAATTCCCGAGGCTCATCCCTGCCGAGCCGTGACTGCCCTGCACTCTCCCCATGCTGGGGGCAGTGCCAGAACCTTGGCTCCAGCCCCTCCGAGGAGGAGAGGGGCAAGTGAGGGAGCCTCAGCTGTGGCCCCCAGCTGCTGGCAACCACCCAAGGGCTGGGGGAAGGAGCCCCAGCACCGGGAGGAGGCCGAGCCTCTCTGCCCCGCTGCGATCACGCGCAAGAGAGCTCCATGTTTTCGCAAAGCGGCATTTGCCCTTTCCAGCTGCTGGACGCCACAAAAGGTCACCCAAAATGATCTAAATGCATCGTTTCCCTGGTGTGAAGGATGAAGCAGGGAACCTTTGAATGAAGGCAGTGCTTTTTTTTCCTGTCCTGCAAGTGTTCCCTTTGCTGTTACTGCAGTTGAGTGCTGTCACTGGGTTGGAATCAGGCTCCGCTCCCTTCCTGTCCATGCCGCAGCATCTGGCATGGCCAGACTCCTGCTCACAGCCCTGGAGGGACTCTCTCAGGTGTGAACTCAGGTGCAGATCCAGGGATTGAGACCTTGTTCTTATCAGCTCTACATGGCCCTGGAGCATTGCAGAAACCCCAACCAACATCTGCCAAGGGGGAGGTTTTATACTGGTTTTGGCAGGGTGTGTTTTACTGGGGGTTAGCAGTGTCCTGTGCAGAAAACCACTGGAACTAAATCTCATTTGCTAGGATTGAAATATAGCAACTGAGGCAGATCATCCTGTCTCATTGTTTTTATGCGTCCCTGAGTCTAAAGTCATTTTTAAAATGTGAGTGATGCAATTTCTTGCATCTTCCATTTAATATGCTGCTTGGTAAACAGTGTTTTAGATTAGTATATTTGTAATTTAAATGAAGACCATACATCAAGTCAAGTCAGAAAAGAAGGAAGAAGTTTAAGGAATGATTGATGCCTCTTTCAGTGTTATGCCCTCTTGAAAAAGAAAAAAGAAAGCATAAGGAGAGGGGAGAGGTGAGATTATTGAGGATCTATTGGGGTAGGGGAGTAAGAGAGAAGCTGTTGTTCATGGGCAGAAATACACTATTTTTAAAAGCACAATCAGCTCTGATAGCTGAATCTGTTTTCTTCAAGCACACTAATAAATTCTGCCTAATTCATTTTTTATTCTCTCTTGGGGTCTGCTTGCAGATTTGCCTCAACAAAGGAAGCATCATGTTACTTCTTTTAAATAATTGATGGCTCTTGGTCCAAGCCAGCTTGAAGGAAATTCAAAAATAGGTGCTGATTGAGTAAATACCCTGCCTCCCCCTCTGCTCCCCCTGCCCCCACCCCTTATTTATTTTTGCAGCCTGGGTGACTGGCAGTTGCCGATGATGTAATTTGGGTACACCCAGCACTTAGCAGCTCTGATTTCATTTATGTATTTATTTATATTTAAGAAAAAGAGAAGCTGTTAATTGTAAACTGTCTGATGGAGATAAGAGCTCTTAATAAATCATCAGCAACCTTGTGCCATAACAACCGGGGATGGACCTTAAGAGGTTGAGGTTGGAATCAGTACCAAGAGAGGCACTGGGGAGACTTGCATGTATTCCACTCCTGGCTGTGGGATGTGCTCTTCTCAGGGCACTCCTGGGGCAGTGTTTTCCACAGTGTTGGTTGTTTGCAGGCTTTGGCAGCCATCTCTGAGACTAGTGTTGTTCCCATGGAATAAGTCATCTCCCTGGACAGCATGGATTTTAGTGAAGCTCTGTGATGTCATCTATAGGGATACACCCTTCATAATTTACCTTTTAAATTATTCAAAAAACAGTGTGGTCCAAATTAACAATGAGAAAACCCAGAAGTATTTTTCTCCATTTTTTGTCTAGGCTTTGAGAGGCAGGATGTTCTTACACCAAATATTGCCGCAGTAAAAACATTTTGGTGTAAAATACTGCATAGGAGAAAACAGTGGCAGAGTTCACATCTAGTAAGGTTTGCATTCATACTCTAATTTGCAGTCAACATGACTTTATGCCTCTCTAGTTTTGATAGTTGTGAGTTAAAGGACTGAAGAAAAGTTTCTGGAAGGTGGCTTCTGTGTGAAATTATTATCCCTCTTAGATTTTTCTTTGTGAGGTATGTCCATGTTTCATAATGTTAATTATGAAGTGTCAAATAAGTGATGTTCAACTATAAAAAGGAGTGATAGAAAAAGTATAGGAAGCTTTAATTTTTTCCAAGCAGGCAAGTCCTCCTGCAGGTCACATCTTGTGCACAGTTTAGTGCATGAAACCAGCACTCACCTAGTAAATAACATAAGGTCTTCTTGACATTGCAGCCTTGCGTGGGCACGCATGCCATTCAGCTAAACTACTCTAGTGTCCAATACCTTGGAGAAATTGCCAAGTATTTCCTCTGGTGCCGTGCTTGTCACCCATGCTCGCCCCGCGTTCCTCGCTGCCCGCTCCTGGCGCTCCAGCCATGGAGCAGTTTGAGCGCCGACAGCCAGAGTGGGATCAGGCAGGGCCTTCCCAGCTGGAAGAGCAGAGCACCATCAGGGGCATGTCCACATGAGTAGGTGCAGATGGACCAGAGCGGACTGGACGTGGCTTGGCTCTGGTCTGGAAGCTGAGGCATTTCTTAGTGCAATGCTGTCATCAGGCAAATACTCTTATTGTTTCTTATTAGTAGTGTTAGATCTAGAAGCTCCAGTATGGAGATTGATCTGTCAGGAATATGCCATATATTTTGCATATTTATTGTTCTTCATCCTGTAAAGTGAGTATCATTTTCAGTAAAGTAAGCATGGCAGATAATCTGATTTACAGAGAAATCTTTCTTTCAGAAATGGAGTAATGGAAGTAGGCCTGTGTATTTCTCTTCTTTCCCTCCAGAAATGAACCTCTGGGGTGTGTATTTAGGGAAACCAGAGCATATAAGGGGGCAATTTGGAGATAGGAGATCAGTATTTCTGTGGCATTACAATCAAGGCAGAAAGAAGGCAATGCAAGAATAACACTTGAAACAATAATATCCTAAAATGCCTTCCAGAGCGAGGCATACAATTGCACATTTGGATATCTACAAAGTGCCCTGTACTCTGAGTAGTTCCTCTGACCAGTGTGGTGCACAACGAGGTGTAAGGTCTTTTTCAAGTGGTTTTGAGTACTTACAGGCTTTTGACCAAGTGCCTGCAGTATTTGGAAACTTCTGCGTGGTGCAAAGTTTGCAACCAGGATTTAGAGATGTTCAAATTGTCTCTTTACCTGCCAAAAGAACAGATTAAGAATTACTTTGGTGGTGGGAAAAGCTTAAAACCAGCACACTAGCTCACTTTGGATGTTAATAAAGTCTTTAGCCATAGAGGGAAATCTAAGCCTTGCTGAATGCACAGCATACCAAGGTATATCTAATAGTGTGTGCTTAACTCTGTTGCCTGGGAACTTTTATATAATGCAATTGCCAGGAAAATTGACCTCGTGTTTTGGGTTTTTTTTTCTTCTTTTGGATTTGGATCCTGACTCATATCACCTACATGTGTAAAGCTGGCAATTTTCTGATTTATAAACGAAAAAAACACTTAGTTGGAAAAAAGGGAAAAACTTGTGATAAAAACATTGTGCTTTGAAATATCAGCTGCATCAGAGGATATGAGTGGGTTATTGGTGTAATAAGGACCCTTCTATCTGTGAACATAATGCCATATAACAAATACCATGAGCTGAATTAGCAGCCAGTTTCTGATAGCTGAACTCTCCAGTTCTAAACGCTACTGCAAGCATTCTGTTTAGGAAGGGAAGCTAAAAGCTTCTCAAGGGTACATAGAAAATGCTGATCCTGAATGTATAAATGGACACATTTTAATCCTTTAGTTATTAATTATTTCTCATGATTAATTGTAATTATTTTATTACTACTCCAGACCCTTGGGTCAAATTGCACAGTGAAGTCAGTAAGAAATTTGCTGAAGAATCTCTTGATTTGGTATGTTATCATTTTTATATTGAATATTGGACATTATCAGTTGCATTAAAGAGACCAACAGCTATCATGCCATCAAATTACAGGATATATTTGGGTTGCAGGCGTAACTCCATTTCTTTCAGAGTCATCAGATATAACTGCAAATTTAATGCACAAAGGGAAGGGGAAATAATCCCTTCACCCACAAAGACATAAATTAAATGTTACCCCACGCTAAAAAATGTAACCTTAAATGAACCTTGCGTTAAGGAAAATTCAGTGCTTGCGTTCAGTGTATGTGCTCTGTTTGAGGGGATGGCAAGTACTTTCAGATTAGTCTGAATTACTGAGGATTTTCTAGTGGGAAAGCTGGGTACCCCCCTCCCTCTGGCCAGCTCTACCTTCCCAATGCCTCTCTCCCCTCAAGTAACCAGAAGAATCCTTTTCTTCTGAACATACAGCTTGTAATATACATAAAAGCAGAGTTTGCTTTGATCCTGACAGCAAAACGTTTATTTTTAAACTGGAACTGGGCTGTTGTCCAGCAATGCTCTTTCCTTTGCATCATGCCCTGCGTTTCAGCTCCGCAGCCTGCCTGGGTGCAGCTGGACCTGCTGCAAGAGGGACCTGGCGTGATGGGTCCTGCTGAGCTCACTCCCTCCCTCTCCCCCCATTCCTCCTTCTCCTCTCGTTTTGAAATTCAAATTGAATGCAATTTTCAGCTCATTTGAGCCAGAATATACTCTTGCTGAGCTTCAGTGGCTCTTAAATTCAAACTCGAGGGAGAAAACAGATATCATCTGTCACCGAGGGTGGGAAAGGGTGTCCTCCCCACATTTTATTCATAGGAGACAGGGCTTCACTGACTAATTCCAGTCTTTCTGACTAATCACTCACTGACAAACTAATCAGCTAATCGATGTGACTGGTTTCTTGTAGTTTGGTCTCTTTTTGCAGGGTTGTTTTTTTTTTTTAATATTTTATTTCTCCAGCCTATTTAGTATTTATATTTAAAGTCCTAGAAGTGCCCTAGCTGAAATGCCTGTGTCTGCATTTGACTGTGCCTGCTCGTTTCTGGTCTCATTGTCCCCATCACAGACTATTCCCTCTAAGGAACTACAGATGAAAATGCCCCAAATTGGACAGCTGGCAGAGAAGAGGCGAGGGATGAGAAATTTTCAAAAGAAGCTTAAAAATTAGAAAGGAGCAAAGGGAGAAAAAATGTTAAATCATTAGGTGTTGTTATGTCAGCAGGTTTAGGACAGGGTACATACCACAGCTACTTGTTCTATAAAACCTGTTTCATATTAACATGTGGCAATATCTCGTGAGTCATCTGGTGGGAGTCCTTCTTAAGAGTAGAGAAGAAATACGACTCACTGTTTTTTTCCTTACTGCTTTATTTTTTTCCTAGTATTATTTTTGAAGTAGAAAAAGACTCTTGCAAAGAGGTCCATCTCCTGCTTTTATTGTAGTCCTTTACAAGCTTCTCTTTCATTTGGTGAAAATAGCATTGGTTTGGAGATTGGCAACTACCTTCAAAGGGAAATGTTGCAAGAAACAGCAATTTGGTAGGTGTAAGGGCAAAACTAAAGTACAATCTGTGCTAGTAGAGAAAATAGGTTGCTTAATCTAACAGCATGGTAGCATTTTAATGCTGTTCTGAGCAACATCAGCTTGCCACTGGCAAAAATTCTCAACCTGAAATTTTCTTGCAACAAAATCTACATGCCATAAAGGACATCATAAATAGGTGACATAAATAGAATAAACAGGACATCTGCAAATGGTGAGAACATAATGAAATCAGACTGGACAGAATATCAAACACCATGCTGGTCCCTTAATTATTTTATATGTTCTAAAGCCTTGATATATTACTAAACCTGGCTTTATGCTGGAAACTGCTGTTCTGGAGCTTTCTTGGTGCCTGTTCCTTGTTCCTCATGCTGGGCAAGGGTTGGTGTACAGTCAGGGCCCAATCCTACAAACAGTTTTGTGTTGGGTGCGCTAACACCACCCAAACTGAAATGAAACTCTGGGGCAATATTCAGTTATCCCTTTGGTCATCTTATGTACTTCAGCTTAGTGTGTGGTAATCCCTCAAAAAAAACCCAAAACCCCACCTTTTTGCTGTGGGCTGAACCAAAGCAGAGATTGTGCCTGTGCAGTCGGCTGGCTGGTTCATGACAGATGCCTTGCACAGAAACCAGTGTGCTGTTATGGCTGAACTTGGGCATTTCATATTGGAGGGCACTGGCAAAAAGCAGGGCTGAGGGAAGAGGGCACTCTTGATGTGAGATCAGAGAAGCCCAAGCTCACCTTTGGGACTGTGCCCCTCAGGACACAAGCAGTGTTGAGAGACCTGGATCTGGATCACAGTGGAGTGAGTTTAGAGAGGTCATACATGCATGGCTGCCAGGCTAGCAGGGATTGATTTTCCATGGTCTTTGTGGTCATAAATGTTAGCCCTGATGCATTTAGAGTTACTGAAGCAGGGGATTTTGGAATCTTTTTTAAATTAGGCAATTAAATTCAGGTTAAGCCCTGTTTCAGGCACTTCAGTGCCTCTCTGAATCTTCCCCTTTGTCTCCAGTGGCTCTGTTAGACATTGACACTGACCTGCAAAGCTGGTACTACAAGTCCTTATAAAGAAATCTGATATTCCTATGGAAGTTATGATGATGTATGTAAATCAGCTGTCATATCCACACTGTCACCTCTTCAGCTGAAAAAGAAGGGCAAATCATTTGGTTGGTAGCTGCTGAAACCGTCAGCTGCACTGTCATTAATACTCTCCCCTCTTTCCTGGAAACTCAATATGTCAGCTACCTGATGTACCCTTCCTCTTCCAAGAATACATCTCTCCATTCCTTCAAATTCTTCTTGAGCTGGGACCTCCCATCTGCCAGTTTATTGTTCTTCTTCTGGCCCATTAGTTTTTCCTCCCATTCTTTTTCCATAGCCTCATGTGGTTTTTATAGAATTTTATCATGTGCTAATAACCAGAGTATCTATACACAAGTGTATAAAGTGATGTGTCCAACTGCTGTGATGCCTTTTTGTTTTACTCCTCCTCTTTCTTGTGGGGAAAACAGTGTGAGGTAATGCATTAGGTTTTGAATTTTTGTATTGCTGTTATATACACCTACACCATCATGACTCTGGTCACCCTCTGCCTTTAAGGCATCCCCTGGACCATCCTGTTTGGACTTCGGTGCTGGATCTGTTCCTCAGGGAGCTGCCCAGATTTCTTTTCCTGCACTCTGAGAAGAGAATGTCCATGTGGTGTCAATTCTCTGAAGCAGGTGTTCCCAGACCCTCTCCCTAGATGCCATTGCTGAGCTTCCTTGTTCTACACCCCCTACTCTGTCTTGCTGCTTAACCCTGGTCATCTCAGTGATCTTCCATGATCAACCCCCTCATCTTACAGAGGTCACATGGCAGCTGAAGCATTTGCACACAGATTTCATACTGGGATGTGTATAATAGAAAGTATTTTGCTTTGCAGAAATACAAGAGCCATAATAATCCATGTGATACAAGAAGTGCCTGCCTCCTTGCTTGGGTGGCTCTCCTGAATTTTCACCCCTCCTGGGTCCACCTTCCAGCTCACAGCCATCTCTTGGTTTTTGCTTTCCATGTCAGAAAGAAGCAAAACTTGGACTGTTGTCAATAGACATTGGCATCAATGGAATTCTTACTTAAGTGTCTGCAACTCACCTTTTTGTTGTAGCGCCTGTAAGTTTTCCACATGTGTAAACTCTTGTGCACCTCAAGAATCCTATTAGAGATTTCCACATAAGAAATTACTGGATTGCAAGTCACAAACCTAAAATTGTTGCCTCATCCTATAAAAAACTTGTTGGTGTGTCTGTGTGGGTTGTGTCTATATAGGTATGCATCCACAGAAAGAGTTATGTTTGATGATATTTCCTCAATAGCAGGTTACTTTCTGCTCTTCAGAGGTCACTGGGTGACCTGTAAGTTCTGCTTGATTATAACATGCTCAGTGGGATCACAATTTCAAATGAATAAACAGATGCTAACCAAACCATGGGTGTTTGTGGTATTGAACTTATAATCAGGTTTTTGCATTTTAATTTTGTGTCTACTTTTAAGAATATATATATATTAATCCTTCCAATTGGTTCTTTTTCATTCTCTATACATTAAAAAAATTTTTCTTTCTTTATAATGCTTTGAGAAATTTAGTAGTGTAGAATCAGAACTCTTCTCTTTGAAATTATCTTCAGAACTGCTATTGACTTTAACAGGATTAATGGTCATGTTAGGGAGCCTGAGAAAGTGGTCTCACAGCTCACACAGCATCTGATTCCTAAATAACAAACCTTGCCAAGTCAACTATTTCCGAGTCACGTTTTGTTCCATCCTGGCACAAGCCAGACTGGGACAGCAAATTGTATCACCAAAGAGGCATGACATGAGCCATGCGTGTGTTTCCACCACCCTTTGTATTGCCATGGCAACAACAGTTTTAATTATGGAGAGCCAAAACAGTAAGTTGTATATCAGATGGGGCTCAGTTTTCCCCGTGGACAGAACTCTGATTAGCCACTGGAGAAAAGCTTTGTATCTCGGTTTTCCTTCCAGTCTGGATTTTATTCTCTGCTTTAGTGGCCGGCTTGTGTTCAGGGTGTGAACTTGGAGGGGCTGTAGCCAGCTGGAGGACAGTGGCACAGAGGGAGATGAAGTGACCCTCCTGTCTCAGGGGCAGCCTGGCTCCATGCTGGTTTGGGTGTTTAAGAATGGTTATCTCACTAAAGGACTGCTCTCGGCTTCCCTCTAAACCACTGGAGATCTGCGGATTTGGAAAGGGCTGGTGTGAAGTGATGTCTAATAATCAGTCTTGACAATGTTCAAGATTGTGCTTAGGGGGACAAACAAGGAGCTCCACTTCAGCAGTACACATGAAAATTTGCAAGATCTCATCTATATCCAGCTGTGGGAAATAAATATGTCTGCATGGTAGGATGCAGGTCAGGAGTGGCTTTTTTCACAGCAGCAAGGGTGTTGTTTAAGTCACTTGTCCAAAGGGGGGTGTAAGGGTAGTGACCAAAAGTATGTAGTCACTCTGGAAATTCATTACAAGAGAGGAAAAACTTCATTGATGTAAATCAGTGTCTTCACAAATATATAAAAATCAATTATGTGGCCTTCTAATACACTAATTTCCTATTTTGTTTGAATTGTGGCCCTTGGTGGTTATGCTAAGGCTGCTTCTGGGTTTGTGAACTTCCTGGTCGTGTTTGAAGATTAGTGAGGTTGGAGAAGAGATGGAACCCTGTAACTTTTATGTGGATCTGGTCTGATCCTCTGTGATTCCAAGTGTATGTTTTCATAATCACAGGTCTAAGGCAGTGTCATCAGGAGATCATGGCCAGAGATCATGATATCACAGAGAATGAGATCACACTGTTAGCTAGAAGTTCAGTTATTCAAATGTGGTTCCAGGATGCAAGGAGCTCAGCAAGCATGTAGGCTAATATTGAGACTTGCTGAATCTATAATCTCACTCCTTGCAGTGTTCTGACAGCTTTTTTTTTACAACACACAACCCTGAGCAAGTAATCTACTCATGATTTTATTGTCAATTCACTGGTACTTCTTGAAATTTAAAAAGTCCTGCCTCCAAGATTTTCATTTTGGAATTTGAGATCCTAAATTAAGCCCTGTTATGAAAGAAAATAAGAAGTTTGCTGTTGTTTTTAATAAGATTTTACGGTAAGTATGGCAACAGCAAGTCTGTCAGTCCCAGCTTTACTGCATGTGTCTAGCTCTGTGCTTTGAGACCCTTGAAATATCTGGTTTTAGGACATCAGCAGGGGGCTAATGAAAAGGCTTTGTTGATTTTAACGAATTGCAAGCCACTGTAGCCAAAATAAATATAATCTGCTTTTTGGATTAGTTGTCACACATGATTTTACCTACTAACAGTGATTAAAGAACCCTGGTGGAGCAGAAGCATAGCTACTCTCTGGTGACTCTTGCTAAAATTGCAATAAACAGAAGTAAATAAAGTGTTAGGGCATTAGTTATCTTTAATAAACACTGACACTGCATATAATGTTTGCTTCAAAAACCTCCATTGAGTACAGACCACGGTGTCACTCTTACTAGCACAGAGAGCACTGGTCATTTTAGATGTCTGGAAATTATGGGACAGACAAGCCACGTTCTTTGTGCCACTTGGCTGCTGTTCCTCCTTGAGAGGTGCCTGCACACCTCATGGAGGCCTTCATCACTCAGTCATTTTCATCCAGCAGCAGACACCAGAAACAAAGTCAAAAATATCCCAAACTAGAGGAATTATGACAGGAAAATGAAGGGAGTGTTAATTCCTTGAGTAATTCTGCAACCCCTGAACTGCTGTAATTCCATCCAGTTAATGAACGGAGGGGTGGTGCTGGTCTCTCTTACCTTCGTCTGTGTAAGCTGATGAACAGAATTACTTGCCCCTGCTGACATCTTTTATCCCTGATATTTTCCCAGTAATCAAGGGTGGGTGTGTTTCCTGATCCCCCTCACATTTGTTGTGAGAGGCAACAATTACACTTGATGGTATTATACTATTCCTTTGGATTCATTGTTGCTTTTAATCAGTGGAGAGAAGAAACAAAACAAACGAAAACATGTTCCTTCTTTCAAAGGGAATTATTGCTGCAGTACTGAATGTTGGGAATGATTTTAGTTTCTTTTGTGGGGGGGGGGGAATAACACCTTCCTGAGAGTGGCAGAGAAGTGAGGAATTTCCCAAAAGCAACAAAGAAATTTAGGGCTTTGGAAATTTAAAAAAAAAAAAGTCAAGGGATATCAGAACATTAGAAATATTAGTTTAAGGAAAATCCTACCAAAATAGGGAGGGGCTGTAAGCTTTCTAACTTGTATTCATCTGTTCCTAATTATACACCCCTGGAAGGCACATGGCACTGTTCTATGAGGAGTTTATCTTTTATATGACAGCTTCAAAACTTCAAACTCTTCAAGTAAACATCCTCAAGCTTTTTAACAATTGTATAACTCCTTTTTGATGTATGGAGTTAGATTCTTGTCTGGTGCTTTTGGTGAAGTCATGTAGCAGTTACAACCCACTTCTGGCTTTATAGTCTAGGGAAAAAATTCTTTGATACCCTGCTCAGGAAGGGAGTAAGACCCACCAAGGACCCATCCTTCTCTTGGCTGGCAGTCATTAGGAGTTTGGAGGCTTGCCCAATGGTGTAATTCAAGTCTTGACTGCATATCTTATTGGTTAAAAATAGGAGCCAACTCCAGCTCATCAGTTTTTGCTAAGAAACTATTGATTGTGATTAGCAAGCTTAAAAATAATTACCTTGTGTGTTCATTGCTATCTTTGGACATACTCTCATATTCCTACTGTTATAGAAAGTATTGAGCAGCACAATAGGACGATTTGATGACTAAGGTGTTACACTGAGTGGGTGGCAGAAGGGTATTGAGCACATCTTAATTGTTCCATCTCCTGGGCATGGAACAAACACACAACACCTCCACGGGGGAGAAAACCCACTGGCCTTGCTGGAAAATACAAAGTGAGCTATCCCTCATGCCCTTGTTCCCATGGGGGAAGATATATCCAGTCCTTCCCAGTTGCAGTCATCACTTTCACCATGTTTTTGGCAGAAGCCACAAACCCACCCACCCGCACAGGGGTAAAACACTGGTTTGCTTAGCACCTGGGGAAGGGAGGGATAAGTTTCACCTGGATTTTAACACCTACTTTACAAGCCTGATGGTGCTGATTCATACCTGGTTGTAGTTGACCCTGAATGGCTGACTCAGTTAATGATAACTGAAAGCCTGTCTACCTCTTGAAGGTGTTGTTCTGTAGCAGGGATGATTTCAGCAAGCAGATGAATTTTTGTTACTTACAGCTCTGTGTATTCATGTGAACCAGCATCTACTTCAGTCTGCTCAAGCCTGGGCCACCTGCTGAGAGTGTGAGAAGAGCTCCCTATAGCTGTCAGACTCCTAATGCAGGTCAGTAGCCACTTCAGGGGGCCACCTTCTCCAGGCTTTAACTCTTGAACACCCCTGAAAAAAGCTGATTTCTTGCCATGTTATTCCTCTCTGCTGAGAGAGCCAAGGAAGAATAGCTTCTCTATTTAAGTTTGATGTCAGAAGTTGGGTGGTGAGACTGCTGTATGATATATTTGTGTGTATATGTATATGTATTTTTTATGCCTATGGGATTGCTTGACCCTGTTCTTTAGGTTTCATATCCCCTATGAATGTGTCAGTAATTTTAAATCCATACCAGTCTGTGATGCCCAGTCTGAGTTTGCATTTTCAATTCCTATTTCTCCTAAAGGTTTACTCCCATATTGGTTTGGTGTGTACCAGGTTGGCCCTTAGCAGGCACCTTGCAGGTGCATGGCAGATAATGTGGGTTAGAATGTCAGTTATGGAGAGTTCAGCAAGCAGGGCTGCTTGCTGCGGGGCTGTGCCTATCAAACGTGGTCTCGTTGCACAACCACATAGTGATGTGTGGGGCAGGGTGCAAGCTCTTCAGGCCAGCTGCAAGTCATGTGAAACTGAGCATGTTTGCATGCTCAGGAGAGGGATTTATTCCAGCTTTCTCTGTATTAATGGCAGCTTTTGAAATTCAGAGCTAGAATTTACCCACAGGGAGGGAGGAAAAGTCACTTGGTAAAGTATTTCCTGGTGCAATGGTCTTCAGATCAGCACAGGTGGGAGAGGTGAGTGCTGGGTCACACCGGAGTGACTTCCTCATGTGGATTTTGGATTTTGTGATTTGTGTTGCTTCAAGAACATAAAAAGAATGAATCACAAGGCTTTCATACAGTAGCAAGGGAAACTGTAGGCATGTTTGCTCTGGTCTGTGTCAGAGGAGGAGATGCAGATGGACTGCAGCTGCAGCTCTGGGAAAGCAGGGCTGGAGCAGGAGCCCTGAGGAGCTGGGAACCTGGTGGGGAAGGTGCAGCTCTTTTCCTCTTGCTGTTCTATAAGGCATGTCACAACAGCCCCGAGGAAGGTCTGGGCTGCATGGACACAGAGCAGGTGATGGTTTGGGAAAAAATACTTCACTGACAGGAGCTTTATGCACTAAAGGTATAGTCATATGCTTTTTAAGACTTTCTAAGTGACTCTAAATCTGTGTACTGCAGTAATTTCTCTATAAACATCTGTATAAAGTCTCAATAGACTTGTACATGTAAGCTATGTATTCCAAACAATTTGCTTCAAAAATATTTGGCCTGACTGAGAAAAATATTGTTGGAAGAGCTATTTCTTTCCCCTGCTGTGTTTAAAGGGGCTTAGATTTGAGTCCTTAAATTCAGCATCCTTTATTAGCATGATTCAAGGATTTATATGAGCTTGAAACATTTAAAATGTTTGTCACATTTAAAACCAAATGCTACAACTTTAAAATTTGATCTGTTGGGCTGTAGAAGTGAATGTTGTATCGCTTTTCTATGGTTTGAGTACCTTCTCCTTCACCCAGGAGACTGCAACGTATTTTTTCGTGTCTGGCTGTCTCAGCCACTTACGTGGCTGCAGCTACTGCAGTTTCTGAATGTTTCACAACACTTTGGGGAGACTATTATTACCTTACACATATCACTGGCTCATGAATGCTGAGTGCCACAGATGAACTTTGGCAAGGTGTTTGGTATCTTTTTTTGGAAAGAAGAGCATGATTTTAGAGCAAGTTTACTAACATGTAATGAGCAACTGCAGATTTTGCATATCAGCAGGGAATGCTGGGCTGAAACCCATCGAGTCTAGACCCTGGAGAAGCTGAGCTATTACAAATCCCCCATTTATTTATTTGCCATGTGAATATAACTGTTTTGTAACCTATTGGCTATACAAGCAACTTGTGATCTTACACAGTTATTTTTTTTTGCGTTGTATTTAACACTTTTCTTGTCAGAAGTAGTGAGAAAGAGAGAGAAATACTGCTTGTATGTAAACTGGTGGCTTCGAGTCAACTACAGCTGCTAGCCTGGCAATAATTTGAATTGTTGAAAACACATGGAAAGAGTGAAATAGAATATACAGGGAAAAGAAAATAATCATCACCAGGGATGTTTCTTTAGAATAATTTTATTAAAAGTTCATGTTTGAAGTGATGTCATCCTTTTAGTTCTCTGTATTTAATTGTCCTTCTGAAGCTTGGCATAGCTATTCTGATGTGCAGCAAAAATATTACATCAAAGGTGAACGTTTGAATCCTGGCTGGAAAATAAAACAGAGTAGGGGGGAGAACCCCCAAATGACTAAGAGTTCTTGAAAGTAAAATATAAAAGAAAATAATAATTTCTCTCCCCTGACAAATAGTTCAAAAAGTAGCCAACAGTTTGGATCTGATATGTCACATTGCATACAAATGAAGAAACTGTCGCCATCAGTTTCCTTTGAAACCTTTTGATCTTATCTTCTGTAGTAAAGGGCATGTGACTTGATCAGGGCTTCTCTTCTCTGATACATAGTCAGAGTCCTGATCTAAAATTTGCGACAGATTTCTCCACTCAGTTGATACGGTTTTTTTTTCCTTTCCCTTCAGTCTTTGTCTGGGTGGATACGATTTACCCTTCCCTCTCTATCCAGGAAAGTCAGTTTCCTAATTTGGCAATTTCCAGCTAATCCTGTATATTATGTCTTAGTCAGAAGTAGTCTTACACCTTTCTCTCCACTTGACAGGCTGGCTTGTTTTTCTAGTAAGAACAGAAAAGTGGAATTATGATATTTTGTAAAGACACGTTAGACACTCAATTCTTCTGAAGAGTCATGGGATATGTGTTCTGGCAATTAATAAAGGATTGCTTTATTTCAGAATACCTTTGAATGGGGGATTTGAATATACATAGTTGGTAGCATCAGGGAACAGCAGTGGAAGGAAAAGCTTTCTAAAGACCTCTAAAATTTAAAAGCACAGTTTTCATGAGGTATTTGTATTTTTAATGCAAACTATAATAGCTAATGTACTTTGCTTGATTAATGTTTTGGTCCAGAACTAGTGAAGTCAAGGAAAATTTTCCCAAAGGGCTACTGTGGCAATTGATGGCAAAGCTATTTTTGACTTCTCTGTGGTGAGACTGCTCTATGAGAGAGAGTTGAAATAAGAACTAAGCCCCAGGAAGTCTTGCTGGGCTCCTCTTTGGAGGGTAAAGGCTGGAAAAAAATATCCTTGGGCTCATGTGTTGTCACTGCTGGGCTTTGCTGCCCATTTCCTGGTGTAGGACACCCTTCTTGGTGGTGGCCATAGGGTGGGCCCCTGGGACCTCGGGAACAAATTTGCAAAATTTGTGTGGTTTGCAGCAGAGACAGAAAGTTTGGGGTTTTTACTTTACTTTTTTTTTTTCCCCTGTGGAAAGTAAGCAGTGATTGAGATGTCCAGGAATTGTTTCTACTCAAACTTGCTAATCAGAAAAAATGCTGGAGTTGCTGAGTCGAAAGCAGTGTTTAAATGGGTGAAGGTTACTGGGCAGTGTTTGCACAGGAGGTCAGGCTGGGTGATCTCACTAAGCCTGCAGCCAACTCCACCCCAGAGCATGAGGTGCAGCCTTACAGAAGGGGAGTCCTCAAAGAGGAACCCACAGATTTCCAAGCAACTGTGGCTGTCTGCTGGCTGGAGCAAGCTCTGCTCCGTTTGGTTTTCTGCTTGGCTTCTGTTGTCAGCATGTCCCTGTTAGGAGTAAGGAGCTGAGAGAGACTGGAAGCAAGTCTGCAGCGTGCCAGCTCGTCTGGGAGGTGCAGCTGGGTAAAGTGCAGCAGCAAATTCTTTGCAGTGCTGGTACTGGGAGCTGTTTCAGAGAGCAGTTTTGTTCTCCAGTGGTTTTAACACTGCAAACAGTTTTAGATGCTTTTACTTAGTGAGTGTCCCTCTGCCTGCTGAGGTGGCTTGTGTCACTGTCCCTCAGAGCTGGGAAAAGGTGGCTGTTGGGCTGCTTGTACAGAAAGGTCCCTTTGGGAGTCCTTGTGTAAAAATCTGGGAGAGCCAGCATATGTGGAACAGGTCCCAGCAGCATGTTCTCTTGTTGCTGACGTCCTCAGCTCTTAGTTCCTGGTTTAGCAGAGTAGGAGAGCATGTCAGGACAACCTGCTGGGCCCCAAATATGTGCTTAGGAGGGTTTGCTTCTGGGCTAGCAAAGCTAACATTACTTTATCTGAAGAATTTGGCTCATCCCATGTCTGGGCTTTTTCCTCTTCTGTTGTCTGTTGTGTGATGAGTAAGAGCTGGTATTCAGAAGTGGTGCCTGAAGAGTGATGGGTTTGGTTCCTGAGTGGAGCTGAAGGTACTTACAGTTGGGATCTTGGAATGCAAATAGCATCCAAAAATGGTTTTGCCTTTTATCCATTAACACAAACACAGCTCAGATGTTTTAACTATTAACGTGGGTGCAAAATCAGTCTTCCTGATGCTCCGCAGGACTACCAGTTCAGTATGTTCTGGATGCTTCAGCTCTGGAGTGGGAAAGGCCAGGGATAGAAGCACCAGGAGGTTGCTTCCATCTGCAGATTTTTGCAGCTTCTGCAGCATCCTTTATCTGGGATAGGCAGCACCTCATCAGCCAGCTGCCAAGCAAGAAGACCTGCTGGTGGTGCTGAGGGCTGGAAGGAAACCTCAGATATGGCTGGAGATAATCAGGCTGCCACTGAGACACCCCCCACTCCCCTTGCTGGTGAGAGAAGGGTGGTAGGGACCTGACAGACTCCCTGTTTCCCCATCAAGGAGTGAGGATGTGGGGGAATGTGATGCTTAGCACTGAGCACCAGGGCTTAAGAAATCCAGAAAATGACCCAGTTGCTTTCAAGGCCTATTCTGCAATCAGCATAATTTCTTAGGAGGAGGGGATTTTACTGTGGAACAGAAGGTTGGGGAATGGAGTGTTTGTAAAGGGAAAAATAATTCTGTTTATGGGCTGGGAGTCAAAGACCTCTTTGGATGTGATCACCTCTATCTGTCTGCTTTGCATACAGGAGGCAAGTTGTTGGATGGTTTAAAACGTTGGCTATTTTATAATAATACTAATAACAATTTAAAGATTTTCCCAGCTGTTGGAGGACGCAATTTTTCTTTGATAGGCCATTATGTATGCAAGACCAATTGGTAAACTGCAATGTACTGTTCTGTAATTATTCTCCCCTGTAGCTTTAATGAGGAGATCTGCGTGCAGTTTGATGGGAGAATATACTCTGCCGACAGCTACATCGAAAATCAAGACAGGTGTAATCTGCTTACTGTAGTCTGTGAATCCTCACCATGTGGCTATGTTATCTCTAGTGCATGTTTATAGAAAGATGCTTGTAAAAGGATTTAATTTAATGGAATAATGGTAACTGACACTATGAAAATGAAGGGGCTCAAATAATATGGTGAGAGAAGTGGTATAAACACTAAAGTAGATGATTAAAAAAATTGGCGTATTACGTCATTTAGTTATGTGAAAGGAAATGCAAATCAAGACATTGTATGGACTAAAAGAAACCATTCTCTATTACTAACCTAGTCTTAGAACAGACTTTGAGGTGTGCAGGTAGCAATATCTGGTCAGTTGTGCAGATGTGCGTGGCTGTCACTAAAGCTCTGCACAGGCCCACTTCCAGGACCTGAGTCCTGGAATATGAAGAAGAGCAGGATATCTTTTAGAAAGCAGATACTCTGCTGAGCTGTTGCCAAAAGCTGCAGCTTTCTCTCAGGTGGAAGAGTAGTTGTGTGATGAATGGACAGGCTGAAGCTTTGTTTAGGAATCTACTCTGTGGTGGGGAAGCTTTGGGACTCTCACACGTGATGGGTCTCTGTTTCCTTACCTGTGCAGTAATGATAACAATAAAGTATTACTAGAAAAACAGCCCAAATAACTTATAAATAACTTATAACTATTTTGAAGCCCATTTAAAAAAAAAAAACAAAGAACAAACATCTCCTTGCTAGCAGCAGTTGCACAGGATGGTTAATTTGGAAACATAAAATTACTGAGGCACAACTGTGAATCTAACTCTTCTTTTCAGAGGCTGAAAGAAATAATACCCGGTCACTCTCTGCGGGTGTGATTTATTAATTATCAGTCATTCTTAATCACTTGATACTGACATATATCTAACACACTGGAGAGTTTAATATCGGAAAGAACACTTACCATGATTTTTCTCAGCAGTCCATTTTTAAGTGCTGGGGGAGATAATGTGGTGCCAGCACTTTGGTATTGTGTTTCAGATCCTGTGTGACTGTCCTTGAACATGGAGGATGAGTGGATGAGTGCACAGAGGGTGGCAAAAAGTTGTTAGCAAGAGCTGTGCTAAGTGTGGCCATCCTCCTCGCTGAATTGCTTGAAAGCCTTTGGCTTGTAGAATTCATATGTGTCATGACACATGGGGTGGTGGGGTTTTTTTATTGTTAACTTTTTTTGTAGTAAGGCCAATGAATCTGATTTGTTATTCATACCAAGGATAGTCGAAGTACATGATTGGACATACTATGTTACTGCATCAAGCAAAATGTGTTTAAAAAAATACTGAGAAGCCCTTCTTCTGGAGAAAGATGGGGATTGGATGGAGTTGGGCGTTGCTGTTAATTATTCTTATTATGCTGATCTTGGTCAGATTTTTGAGTCTGGCGATTGCACTGATAAAGGAGCAGCCTTGATTTCTGCACATATGTTACACTTGTAAAACTGGGCTCACAGATTGCTCTGAAGCTTTTACTGTTCCTGCAGAACATTTTGGTAGTTCCAGCAGTTTGATCACAAATGCAGCATCTCTCTCCTAATGCTGTGCAGGTTGATAAAACAGTTGCCGAGCTGGAGTCCCTAAAGAAATTATTAATTATCTGGTTAATGTGCATCAGGCTGTGGGAGTGTGAGATTAATCACCAGTGCTGGGATGAGTTGCTGAAGTGGATTTTGGTTTTTTGTCTCCTGTCACTCGGTAATGGCTTTTCCTTCCTTCACCATCGGGTGAACAGGTGCAGAGATGCTGTATTTTCATTTTCCTGTAGTTGGGAACAGCCGGTGACCAGGAAATGCCTCTTTCTCAGTCCTGCTGCACGAGCAGTTTACAACATGGAGTGCTCCCTGCTTTGGATGTTCCAGCTGCAGGAGATGCTCCTACAGCACAGGACTGACCTGAGCCTTCCCAGATAAACACATTCGAACACATGTGCCTGGGGAGGAATGCCAGGGAGGAGTGTTGGTCTGGCTCTCCTCTATTCCCCAGGTCTCAAAGGGATTGACTTATATTTGGAAGTGGAATTGCAACTTGACTCCTATTTTGAGTGTATTTATATTACCTGGAATTTTTCAGTAAATGAACATTCAGCATGTCTCCTTTGTTTAATGTAAGAAAATAAAAATGTGCTCATTTATTGCAAAGATATAGAAGAAGGTGGTTGTAACTCAGTCTTTAGTTGTACCATCCTGAAAGCCAATGGATTGCATTAATATTCAGATCTTGGAGGAGGAGTCTTTTCCAGCAGTGGTTGATGAAGGCACTGAGGTGCAACACTGCAAGCACTGCAAGTCCTGCCCAGTTAGCCATCAGCAGCTGCCTCAGAAATGGTTCAGTGAGGCCCTAAGGTTCTTCTGGAGCTCCCTACTGTTTTATACCACACACTGTACTGATGGGGGGTGGGGGGGAAAGAGAAGTAATTTTTTTTTAAATCTGACAGTTGTGTTGCTATGTCAGTCTTGTACACAAAGCTACTAACAGTTCTGCCCCAAAGCCTTTAGTTTTAGTGACTACTGGTGAGAAGGGAAGGTGAGATGGAAGGAGCTGCACACCTAAAGCAGAATTTGCCTAGACTATGAAGTGCCTCTAGTTAAGAAAAGAAGAAGCTGTAGACAGCAGTGCAACAATCATTCTGCCAATATGTGCTGAGGGACAGAAGTAGAGTTTGAACCTCTCTCTATTTATAATGTCTAGGCACTTGGATTACTTTATTACCTCTAACCACAAGTATTGTTTCTCCCTGAGGAAGTCCTGTAAATAACCACAGCCACTGAAACTGAGTTGCACAGCACTAGAGACCTGTTTTTAACCTTCTACTTAACTATGTTGTGACAAGTTTGTGTTTAATTTTTTTTTTTTTGTTGGATGGTTGTTTTTTATTTGAGTGTGTGTGAATGTGTAGATATTAGCCCTAATGCGCTTGTGGGGTTTGTTCCTTCTTGGCTAAACCAGCGGTGGTTTTTATCCCTGGTGAATTGAAAATTTTTTATTACCTTGCCACTTCAAGCAGGCAGAGATGTACTTGTATTTGAGATTGCATTGCACTAATCCATTCTTGGGTTTTGCTCTCCATATTGTACACTCCCAAATCCCTCTTCAGCTAAAGATGTTACCTCAGGAGGGGAAGAGATAGGTGTGCAGTTTTAGAGAATTTGCTTTTTATAATAGCAATGAGCTCCACTCTGGAATCCCTGAACAGCCCATGATAGCATAAACATCCATTTGTTTGACAAGCTATGGTATAACTTCACATTAAATGTAGATGACCCATTTGTGTTTGAAACCCCCTAACCAGCAAGTCAGCATGGCAGCAGTGGGGCTTTAAATGTTAAGCAGTCTTCAGGGCTTCAGGCTGAGTATTTGCACTGGAGTTGTTTGGGTTTCTGCTCCTTGCAGAGCTTCCTGAGCTTGTTGTGATAACTAAAATCAAGTTTACTTTGTTAAGCTCAGCAGTTCCCAGAACTGAAGAGATAACAGGGGGGAAATAAGACCTTTAGGAGACAAGAAGTAAATTTCTGCCTGTATGGGGAGGCAGGTCACTGTCTTTGTATGACTTTTTGATGATGATCTGCTCATTTCTTTATGCATGGTTGTGTGCCCATGCATGCAGGGATGCTTGCCCACAGTGATGTACAAAAGCAAAGGGAGTGTAAAACTTAGGAAATGTATCAAGCATAAAGGCAGTAACTTGCCAGCCTCTTCTGTAGCTCTGGATCTCTGATGCTTAAAAATAAGTGGAATAGCAGATTTTCAGATGAGTAAATTGTGCAAATTCATGCCTAATTTACATGTATGATCACCTTGACTGCTTGTACAAATCAGGTAATTGGGCATGCAAATAGCTAATTAACACAATTAGCTGATCTGCTGATGCAATCTGATCTGTAAGTGTATACTAGCCATACCGTTATCATATATCTGCAAACCAGTTGTATGAAGAAGATCTAAACTCTCATAATTTAGCAGCTGTGGGGAGTTGCTTATTTTTTAGTAACACTGGTTTTGGAGTGGAAGTGTCTGTTGGGGATCACAACTGTTATTGCAGTTGTGATCCAAAATCACTGAGGTTTAGTTGAAAAATTTCATTTTAAAGTAGAAAGTCAGTGCTGCAGCCCATGACAGGCTGGCTGGTCTGATGGCATGAAGTGCCCTTCCCATACAAATTGTTCCATAGTTTGGCCCCATGGATCCAGAAATACCTGTGAACAAAGCTTGCTAAATGCCTACTTATTACTGTTCTTAAATACATAAAGTATTACACATTTTAAAGCTGCCTGCCTCCTTCCACCTTGGTAGAAAAGAATTTACTCAAAAAGGTTTAAAGGGCAAGTCTCCTGGTTTTATTTGTCTTAGTCTCTTCCTTAGCATATTTGTCTGCTAGGCAAAAATATCCAGGCAAGTTTAAACATGCAAATTGTCCAACTTTTGCAACTGCCTCTGTGAACACCAAATATGAGTGGAAGGAATTCAGAAGAGTTTTTCCCATCTCTGTTTCTGTTACATTTATAGCTATTATGGGGTGGACAGACAGACTTCATCATGGTGATTATTTGTAATTTCAAATCAAACATAATGTGAACTTACAGTGAGTTCCTACAAATAATTTAACATCAAGATTTGAGGCTTCACATTGAGTGTGCACAAAAGCAACAGCAAAATCTTCTGAAGGCAGGTATTTCTTGAACTATCTCTTTAAAAATATCTCCTCATTATAAAATAGAAAAATTAAAACCTGTGTATTATATCTGTGACCTATCTAGGATCTCATTTGTTCTCTGAATTTCCTTTCTTAGAAGTGTAGTTTTGTTTTAAACCAAAGATGAAATATGCCATTAGCACATGATGGACCAGGATTCAAATCCTAACAAAAGTTTTGTGTCCAAGACCACAGCACTGTACGTCTTTTCATATTTCTCACATGGCTGTCTGTGGTCTGCAGCATTTTCCTTACTGGGGGACTTCAAAAGGAGCACCTTGTTATGTTCTTAACAGTAACACTCATTTCCTTAAAATCTGCTCTGTGAAGGTAATTAAATGTAGCTGGAGTGTGTGTGTGTGTGTTTAGAAAAACTGCTATGAAGTATTTTACTGTCATCTAGGTGGCCTCCAGACAAAGAACCTAGGGACTTAAGTGTAAAACAAAGTGTGCAAAAAAAAAAAAGAGCCTGTTTCTGGTAGAGCCACATCCATCTAGTGGTAGTTGGGTGCAGAGTCAGGAGAGAAGAGTGCCAGCCCTGGTGTGGTCACCAAGTCCCTCCTCTGAGGGTCAGTCTGCTTCTAAGCATGTACAGAGGAACCTCTCAAACACAAACAGAAAATCTACATTAAAGACAATTTTTTTTTTAAAAAAGTAGAATGAAAAATAAAGTAGTAGAGTCTTCCATGTTTTTTGTCTGCAAACAGCACTGAAGAAGTTTAAAACCCATAGATGATAGCCTCCTTTATCAAGCTGTGTATTGGTGGGAATTAACACACACACACACACCATTAAAAAAAAACAAACCCAAAGCAAAACCAAAAAACACTAAAATCTAGAGAAAAATCTTCCCAACCAACCAAAAGAAGTTAAGATTTGAATGCTAGTTAGCGTGCTGGTGCCTGGGAGCACATGGAGCCCACGGTGTGCTCTTATCAGCTTGTGTGTGGCAGCCCTGGGAACAGAAGGCAAGGCCTTGCTGGTGTGTGCATGGGCTCCTTCCCCCCTTCTGGTGCGTGCTTTGCAATTTAAAGATGCAAAATTCATTGAGTGACAGGTGATGATTAGTGAGGAGCTCAGGCCTATCTGCTGTGAAAGGGAGCTGGGGAGGATGACTTTATTCCTGGTGGTGTCAAGCCTTTCACCTTGCTGCCCTTTAAAGGAACAGTGGCAACTGCTCCTTTAATTTTATTTACAAATTTGTTTCAACAAAGGCAACAGCTTTTATGACTTTTATAATGCATTATTTCTCAATGAATCCTAAAATGTAAAAGAAACAGCTGGCTGTAAATATCTTTTACATCATACATCGGCCAAATTTTCCCATTGACTGTACTGGCGACCCGGAATTGTAAACTAATGGGAAATGAGAATAAAGCAACAATAAAAATAAGCAGTCTGGTTTTAAGTGCCAGGCATAATGAGACTAAGGGAGAAAGAGAACTGAAATAAACTGAAAATAAAACAAGCAAGGCTGTGTAGGCCTTCATGTTAGAACAGTGTAAATCCTTCTTTCTCCAGGAAGCAGAACTGCTTGGAGAACTAGTGCTGAGAGCTGTAACATGCTCAGGTGTCTCATAGATGTGTGGTGTTTTCCTTCCAGCCAGGGTCTGGCTGTCTAGTGCTAGTCAGAAAATGAAGAAGCCATTTAGGAACTATTTAGAATTGGAAGGGCGGAGATGATACTTGGCTATGGTGATGATGTTTATGCTTTTGATTGGTTGAGATCCTGTTATTATCCATTAATACAGACTTAAAGCCTTCTCTGAAACTTTTGGAATTCCCTTTCTTTTATTTTCAGAGACAGATCTTTTTCTTTGGATCATTGATGCTCCATTGAATTCAGTGGGAGAACTTGTACCTGTGATGGGATAAAGTTTACAATCCCTGTTTTACTTCCTTAAGAACTAAAGGAAAAGGCAGGCTTTAGGTGATCTTTTTAAAGATCTTTTTAAAGAAAGGATGCATGTGCCAAGTGGTGAGGTAGCATCATACAAGTTCATATTATTTTTTCCTCCAGTTACTCACCGGCACTAAATAAATGGCACCGAAAATGCAGTGCTGATGCAAGTGCCAAATTGCTGCCATATGCAGATGACTTCTCTCCTTGCTCTTTCCTCCCAAAGGCCTTAGTGCCAGCCACTGACATGGCTGATTGCCTTTGCCTGATGAAGGGACATTTGAGGGAGTAGCTCTAAAATGGAATTGATGATTGTATTGGAGGAGCCTGTCCTAAGAGTTGGTACCCACATTTTATCTAAAAATATGTGCCTGCATTCACTCCCTTTAGACTTCAATTCAGAAGCCTGCTAGAAATCTCTCACATTGCAAGGTCTGCAAAGCATCATCACCATTATCTCCATGTGATCAGAAAATTATATTCTCTTCAGGCAAATGGTGACCTCTTCCTGGATAGTTACACCTTTGTCCTGCAGCCCAGAGTTGTTTGGTGTCCCTGGAGACAGTAGCACCCAGGTTAATCTCTCTTGTACAGTGTGTAGGAGTGTTGGCTCCAGCAGAGCAAGTCTCTGTGAGTATCCTGGTGCTGGCTTCCTGGCAGTTTGTAATCCTGGCTGTTTATCTTTCCGTTTCTTTGTGGCTGAGCCTTCCCTGGGTATTTTTATTGAAGTCCTGTGACAAAAAAATGACAAGTGGCTTTGTGCCTCCAGCACAATGGAGCTCTGCAATAACAGTGCTAACATTTTACCCCCAAAAGAGTCTTCAAGTGGAGTCACAGACAACTATTCAATGAGTTTAAGTGATTGTTCCTTTTGGTCATTTCAGGGGGTTTTGGTTCTATCAGTTGAAATCTGTCAAAATGCAGTGCTCTGCAGCCAGTGCAGAGCAAGTCTGTGCTCCAGACAGGGTTTTCTTGTGGGATAGTCTGAAATGGTTAGGTGGACTTTCCCCTAACTTCCCAGTCACATGTCTGGTCTCGTGCACTGAGCACGTTTTACTTCATTCTTGTCTCTCTATCACAACCACAGGGTTTCTGTTTACAGCACAAACAAAATGCTGCTTGAGCTGTTTCCTTTGTGGAGGGGATGAGAGAAGAATGAACACATGAGAGATGATAATGTTTCCTTGGTGTGGTGGTACTGGTGACTGTGGTGATACCCTCTAGCACTTCGTTTCCATGAAATGTAGGCTGCTAACCATTCAGAAAGCAAAGGAAACATGTCTTGGAAGAGACAAAGAAAAAAGAATTGTGCTTTGTCCTGCAGTGCCTTTATTTACAGAGTTTATTCAGGGAACCTCAAAGCATCACTAAACAGAAACTCAGTGCACAATGACTTACCCTTTCCCAGGGAATCAACAAGCGTATTGCATTGACATTTAAGTTTTGAGGTCTTTCTCTATCCCTGGTGCAGGAATGAAGCTCCCAGATCAGCTGCTGCTGGTGAGGAGACATAGATGCTTTATTAGGGATAACTTGGTTTATCTCCTTTGACACTTTTCTGATATCTCTTGATCATTAAGGTCTGGATTAAGTGGAAAAAACATTGCTTGCACAGATGTTATGTAGCTTATGCCTCAGATCTTTTATGAGAGAGTTTGGGTGCTTAATGTCTCCTAATTCAAAAAGAAAAATCAAAGTCTTGTGTACAGCTTCCTTCTGTCAGGTGCCAAGATGAGGGTTAGGTGAGCACATAACAAAAACCTGGATATTTGAAAGTCACATTTACAGCTGCATTTAAGGAACTGTAGATAAAACACATTGAAAAGAAAAAGGCTGTTTGGGGCTGGGTTTGTGTTTCCCACATGGGCTTAATGAAATTTAAGGTGTACTCCTCTGCAGCACTCCTAGGAAAGTAGTCATCCGTATTTTCTTTCCCATGAACTTGGATTGTCACATTTTTGTGAAGTACGGCTGTGCATCAGGAACTTGCTGTATGCTCATTGCTGGCTTTGGGAAGAAAGTGTTCTCCAGTAATGGCATCAACAGCTTTGCACAGATGAGAAAAGGTGCTTGCCAGCAGGTATTGGAATAGTATAGGAAACTGTCTGTATTTATTTGTCTGCCCCCCTGCCACTTCCCAACTATTTTTCATACAATTTGTTTAGGTTTTCAATATTTTGTTCCCAATCCCTACTCCAGTGAAAATGTTGCTATTATTTATAATCAGTAAATGAATGGCTTTGACTCTGAGCCTGTAGCAATGCAGAAATCAAACATTCCTGTCTTTCAGCCTGACAATGTTTCATGGGAACACAACAGGCATTTCTGAGCTGATGAAAGCTCAGGGGGGCTGCTGTGTTACTTCACTGTGATAGTGGAACTATTGTGGTAATTTGGAAAGACCTGTCCTAGGGACTGGTGAGTTTAGCAGCCTGATGCACCCTAACCAGGGCAGCCCTTTATTTGTCCTAGTTTGCTCTTTTTCAGCACTTTTCATCTGAGGATTACGAAAAGTGGACTTCACCCTGTGAAGCTGTTACTGTAACCATTTATGGAGGGAGAACTGAGACTAGGAAAAATGTGACTTTCCAAAGGTTAGCTCTCATGCCAGTAGCACAAACAAGGACCTGTGCATCTGTTTCCTGAGCCCTTACTCTTTTGTCCCACATTTTCTTTAGCCAGGTGGGAGGAAATCCATTTCTACACAGGGTCTAGCACAACTTAGGTAAGCAAGGATTGTGTAAATTGTCAAGTGAGAGCTTCTGCTGGTGCTGCACAGAGGGATAAATTGGTTGAAAACTTTGTGGGCTGCTTCACTAAAGACAAATAACCGTGTGAAATTTGATTTGCAGAGAAATTTTCTTCCTAGGAGAATGCAGAACCTCAGCATAAGTAGATCTGCAAGCTAATGATGTAAAAATAGCTTGGATAATAAAAAGCTGGTAAATAGAGGTATGGTAGCAATTGGGATGTATGGGAGAGACAGGCTAAACTGATCTGACTTTATTATGAGGAATTTATTCTCTCACAGAGCTCCTCTGGTTTAACTCAGTCAGTGCTGTGTCACTTTTAGCGGAAGCAGAATACTTCTTGTAGAATTCTAAAGTCATCTTCCTGTAAAACAGTGCAAAAAAACTGTTCAGCTGCAAACCTGAGCTCACTCAGAATAATCCACATTTGTTTTGAAAGACTTCAGGGATGTGTTTCCTTCTGAAGATTCCCATTCTTCTATATTTTCTTTGCCAAGTGAGTAATTAGTTGCTCCTTGATTATTGCTTATCACTTTATACTTTCTCATGGAGACAGCAAGGGACTGTGAGGCTGTTAATAGCTATGCTCAGATCACCTTTCCTTCTCAAGCATGGTTTTATTAGCTTAAAAATAACAGTGGGAGTGAAGTGCTTTTAAGTTCTTCTATTTATTGGGTTTTTTACTGTAATCCTGAGTGCTTTCTAGTGAACACCAGAAGTGCACAGTCTCATTTTTCTTCCCCTCAATCGCTACACCCCAACACCATCGATCAACAGCATCGGACGCAAAAGCTTGAGTTGGGCAGTCTTAGTGTGGGACGAAGGAGAGACTTGAAAATTTTCTTTCATCTTTTCAGATGTTCCTAAACATGGCAACAAGCGTGGCTCTGCAACAGATGCAATTCTTTCTCGGTCTCTAGGTAACATTTGAACCTGTGTAATGTTCGCAGCACAGCACCGTAAGTAATATTCCAGGAAATGCGCTGCTGCTTGTTAAAAAGGATAGGACCCCAGAGATGCCTTTAAATATGCCTGTAAAGTGAGAGGTGCCAAGAGAAAGATAATATGGCTGATTATAGTTATTTACCTTACATTTTCATTCGCCCTTAACTGGGTGTAATTTAGGGGCATGAAATCTCTTATTGGAAGTGTATTTGCATTAAACAGCTCTAAGCAACCATGAAAGTGCAGAAGCTGAAAAATTGACAGACTGGGTTTCTGGAATCCCAAAGTAGCATTTTTTTAATAGGCATACAAACAAATCAAATAAACATGTTTTGCTTCAACGATTTAAAGAATATGGTCTTTGGAGTAATTTTTCTCTTTTTTTTTTTTCTTTTTTTTTTTTTTTTTTTTACCCTATCATTTCTAACCTCTTCACTGCCTATCTCTAGTTTGCAGCTCCTCCTAACAATCTGCAGCAATTTCCAACCCAGCTGTTGTGGTTGCAGTGCATTGTGCTTTTGTTTAGCTTTCCCTGAGCTATCAAATCATGCTATAAAGGGGATTACCTGGCTAGTGATGTTGTTTTTGAGGTCTGCACATTTTAACAAATAATTGCTTCACAGTGGCTCTTCCCCACCTCCTGCTGCCAAAAATAAGAATAAAGAAAAAAAAATAAAGAGCCCTCTGAAAATCAAACTTTACAGTTGGATGGAATCAAGTCTTGCAAGTAAGCACCTTTGGTTGGCTTTGGTAAAACCCCTTCACTTCCTTTGCAAGTAATCATAGCCAAGTTGAAATCAGTCAAAGAGCAGTTGATTTTTTTCAATCAGCTGGTGTATTTGTAACAAGCCTTGAATGTTCATGTGTGCCTTTAGAAAAAGACAAACATGTTTTTGCTCTACTGTGTTGGCATGTGCTAAGCTTGAGAAATTTATAATCCAACTGTGTGCTGTTAAACAGGTATGATCTTCCACCTCCACCCCCAGCAGTCGGTCACTTCTTTTGTAGCCACTGCCTATCCCACAAGGCAGTTTATTTAACGGATGTTTGTGAAATGTTGTGATCTTCACATGAATGGAGTTATTGAAGTGAAAAGCATTAGCAATATTTATTTCAGCAGGTTGTGGAATTAATGACTAAGGAAGAAAAACTGGTAAAACTTGCTTTTTATATGCACAATAGAGTCTTTAAGAATTTAATTTGTAAGAATGCAGACATGAATGAATTTGTTACAGTATGTATGCTCTGTCAGAAGTTTTCTAACAAATATATATGCTATTGAAATATATCTATAGCGTTCATTTTATAGTATCTTTTGAGTGTTAAGTGAAAGCTAGTGTCTGTCTTGCTCTGCTCAATGCAAAAGACATATTTACTGTACTTGAGTGTCTTCAATTTTGGTTCTCGTTTTGTAAACACAGTACATTTTAATTAAGGCTTGTCACTCGAGATCTAGTGAATACATTTACTGTAATGTCTCCATCTTCAGGAGGTGAATTTGACTTAGAAATTGTCTCTGTCACAGAGGGTCTGATAATATCAGTCTAAAGATTTCTTTCTTTCCTGGGGAAGAGCAGTTTCTGTTGTTCACCCAGCTCTCACTTAGGTCTTGCTTGCCTAAAATATTGCAGAATGATGTTTATTGCAACACACAGACAAGAAAAGTCTCTAAAGACAATGTCTTTATGTCTCTATGTACACTTAGCCCAGAGAAGCTTATGTACCTACATAAGACTGTCCTATTTTTTTCCACTTCCCCCCCCTTTGTTTTTTACACAGTTTCAAAGGTGGTTTATTGATTATATTTGGAAAGATTAAGAAACTCCTCTTCTTAGTCATGCTTCTGTTGGCATATGAGAGGACTTTGATCAAACAAACAAGGAATTGTCCAATACACACAGTTAAAAAAGGAAAGAAACTCCTATAAGTGCTGGTTTCAATTGACCTTTTACCTGTGCCTATTTCTACTCTGGTGTGTGGGGACTGTGCAGGAGGAGGGTTATTGTCCTCCTGTGTCTCCAAATCATGTTATGGTTGGTGGTAAAATTCCTGCTCTTAGTGTCAAGTCTAAACCAAAACTACTTTTACTGTCATGCAAATGCAGTTTTATGTTCTGCCATTATGCAAGAATGTACCAAAAAAGTATCTTTAGGGTCTTCAAGAGAAAGAGAAATTAAGTAAAGGCCCAAATGTTTTGGTTTTCACTGTTGTTGTATTTAAAAAAGAACACTTTTTTCAGCTAGGTAAATCAAGATTGTACTAAATCAAGGTGCTGTCTCCTGGTGTAGTGTTATGGAGGAAAGGCTTTAGCTCCCAAGCTTCTTCTCCAGCCTCTTCTATGTCACCATATTCAAAGTGTGTTATACTAGCTAGAGAAGGCTGAAGTTTGCGTGAAGGAAGAGCCCAGTGCAGGGCTGAGTTAAAAGGGAGATGCCTGGGGGGGATCCCACAAGACAGAAGGGTGCCCAAAAGAGCAGCCTGTGGGGGAGCAGCCACATCATCATCCTTGGATGTCCTGGTTAGTGACTTACTTGGCAGGTAACATGTGATGATTCACTTGTGGTGATCCAATGCAAACATTTGAGAAGCACTGTTGCATCTCCTCACTGTGTGAGGTACTGTGCCCTGGTGTCCTCATCCAGGGTCCTGCTGGAGCTCTGTGACAGCAAGAGGACCAAGGCTGCCTCACTCAAATCATGCCACAGAACACACACATCCTTCCCTCTGGCAGCCCATCCTTTCCACAGGGATGGCAGGAGCAGGCTGGGGGACCAGGATGCTCTGCCCTCTGGCTGCCACTGCAGAGGGGCAGGGAGTTAAGTGCTGCAGAGGGCCCTGAATGGGCCACTTGTGAGGTGGCAGGTTATGCTGGTGACAAATGTGTGCCACTGATGGGTACATGCTTTTCTGACCTGCTTTAATTTTTCTAGCTGGGCCTTTAGTTGCCAGGGAGAGGTATAGACAAATGCAATAAAAAAATCCAAACAAATCAGAACTATAGCAAGGCTCTACAAGGAAATACGTTTTAGAAAGACGTTTTTTTCCCTTAATTAATCGGGATTTTGTTGTCAGGCTAAAACAGACTAAAAATAAACAGCTGTATAGTACTTCATTAAGCTGCCTGCTTGGAGTAATTTTCCCATTGATTAGTCTCAGGGCTAATGCTGGTTCATTCCTCATTTCATTGCTAATTAACATCAGCTCTGCTCCTGACCACTTGACCGCACTCTCTCTATGAACATGTGCTGGTTTGGCAAGTAATAACTGCTCCCTCCCTCTTAAAAGGGAGAATTAAGGTACAAAATAGCTATCAAGAGTAGATCTGTGCCTCTACTGTAAGGAGAGCAAACTGTAAAACCGTGTCAGCCCGTAAGAAGGGTAATAAACATAGTTTACAGAGCACAGGAATTTGATTGAGGAACTATGTAAATACAGATGATGAGCTCAAGCTGCTGTATGAATGGATAGGCTTGGCTCATCTGCTGTCAGTTGAGTTGATTCAGGCTCTTCTGGGATGCTCATGGTGCAGATTACCTGACCCAGGAGCTTAGGGCTGCTGGGCATCAGCAAGAGGGCAGCTTTGGATGGGCAGCACTTACTTCTCCCAGTTTCCTCAATGTTCTCGGAGTTTGAATAATGAGGTACATTGGCAGTGGGTACAGAAAGAGCAGGAAACAACACCACGCGTTATAGCTTTGTCAGGTCACTTCCATGCAAGAGGAATATAGATGAAAATAGGGGAATGAAATACTAGAATTGGCATGGAAGCCCTCTAAGGAAATATCTAACAACTTTAATGAAATTAGCAGCCTCTGTTCTGGGTGAAAAGGTCAATTTTTCCATAAAATCCAAGTAAACTGGCATTTTGGAAAATATCTACCAAGCTTGGCACAGAATAAATAACGTTATCCCAAAGTCTTGGTTCAATTCCAGATAATAGCTTTTTCTTTTAATTGAATTGGATATTGCATTTCATTTTCAGAAAGTCTTTTTTTTTATTCCCACATTTTGAAGCATTCATATCTCAGAACTAATCAGAAATTCAGCCTTATACAAATCTATCAATCAGAAACAGTCACTGAAGAGAGAGCTTGCCTGAGTGATAATCCTTTTCTACCTATTTTTGAGCAGAATCCTAATTCACTTGTTCATCAATTATATATTTTATGTATTTCCGCCATTGATTTAATGGACTTAGGGGCTCAGTCTTGCAAACACTTGTGCATGTGAGTAACTTGATTCATTCAAGCAGGTGCTCATGTGAGCAAAATTAACCATGTGAGATCTTTGTAGGATCAAGCTTTGCAGTAGGTACGTATCCAGACACAAAGCCATTGCGTTCCTAACTTCCCTTCACTGCTCGGTAGTAACAAGAAGCATTTCTTATTGAAATTAGTAAAAAAACCCTTAAAATATTAGTAACTTTACAAGTTATGATAAGAAAGACATCATTCCTCTGTTTAAGAACATAACCACTTTGGGCCAGGAAACACTGCTTCCTTATTCATGCAAGTGTTGCATGGTTGGTTACATCACATGACCTTCATGGATGGTTCTGGAATTGGCCAGAGCAGAGGTGGGAGTGTAGGAAGTCCCATGTTATTGTCAACTGACTGTATATAGTGCTAAAACCATATTGTGCTGCAGACCTTATTCAGTTGGAAAATGGAAATGGAGTTTTGGTTTATGTTCCTGATAAATGATGCCTATGATATTTTTAACTTTTCTCATGTTACTTCCATTTCCAGTCCTGGTCAGATGCAAAAACAAATTCCAGCAAACAAATATTTACATTAATAATAAATAAACCAGAGGAAAATATTTCCTTGAATGTTCTTTAACTGTAAGGAGTCTGGTTTGAAGGAGTGTCTTGGTCTGTAGCTTTGTTGTGGTAGGTTGGGACTTATATCTGAGGCGCTCGCTGGTGCTCCTGCGTTGAGGGAAACGTTCTGGGCAGCTTCACTGGCTGCATTCTGTGGGGTAACACAGCCCCCAGGACATGGGGACAAGCTCTGGAACCCCTTTCCAGGCTTGGAGGGGACTCCAACAGTGGTGGAGAGAAGAGCAGGCAGATGAGCTAAGCAGCATGGGCAGGACTAGCTTGGAGGCTGTGGGTGCCCAGGAGTATTGCAGGTTAGCTAAAGCAGTAAATCTGTGGATGGTTCCTTACCTCTTAACAGAGCATTTAATAATGAAGGTTGGGTGTTTTCTGTTTTTCTACTTTGTCTTTTCATTCAAAGAATGTGAAAGGAGGGAACTAAAACAGCTTTAAAAACCCTTATGAGAGTGGCATGCTTGAAATAAGATCTTAGAGGAGGCTAACTTGGATGACAGAGGCTTTGTGATCCTCAGCAGTGGGACTATTTAAGATGTAAACCTTATGATAAAGTTGCCCTTTCTGACAACTTGTTACCCTCACTATTTAAAAAGAAAATTAATCTTTGAGTTTTCAGAGTTAAAAGATACTGTGAGGGCCTCCAGTCATATGAACTGTAAGTTGGAGTATTGTATTAAATACGATTCAGTAGCTTCTTGTGTCACTACAGGCTAGAATTCAGTGAATAAAGTACGATTAATAGCTCTTACAAACCTCTGGATGGACACCCAAAGGAGAGGAATAATACAGTTGCAGTATTACAAGTCAGCAACATATTAAACATTTTTTTTTCCTTAGGAAAGGATTTCCTGTAGAGGTCCTGAAGAAAAATAAGTTTCATTAGTCGAGCGTTGAGCAGAGATAGAGCAACAGGATTGATTGTAATAAGCCTCTCCTTTTTACTGAAATCCATTACTTTCTGAGCTATTAAGTGATGAAAGGGATTAAGAGAATAAAAAAATATAAGCTGGGCTGTATTCGTAAATCTAATAAAGTTGATAACAGTAGAGCATTTTGTGAAATTTGCATGTGAATTTATAACATCCTAATCCATCGGCAGGCAGCGTCGCGCTGCAGAGGGAAGGGGGTGCACTCTGCATACAGGATAAAAATGCAAGCACAGAATTTCTGGCCAAGNCCCCCCCCCCCCCCCCCCCATATGGATATCCATATGTTTTTATCACAGATTCCATACTTTCAGTGCCAGGATCCATATGTTTAGCTTTTTCTCCAATAAAAGACTGTAAAATCATTCTTCATTATCTCTTTCTTCCTAGCTGGTGTTTTTTGTAGACATAACCAAATGTGATGCTAGATGGTTGAAGCTAACCCAGATAGGCTGCAGTTGGATCTCATCAGAGGTATTTAAAACCAGTACCTAGGGAGTTCAAGGACTGGATTATCTTCTGAGTATAATGCCCCTTGACAGTGCTTGAACAATGCAGGGGGTGCTATCATCTGATTGCAAAGTCCTGGAAAGGCTCTTCCCCTATAAAAGAGAAGATCCTTTGGGACCAGCAATGAGAATTTTCCTCTATTTTGTTTATTCTCAACCTGCACCTCTGCCTCTGTGTGTCTACTGAGGGGTGTGTGGTGCAGGGAGATGACATGACAGGGCTTTATTTCACTTCTGCTTTTTCTGCTTGCCCAAGGCCTGCAGTTGTAGAATAGCAGCAGAATTTAGAAGTGCTGATACAGGGAATTTGTGGTTGGCGTAAGGATGGTGTGTATCACCATCTCCTTGACATGACCCAGTCTGCTCTGTGCCAAGCAGATATCACTCACTGAGAATTGTGCCTAATAAGGTTTTATTTCTCCTTTCTTTTTTTCCCCCCCTCTTTTGATGGAAATGTTAATATAATGCTTTTTAAATATGTAAAACACAATTCAGTGTCCATGCTTAGACCTTGGAACAGGTACCAAGTAACCTTCAGTGGTAAAATCTGCATGTTAACTTTCAAGTCGGATCCCATCTTCACTTGGACTTTCAGTCCTTCTCTGCTGGGACAGCATGTGGCAGAAAAGCAGCTGTGGTGTATGTGGTTCCTTCTCTTGGGAGTTTGATTGCCTGCCAGCAGGTTCTGACTGTCCTATGGCTGTGGTATTTAATGTGCAGAAGGGGTAAGGAATACCGTGTAATTCTGAATAGAAGAAAATTAGGATAGTCATAATTACGAGCATTACAGTACACAATTTCAAAATAAAGCCATCAGTGTAAGTATTTTATTCACAGTTCCCACCTCTAGCCCCTGAAACATAACCCTGAGGTAAGCTTGGAGTTATGCTTTATCCTCTGCATTCCTGACAATAATAGAAATTATTGTGAAAGATTAATAACCATTGTGCATTGAAGCTGTGGAAGAAGGTGGCAGAAAGAAGAGGTGACTACCTTCTCAGAATAAACCAAGCAGTAGCATCACGGCTTTAGAGAGGAGACAATCAGTGCCCTAAGAACCCTACTAAAGCAGCTGCATTTTGGCTGGAGTCATTCTATTAATTTTCAGGCTCTCATCAGAGACAGAAGTGAAACTTACTGCTGATATCACTCAAAGCAGACATGACTCCTGATAGGATCTTTGGAGAAACTGTAGAAAAATTTGACCTTTCTTCTGAGATTTTCTTGTGAAAATATGATCCATTTGAGGTTGACTGTAGCTTGCATTTTTATAGAACTAACCCATCACTTTTCAATGCTGCCTTTCCTTCCCAGGGTTGAGGTGACTCTGGTGAGATTGGTGGCAGGTTTGTAGTGAGTTGCCTCATGGGTCTTGATTGGCAGTGCAGAGAGATGCAGTTCTCCTTTCAGAAATTATTCCCTTGTAAAAATTACTGGGTTTTTTGTTTGGGTTTTTTTTTTTTTTTTTGCTTCACCCAGCATTTGAATACCAGATTGAGCTAATTTTAAGATTCCTCAGGGCAGTGGCACTGCATTCCTTCCACTCTGCTATTCCTTACCACATTACCTCACTGCATCAGCACTCGTATCTCCTGCTGATGGCATCCAGTTTCCATTCCATTCACAGTGGCCAAGGATCATATCTCTGATCCACTTAGAAACACAATGATCTCTACCCCTGAGAATGCAAACGCTTTCTCAGTCAAATCTATTGATCTTCAGGACTCTATTTCTGGCTTTCCATTCACTCACTCCACTGTTTGGGATGCTGCATATTCATTCTGGGCAAAGAGTTAACTTGGCTACTAGGAGCTCAGTGAAAAACACTTCTGCAGAATCCAAAGATAGACATGATCTCTTATATATTATTAGTCTGTACAAATACTGCACTTCTTAACTGAGCAAGACAAAAACCTCCCAGCTGGCACAGTGACAATGACAGACCTGCTCGTGCCATCATATTCTTATCCCAAGCCGTCTCACTGAACATGCTAATGCTGAGATGGGCAAGCACATGCTGAGTTCTGCAAGGAAAGAGGGAAACACGAAGAGTCTCCAGGCTAGAGGGGGAATTGCAGTCTAAAAGGAAAAGATGAGACCAAGAGGCAAAGACATTGGGTACGAAGAGGGATGTAGTTTGACAAACAAGCAAAATGAGTGAAAGCGCTCTAAAGAAAAACATTTTTCTGAAGAGCATAGCTGTCAGGGAACTTGGCCCTTCAGGGCTTGACTCTGGGCTCTCTCAGAAGTACGGTTATAAAGAAAAGCAGGATTTGTGGGGTGAGGATTTCAGCATCTCCTTTCAGGTGCTGTACTGAAACAGGCCTCTCCTGCAGGCGAGTCCAGCGTGTGCTTCAGATGGTCCTCAGGAAGCCCACTTCTTCCATCACCAATAGCACAGGCTAGAGAACAAATATGCCTGCAAATATACCTAACTTTTGGCTTTGCTGGTGTTCAGATGTTCACCATCACCCCCAAATAGGATTTTGCTTCTTAAAAGATGGTATTTTTAAGGATTTTCAGGTATTGCTCACCATTGACCTTGAACCCATATTTAAAAGAAATCCAGGCACCATGATGTTGAGTGAGCTATGCCCGAGTTAATTTAATTATCTAGACCTTAGACAATTTTGAAAATATTACCTGTAATTCATATCTTCTGGGTTCCAGCTGAGTGCCCTGTTTTCTCTACTTGTACATGACAAATGAATCCACTGTTTCTGTTTGTTTTGGTTTTTTTGTTTTGTTTTTTTTTGTTGTTGTTGTTTGTTTTTTTTTTTTAATACAGATATTAGGTTACTGATTGGTCTAAGAGAAGACTTTCATTATTCAACATTTACACTGCTAGGAGCACAGCAGCTAACCTGGTTTGGTCTTGATTGTGTCACTCTCTAGCTGGAGCTGTTTCCCACAACTCATGGTGCTCAGTCTAAAAACTGACACCATATAGCTAAATCAGGAAGGAATGGAAAGGGTCCCAGGTGAAATAATTATGGGGTTGATTATTGTGATTATGTATAATTATAACCTTTCTTAGTATATCACTAAGAGTACTGAGGTATGAGAGAATTTGACTTGTGAAGGAGTATTATATTTTAAAATGGAAACTTACTCTGTCTGAACTTAGATATTGGTTCCTGGTATGCAGGATTAGTAGTGAAGTGCCTTACTTCACTTTCTCCTTTACCCACAAAAGTTTTCTCCTCTTGTGAGCTTTTCCTACAAAGTTGGCTAATAACTAGTGCACTTCCTTGTAGCTTGCCTATGTAGCCATTTTCTCTCACTGTTCAGCATGTTTATCAGTATTTCTGAATTTCAAATGAGGGAGGGGCAGGAAATTTTTATTTTTCCTAATCAAAAATGCAGGAATAATAGTATAAAAATATAAACACTGAAATGAATATGTGATGTGTTATAATGTGCTTGTCTGGACATTTAATTTCCTTTATAGGAAGGCATATTTACAGGAATACTTAATGTTCTAAAACTCCAGGCACATAATAGTACATGGATGATCTGTCCCTGCTTACAGACATGAAATAGGCCTGCATGCATACTTACACGCAAGGGAAAGCTTTTTCTCTCTTCATCTTTGATTCCTGCAGAAACTGGGGGAATGGGCAGGCATTCCATAGGAAAAGCCAAGAGCTACTTGCCCAAGGCTTTGATAAATCCAGGCCTCTTGACTCTAAATCCTGTACCTTAGCTGCCTTCTTCTAGCAAATTATACAGATTGTAATTCTTTGGCATGAAATAAGAAAGACTAATTTCTTTGAAGATTTTATTACTTTGTTTTTCAGTCCTTTCTCCTAGTACACCATTTGCTAAATGCTTTTCCCTCTGGAAGAAAAGAATGTTGAACTCATTTCCATCTCCATCCCTTATCTCCACCTGCAGGTCTGTGCACGAGGCACAAATAGGTCTTGCTAGAAAAGAGTGTCTTCACTAGCAGGTTATCATGATGTGCTCACTAACAAGAATGCTTCTGTACCAGTTTGGGCAGCAGATTTATAAGATTTCAAGTCTCCCTCTTACCCTTTGCCAGTTCCAAATAAAGAACTTCAGAGGGCAAACGTGCCACTGCTGGTAGACGTGTAGCTACTGTTGTATTGTGGGGTTTTGGTTTGTTTTTTTGCCAGCTACTTGACATTGTTTTACAGCTGGACTGTGCAGCTATTTCCAAAAGGCTCAGCTAATTCTGTTGTCCTTTTTCATCAAGAAAATTCTTGAGAAACCACAATAAAGCAGCTGTAATCCTGGCGATGCTTACAACTGTGGCCAAAAATAGAAATCAGTGCTTCATGAGTTTTCTTAATGAGGGTATAGGGTTTTTTTTCAGTGTGGTCCTTGACACCTCGCCAAGTTAGGGCTTGGCTCTAAATGTTTAGTGCAAGCTTTATAAATAGCCCTGGATAGAGGGGGCATTTGTTTTCCCAGTGGTGTTCACCCTCTCAGGGCTGGGGCTGCTGGGGGCAGCTGTGCTCTGGGCATGACAGTGTCTGCAATGAGCCCTTTAGGCCACAGTTGCCAAATCCTTTGCAGGAGGTGCCGATCACCTTGGGTCCCTCTTTGCTCTGAGGGGGAAGCTCAGCATCTTGCAGAATTAGGTCTGTAAAAGCTGTTGTTATTAATAACTGCCTTCATGGTCGTTTTGCTTACAGACAGGATTTATTTGGCTTTTGACTATCAGTGAAAGTGTCCCTATAACTGGATTTTTATGCTTTCTCTGTGCAAATAGAAAACCATGGTTTGTTTGCCAACCCAAATAAGAATTTACAAATGTGGGATTTTTTTCCTGTGGCGTATAACATGGCTAGTAAATGGGTATGAAATGGTTGGATACAGGGATTTTGCAATGTTCCCACAGGCAGAAGAGAGAAAGATGAGAAAAGATGAATTAAAACTTGGGGAAAGTTCAGTCAACAAACTAAGAAGTGCAGACATACTGATTTATAAAGAGACTATAACTTTTAAACATGTACTTTCAATCTGAAGGACTGCAGTAGGGATTTAAAATATGACTATTTAATTTTTAAAAATTACATAAATTAAGTGAACAGCCCATTAATGGGATGCCATCAGGATCACATGGCCAATTCAGTTCAAGTTATATTATCTTGCTGGCCGGATTTGAATAAGAATTAAGAAATTGCTATTCAAAGTAGTATGGAACATTGATCCTCATTCACAATGAAATTCGTCACCATAACTACCTGGAATTCCTCTGCTTTCACAGAGGTATTCCACTGAATCTTCTTTATGGAGCAGCTAGAAGGGAATTGTATTAGTTGGTGGAAAAAAGCCGCTAATTAGTTGTTCGGCCTCCACGTTAAGTAAGTCCTGTCTTGCAGAGGGTTCAGGGATAAGCAGCAGGATGTGTCTAATGAACAGGAGCCCAGATCCAATATACACAGCCTACTCCAGCTGGTCCATCCCTTGGCTAAAGGTCCACCTCAGGGACAAGAGGTTTATTATTTATCTGCCCCAGTGGGAGCACCTTGCCTCTCATTCACAACTGGTGCTTCCTATTTGAACTTGGCAAATCAAAGCTCGTGGTTGAATTAACCAAGCTGAGGGATGTCCTCTATGGATGAATTGTTCACAGTGCAGCATCTTCCAGAGTCTCAGTTAAACTGAATAACCAAAATTCACTATTACGTACAACTATCTAGTTCCTTTTCACAATTTTGGAGCCCCATTTGAAAACACATAAAATACCAACTTAGTTCAGTGCTACATTGTGTTAAGAATACGTAAAGAGTAAAACAAAAAGTTGCTACAAATGGTGAAGCAACTTGTGCTACAGTTTGAAGAAACAAAGTCAGCATTATTAATCTTAACTGGGTTGTTTAGTTTATAAATATTTATTTTGCTTTTTCTTGACTTTACTGCAGTGCATTTCAAGTCTAATTTCTGTGATAATTAAAATGGGAATATGAGAATCTTTGCACCACTTTCTTTCTTGCTCCAGTTTAATTCCATTGACTTGTTGCTAATTTACACTGGCATGAATTTGAGACTACTGGGCTCAGCAGTTCAGCGCATTGAGATCAAAACCTTTTAAAACCTTTCACTGACAGAGAACACCTGAAATGGCAGATGCTGAGTATTTGCATTGTTAATGGCTTTAAAATGTGATAGTTTTATATAAATACTAAAAGAGAAGTTATACATCCACACATCAACTGAAATTAGCATTGTGAAATTTGCAGTCCACCGAAAGAATGGCAGTAGATGGTCATGAATATCTATGTTGCTCACTGTTACCTGAAGCTTCATAGTCTGGAACCTGCATCTGATGCAACACAGATGTGTTCCCTTGAAGAGATTTCAAGTCTTTTCTGCACCTGGGCTCTCCTAAGGTCACAAATTGTGATCATAGGCATGTTTTCCCCATTTAGCTTATAATGAGTTGGTACTAACAATCCATTTTAAATAATCACAAGCAAAACATGAAGAGTTTCTGTGTAAGAAGTTAAGCAATCTACCACTCACCGATGGTTACCTACATTTGTAGGTGAGAAATAAAACCACACTTCCCCCCCCCCATTTTTTACCATTGTATAGCATTCTTGCATATCTTTTCACTGCCAGCATCTAACTGGCAACACAATGGGAAGGGGATTTCTAATAGGTTTTACAGCTGTGGCGAAAAACAGAAGAGCCTAAGAGGAAAGACTAGGTTAGTAAGATTTGCAGTCACATTTGTAGTCCCAGTTGAACCAGAGACACTTTTAGAGAAGCAGCTGGTGATCTAAATTTTACCAAAATTCAAAACATTTGATTTAGCTCATGTACTCATATTGGTCTTGAGTACCCTTTTTTTTTTTTTTTTCAAAACACAATATTGAACTTAATTTTAGAATATTACTTGGTATCACTTTTTAAATTTTGACATTAAATTCCAAGTCAGCAGCAGGTAATAGATAAGGATGCCAATGGAGCTGTGCTCTGCTTTCTTCAGATGATAGGGAGAGGGGAAATTTGTATACTGAAAATTCAGAGTTTGCTAGTGTAGCATAAACTACAACTGAAGACTTAAAAAACCAACTTACTGTACTCATCTCTCTTGAAATCATTTGAACTGTAAACATGAGCTTGAATGTTACTTGATGAGGGTCTGCAGTACAGTGAATTCCCAAATCTCATGCTTGCCATGTACTGGTGTTGTTATATAACTTATGGGATGGTGATTTGGAAAAACCAGGTGAAAATTCTCATGAAAGAAGCAAATCAAGGATGATAATGTGGGATCTCACTATGATCACAAAGTACAAGTATTTTTTGTGTAACCATAAACATTAACTGAAAGAACCTAAATGCCCCATGAGCTGATCATCTGAAAGCAGCCTGAGTTGTTTTGGGGTTTTTTTTAAGGTTTTGCTTAAGGATGTTCAAGTGTTACTGTGTGCAGTATGGTAGTAATTAGAGACTTCTGTCCCTTTATCCTAAGCAAAAAGCTGGTATGTATCAAAAAGAGTTTCTACCAAATAGTGACTTAGCTGAGACTGATTTTTGAAAGGAGTTGTTTGGTTTTTTTTAATCCTTATAGTTTGCTGCTCTGTTGTTTCTTTAAGGATATCAGTTTTTCACTGGAATTTGAATGCTCTTGACCTGTCTATGAAGTTTTGCTCATCTGGCCAAAGAAGAGAAACTTTGTGTTTTGTGGCTAATGGCAATTAACCAGCAAAATTTGGAACTGATTTGTTGCAGGGTCAACAAAATTTATTTTACTTTAAAAATTAAAACACCTAAAACCAAAGTAGTAAGAAAAAACACCACCCAAAAAGGGGACAAATTACTTCAGGCAGGTATGTGTTGAGGGATTATACAAACAAGTTGTTTAAAAGCTGGCTGGCAAGCCATCTACCAATATGTCAGACCATTTTAAAATGGTGTTTTCCTTACTAGCCTCTCATTTTAGCTTTGCCTGTCTAAGAGAAATGAACCTATATGACACCAGGATGGAAAATTTGCATAGTCCCCCAGCTTACAAGTTTTCTGTTGCTTATGGATCAAGGGAATATTTGCCCTCAAAATGAGTTATTAAGCAAGTTGTGTGGTTTGGGTATTTTTGCTTTGTTTTTGTGGTTTGTGGGGTTCTTTAAAATTCCTTTGAAAACAGAATTTTTTTTTGTGTAAGACTCATGTTTGTACAATGGCCATTTGATCAGATACCCTGTTGCAGTGCTGTTCTTTGAAAAATGTACTGTAAGTGGCTCTGTTTTTTTTGTTTTTCATTTACTGCCAACCTGTATTGGATCACATAGCTCCAGAGGAAAATAGTATGTTTTCATTCAGACTTTGCTTGGCATTTTAAACCTCTTCTGTTTTGGCTTTCAGTTTGAGGCAGTGCTTAGGCTGAGCTTGGCCAAGTGGATGGACAAGGCTGTGCTCAGCACAAGCTGAATGAAGCAAGCATTGCCTAAACTCATTGTGCTCTCTTGCAGTGGTTTTGGCTGGGAGGGAATCTGTGCCATGGAGATACTTGACCCTTCTTCCCAACCTACATCTCATTTGCTATGGGAGTTGTAGATTTGTGCTGGGCACCACTTTGCTGCCCTGTGGTGGGGCATCACTGCAGGGGGAAGCAAGGACTTGCAGCGAAAGAGAGATGGTGCCTCTCCTCTGCTGGGGCCACATAAATGTGGCAGTGTGGCCCCAGCTGTCCTTTTTAAACAGCTTTATTTATATTGTTTTCTCCCATAGAGTAAGCTGACCAGATTTGCAGTTTATAAAACTGGGACAGCCTAGCAGGGGATAGGGCTGTCAATGCACCATCTTCAGGGGATAATAATATCTGTCAGGGAGTGGCTGTGATGACAGCTGCAGAGAAAGGTGAATTGCTGTGTGTGTGTGCCCAGGCAGTAAACAGTTCCCTTAAAGAGAGAAGGAAGGGGAAGTCTCCCAAACTGGGTACTGCCTTGTGCTAGAGCTGGAGCAAAGCGCTTGCTGAACTCTGGACAATGTGCTCCTGTAAACTCTTCACCTCAGTATTGTTTACAGAGAAGGAGAGCTGCAAGAATTGGTTTAAATAAATAAACAGCACTCACAAGGATCCTTTCAAGCTCCAGGTTTGCAGCTAGAAGTAAAATATTGTGGATAACAAAATGAAATTGCTCTCCTGTGAGCAGTGTTTTTCTTCTTGTGCTGTGGATCTCTCTTTGTACCAGGCACCCAAGCGTGACTCCTCCTATTTCTTAATTTCTTCTGTCTCTGCTGGTCCCACAGAGCTGGGGTTAGTTGATGCTGGGGGCACACTTCAGGGGCTGCCTGTTTGGATGTGGCTCTCCCCAAGGGAGTGGATTAGTGGGGTGAAGTGAGGGAAGGCAGAGCTGTGGTGCTGTGGGTGTTTGAAGGTTTGTTAATATAGCTGTTGGATGAGCAGTGACTACTGTACAAAACCTTCTGCTGGTTTGTACCCTCACCATGAGTTCTCAGAGGAAAAGGTTTTTTTCCTCTGTATATTTTTAAGCGATGTATAGGAAAATTATTTTAAAAAGCCCCAACCACAATTTGAAACCATCTTTGTTCCTGGTGTTCTGTTCAGGCCTTGGGGGCAAAGAAGAGCAAATAGCCCTGAGCCTAATTAGCTGTTTGAATACAAGTTTGTTTAGAAACCCACAGGTTCAACATAACCCTATTTACTTGTTGCTCATGGGACAGCTGATGCTCTGTTTTCCTACCTGTTTTGCAATGTTCCCAGGGGCATTCAAAGTCAGACTTGCAAACTTGTGCAACTAGAGAGGAGGATTGGATTGTCTGGGGAAGACTATAATAGCATGGCTGTCAGTTTTTCACATTTCCTTAGTCTTGCAGATTTGGTCTTGTGTCTTCCTTCTGCAGAAGTGGTATATGCACATATCCATCATACATACATGTGTGTATGTGTATATACTTCTCTGGCAGCCACCCAGATCTGAATACTTCACTTGCAAAGTGCTTTCCAGTCTCTGAACTGAAGCAGAGATACCCAGTAATATTCTTCTGTTTGGTCACTGTTACTGGGTACTGCCATATAACCCTGGTGCTCTTACCAACTCATTTGGATTTTTCCATCCCAATTGATGTTTTAAATAGTCAATACAGAAAAAGCTCAGCTGCAGTGTAGCTTGGGGAGTGTCACTAGGAGCTAGATCACTTAATCAGTATGTTTTAAACAAATCTTTGGAAGAAAATGGGAGAGGCACAAGAAATTAGAGAGTCAGGAATGTATTTTTCTTTTAATATGGTGATAGGACCAAATTTAAATGAGGAAAAACTGGGACTGTAAGTCATGTTTTACAGAAGACACTGTACTGATAAAAGCAGGAGAAAGATTGTATTTGTTAAAAGCCTCTGGTATCTTGAAAGTGATATACATCATTCCATTTCTCCGCTTTCACTCTTGTCTAAACAATTTAAAGACAAAAACTAGACCATCTATTTTGTGTATACATGTGGTTATCTATTTACCCACACACATCAGTGTGTGCACACCTATATGTACCCCATAGGGATGGTTTTAGAATGCTTCTCAGTGATTTTCCCCCCCTTCAACTCCTGGATTTCAGTGTTTTACCCCCTACTTCAAAAAAAATAAGAGATTAAGCAGGACCCATTATTTTGACATCAAATGCAAGCCCTAAACCGTTGCTAGGATACAGGATGTGGCACTATAATATTGCTGTGGTGTAGGGTTATATTGTCTTAAGTGTGGGGAGCAGGCCATATTATAAATCTAAGTAAGTTGATAGAAGAGATAACGATTGCTGCTCTTACTCTGTAATTAAAAGGAACAGAACAATTTGGTCATATACTCCTTTTTTATTTGGACAGTAAGTGAAGCACTATCAATAAGCAATTTCATTACAGTCTGTATGGGTTTTGTCTACTTTCATTTTCTATCTGCATTAATTTAGAGTAACTCTATGGGTTTGTTATTGATTGACACCAGTTTAAGCAAAATTCAGCTTTGATGTCAGACCTGTTAATTTTCTCGCCTTACTTTCCTTTTGTGAACAAATTAATAGAAACTTCAGATTTCAGCATTATTAATTCAGGTCTACCTTCTTATACTTTCTGTGGGACTCAAACAACCTGCAAAGTTGGTATGTTGTGGGGGGAAATAGTGTTTTTGTTGCAGACTTGAGGAGTTTGTATAATTGTTTGGAATATCACATCTAAATTGGCTCAGACATAGTGTCTAAGTGAGCCAAATCTAGTGTCTATGTGACCATACAAAAGAGAAGTAGATGTTTTTATTACTTGTAATTTGTTTTGTCTTCTTAGGATGAAAAAACCAAACAAACAACTGCAAACATACAAAATGCCCCCCCATGCCTCTCCCAAAGCAGCAAAACAGAGATTGCTTTGTTTTTTTGTTTCTTTTAAGTGGAAGTGAGTTGTGTTGAGGCATGGCAGGGGTTGATGTGCAGCCCTTGCATGCAATTGGCACTCACAGAGCAGCTGGCTGATGCAGAGTGAAAGCCTGCACTCTGCTGTAGAGCTGGAGTTTCTATCACATAGGAGAAATAAAGACCTGTGCCTGCATGGGTGGCACACAGGGGCAGGTGCAGGTGGCATGTGAACAGAACTACCTCCTGGACAGGTTGCCCACTATGTGCAGTGTGCCAGCTTAGCACAGCAGCCCCCTCCTCTGTGAAAATTAGGGATTTTCATAAGCAAAGATGCTGCCAGTGACTCTTGGCTTCCTCACCACTGGAGACAGATCATAGGCTGTGCTCCATGGGTCTCACCCAGATGCAAAAAGACCTTTCAATGTACTTAATGCAAGTGTGTTTGTCCTTATCACAAATGCCAATCTAAGGGACATGACAGCTGAGACCTCAGAAAAGCAGTGTTAGTTTGGAGATAGACGAATTGTAAATGTGTTTATTGGGGCCAAAATAATGCATGTTTGGATGGAACACAAGTGGTGCTAGACAAGAGGTTAGTGCCTTCTCAGAGAGGCAATGTGAGCTTTCCCACTCTGGGAATGGTGCAGTGAGTGAAGCTGCTGGAGGTTGTGCTGAAACCAGTGGTCAAAGCAGAGGGCAGCACTACCTTAGAGCAGCAGAGTTGCTTTGAGCAGGTTTCTCTGTCCTTGCTCCTGCAGCCATTGAGGTGCATCCTATTTGGGAAGCACAACAGGTGTCAGAGGCAAGGATCACGTGCTCCACTTCCCATAGCCCTACCCTCCTGTTAGTGGCTAAGATTCTATTCCATATCCAGCAAATATCCAGCCCACTGACTGATAGAGAGCAGATTAGCAATTATTTTAGGGTCGTTTTAGTCGAACAGTTAAATACCTCCACACCTATTTAATCACACCTGTGCAAATACCAAATTGATTCTTGTGAAATCTCTTTTAAGATGTTAGCTTTGTCTTCCCAGTTTTATGCATAAAGACACGTAAGTTCACATCTTGGCTAACAGACACCTGAAAAATCAGGTTTCAGTGTCAGGGGCCTGCTAATTCTCTGTTTTCAAGACACTGATGTAGAAGTCCGACTATGAACTTAACCAAAATGAAGTTAGATGTGCAATAATAGAAGTGGAAACAGTCCACACATTTTGGCTAAAAAGCCTTCTCCAAGGTCAAAAAGAGAACCAGTAGCAGAGCCAGGAATAGAATTGTTATCTCCCAGGCCTTTTTCTTTTGCTTCTGTCCCAAAAGGCACTATGCAAGGTACAATATCCATTTGACAAATTGCACAGTTATGTGATGAATTGCATTTTTAATGCACATTTTATGGCCTCTTTTGGCCACTTCCTACTAATCTATCTTTCCTGGGGTATGTTCTTAACACTCCACAGCTCTCAGTGGCTATTAGACAACAACACAAAAATGTTCTTCTCTCCCAAATGTAGAATTTACCACAACTTCTCTGGTCTGAAGCAGAGGCCTGGAAATAATCCTGCCTGCTCAGGTGACAGGTTTAAGGTCTGATTGCCTTCAGCCTAAGGCGGTAGGAAGCAAGATTTGTATGGCAAAATGGTCATGGGAATTCCTAGTTTCTCATTAAAAATATAAATTTTTCCTTCTCCCCTGCATGTTTCTACGGTCTGGTATTTATATGTAGTTTTGTGATTCAGTACTAATTGTAATCTGGACTTTTTTTCCTAAGATTTGTATCCTTCAGCCAAAGTGTTGCCTCTTATTACTCCTGTCAAATCTGTAGCAATCAGCAAGTTACCAATTGCTTCTTAACTTTGTGTATATAACATTCCACATATATGCACCCACTGACCTACCAGGAACATGAATATTCATATATAAACTGGCTGTGTACTATGATTCTAGCTTGTATTTCTTGCAATAAATATGAATGCACTATGGTGCAGGATAAAGTGACTGGACTGGGGCCCAAGTTGCTGGGACATGTATGGGCTTATGCTAAGGAAGTGCCTCCAGCCAGGACAAGTAGGTGAACAAAAAACAAGTAGTTACCTTTATTCTAAATTAACATTGTGAATGCATGTAATTTCCAGCAAAACTGATGACCCTTTTTGCTCTCTATCTTTCTCCCTAGAAGACTGGGAGAAATAATCTTGTTACCACATCAGCTTTATCCTCCTGCCTTTGGCATTTTGTATTGTGTTTCAGAAAACACAAACCCTGAAAAAAAAATGTTTATTTTTAAGTATGAAACTATGTGGACAATATTATTGCATTTCTTGAAATGTGTCCAGAATTCAAACCTGGAGGCAATAGACGTTTGAGAGTGAAATTGGCCCCAGACAGTTAATAAATTCTGAGCAGAGATGCATAAATCAGCGAGAGTATTTCACAAACTTTTTTTTTTTTTTTCCAAAGGGTGGGCATGGGGGAGGGAGACGTCTTTGGAGAATTGTTTTCTATCAGTTCAGAAAATAGAGAAAAGAATTCAGCAATACCCAGTGCTGGTTAGCAGATTGTCATTTTTGGGTTTGATGTTCCTGGGTTTAATTGTCTTTCATGTGAACAATGGCAGGAGCTCTCTAGTGTGCCATGCGAGCATGATAAAAGGGGGCCGTTCTTGCATAGCAATGCCTTTTTTTTATTATTAGCGTAAAAAATTAGCAAGCTGGAAGTCGTTAGAAGGAGTTCCATTGGCATTAATTGTAATGCAGCCTGAATTTGTTTGCAGACCAGTGCAGCAAGACAATAGCAGCGGGGAAAAAAGCAATGTTAATAGCCTTTTACTTATTGTATCATTTTAGTGAGCCTTAATAAGGTGTCTGCTGTCAACTGGAATTTATTAAAATAAAAAAAAAAAGACATGGTAGTTGATGTATTGCAGTAAGTATGGATGAGGGCTCAACTTGATTAATGTATGAGTTGGCTTTTTAAGGCATTTTAAAAAGGCTTCTTAACTGGGTCTTAAGAGACTGGCACAAGCCCACTGTAAACTACCTCATTGCAGTTGGAAAACAGCCTGACAGCTGCTGATGTCTCCTGTGGCTTTGCTTTTTTTTCTGATCAGAGAAAACTGAAGTAATATAGTCCTCGTCAATAATTGCAGTGCTTAAAAATCTTATAAAGGGATTTCTATTCTTCCCTCCGGAGATAACTTTTCAAAGGTTAAATTAGTTTTACTTGTGTGTACTTCAAATATCTCAGCTCCCAATAAGGATCAAGTTTTGTTTTAAATAAACTGCTAGTTTGTGTGTTGCATTGGATTAGCACCTTGCTGAATACCCTCTCTTTCAGCATAAGATGGACACTACAAAGCACTCACTTTAAGTCTAGTTGGAGTCTTCCAAAAACCTTCAAAATATCGACTCACTTGGGCTAGTTCAGTTCAGAGAGGGGCCCTGCCTTTTGTTATTCTTTGTGGTGAACACCTGAATTTATCAGCTTTGCTGTGCCATCTTACTACTCAACTTTAGTGGAGGGAAATAGGAATTAGAGATCCAGCTATCTTTTTTACTTCAGTGTGATTTCAAGGTGTCAGCCTAAAATACTCTGTGTAGGTGGTTCTCACCCTGCCAAAATGCCAAAGCATATGTGATAACAGGAAGACCCTAGCATATGAGGAGGCTGTTTTATGTGGATTATGAGGAAATAGTTTTGTGGAAGTATGGCTTGTAAAACAATAGTATTTCTGTAACTACATGTTGTCTTTTTCCTTTACCTACCTGTCTTGTCCTAGATCAAAACCCCAAGTATTTGACACGCTGCATGGAGCAGTCGCTTGTGCTTACTTTGTGTAGCATTTGTATTTACCAGGTAGTCTGTGGACATGCAGATAAATGCCTTATGAAGAACAGCTAGAGGTGTCCCCTCTAGAAATTGTTCAGTTGGTCTGAATTAATATATGCCATACTTTCAGCTGGGGTCACCATGACCACAAGGTATAAGGTGAAGTGACAGTGTCTAGTTCTGTTAAAAGTTTCCAGATTTGTGTCCTAGGATAAACTGGCTAAACTAATAAAGGTTCTTCTTTCCATACCGTTGTCTCCATAAGTGCTGCAAATGTCATCCAAGTAGATATCAAAGTCAAAGGGAGAGAAACAGACTCTTAATTTGTTACAGTACCAGGTTGTCCTTCCTGATAGTTCTGGGCCTTTCCCAGAGGAAGTGCTCATGCTTCATTAAGGATGTAAGCTTTATTAGGATAGACGTCATCAGGTTCAAGTGTTAGGAAAAGTCTCTGCTTGTTAACAAAGGCCGTGGCCTTGGATAATGCAACTGTTCCCTTTCTGAAGGCTGCAAGCCAGTGTGGATGATACTGTTCTCCTTGTATTTTTTTCTTTTTAAAAACATCCTGATCCTGCTTGGAGATCTTGTGTGATGCAATTCTCCTTTTCCAAAGGCTAAAAAGGAGAGCTTGAGTGCTCTGTTTTCAGTAAATTCACTCACTCACTAGAGAAAAAGCCTAGCTGAAATTATTTCAGAAATCTGTGTGTAACTTACAGTCAATTAATCCACAGCCTGCCATATTATAACAAATACTGTTTCCTTTAAGATTTCTTCTTCAAATTCAAGGTTTCAAATAGGAGTGCAGCAGCACAGCATATGCACTTGCAAGATTTTCTTTTCCTTTCTGGTAGGATTGCTATTAAATGACATTATTATATGGCTCATATAAATATGAGTTTCAGTTTCTTTTTACATTAGAAGTGTGAATTTCTACTTCTTTCTATGCAGGCTCTCTTCTGCGTGAGAGATGGAACTGTGGTGTGATATTTCTAGTAACATTGTTTCCTGTTACCTTTATTTTATCTAACAACACTTCCTTGTCCAGTAGCTGTTAGGTAAGACCTTTCTTTCTTCTGTCCTCTGTCAGCAGCTGAGAAGAAACTTGAATGAATTGATAATGATACAGCATTGCATTAATTGCAGTTCCTGCTCCTCCTTCAGCGCATTGGCCTCTCATGCTTTCCAGTTCCAAGCAACACTCCAGTAGCTCTAATGTGGCATTGAGGGTAATATTTAAATATAGGCATCTTATATATTTACTCTTCTGGTTACACCACCATGGCAGATACCGCAGTGGTCCAACATATCTCTCTGATTTGTGGACAAAAACCCCCTGCTGTCCCAAGGATTTCTTCATTTAGTCTAACTCACAGTTTACATAATAATTCACTCCAAGGTCTGATTCACCTCGAGTAATTTTCTCCTTGCCATCTCCTCACCTTCATTTTTAGGCATGGACTTTTTGAAATCTGTTCCTGAATATACCCAAAGGTTGCAAGCACTTGAAAGCTAAGTGTGGATTCTGATCAAAATTTTACAAATGGTTTCCATTTTATTAAGGAGTCAGATTGAAGACCATTAATAAAATGGAAACTCTGCAGCTTAATCTAACCTTGATATATTTCCAGCCTAATGCATCTGCTTATAGCCCTGTCACCGCTGGATCTGAGCACTGAGAGCATTGTTGAATACATTTTCATACCTTTGCATTTTTCCCCCCATCCCAAGACAGGCCAATTCTCTGCTGCTCCAGGCATCTTTCTTTCTTTCCCTGACTCTGGCTGTGATTAGAAGAGCAGTGCCAGCCTTTATTTGATACCCTGTTTGCTGCTAAGTGTACAGTTTGTTTAGTGGAAGAGGAGTGCTGCAGGAGGGACATTGAACTTGTGGCAGATTTTGGAGGTGGCCAAGACCAGATGCCACGTTCCTTAGCTACCTGCATGGAAACTTGTGCTGCTGAGCAGCTCCATGGGACAGCCCCTATCCAAACAACCAGCAGTGGTGAGGTGACCAAGCAGGATTCTGCATGCCTGAGATTCATTTCACAGAATTCACATCGCCCACCACCTTTGCCTCTGCTAAAGCTTCTGCTTTACCAAGATATTTGTGGTATCCCACCCAAAAATTCAGCTTTCCCAGTTGATGTACAGAGGTGACTTCAACTTTTTAGGCTGCAGGTCAGCTGCAAATCTGAATGAATGGATTTATCAGTGAATTGTGAGTTATCCCTGAGTGATAACTACCACACAACTATAAGATATAATTAAATAATGTGATTATTTAACAATTGTGATTAGAAAGTGGAATTGAGGGTGTTACAGGGCAAGTGTTTCTTTGGGCATTCAAAACACGTTTCTCCCAGCTCTTCCTGGGACTGAACCTGACCTTAGGAAATGGATTAAATAACTGGCTTTGCAACATGGATTCATTGTTTGGGGGTGATGGCAAATTTGCTTGCACTTGCAGATTTTGAGTTGTGTGCCTGAAAAAGCCCCGTCTCCTCCTTTGCTCAGGTACCACTACAAAGCCTGGTGCAAAGTCCTTTCCGTGGCTCCGAAAGAGGACTCGTCTCTCACCGCACCAGAGCACAAATCTCAGATTCCCTCTTCTGAAAGTGGCCTCTAGTTATTACACAAGTAAAATAGAGACGCTCTCTGCCAGACGTACACGGAGACTAGGTGTCTGTGCTGACACATCAATACAAAGAACTGTTATCAGAGGAAAATTTCCCCTTCTAAACCAGGGCTTAAACTAATATGAACGGACATATAAAGGCCCCAGTGGGTGACCTTTCTTCACAGGAGAATATGTCTGCTCAGGGATTTCTTAGTTCATGTTAATTGATTGCCTGATGGGATTGATTAACTAATTGATTCACTGTGGTTTGTGATTTAACACAAAGATTGGCCTAGGGTAATCTTCGAAAGTTTTCAGTGTGGAAAAGATATGTGGAGAAATCTGGCATTGGCAATGAGTCTTTCTGTGCCCAGCTCTGCTGTCTTCTGTTGGGTGAATCCCATGGCATGAGGGATGCTGTATAGGCTGGGTTAGAGCAAAGCAAGCAGAGGAGAGGAGCATCTTTGTTAACCTGTACTCATTTCATATGCTTCTGCTTCAAGTGTATCCTAATAATGCCAGTGGGTGATGTGCCCATCCTCTCTCTTACCCTTTTGCAGCAGAGGGAGAGGGAATACTGACAGGGTGTGTGCTTAAAACACACATTGTCCTTTCCCCTCTTCCTGCAGGAATGGGCTCCTGAGCATTGTTCTCCATGTGCTTCTGCTCCCCCCTCCCCATCTTGTGTAGATATTCACGGAGTCCTTACTGTGGAGGTGCAGGGAGAGGCAGGAAAACCCTCTCAGGAGAGCAGCCTTGCAGCAGAGTACCCCCAGCGCTGTGGTTCACTCGTGCCTTTGCCTCCTGGTGAAAAATGCCCTTCAGTGTGAGGCACCAGAACCAAAATTCAGATCTGTATGATAATTTTAAAAGCACGGTCCAAGCGACTGGTGGCTGCAGTTGGAATGGAATTCCTCTTGCTTAAATAAACTTGTTTCAAAGAAATCATGCTGTAGACGCACAGTGAGGGCGCAATAGACTTTCTGTTCATGCTCTGGGTATTTCTTGGTGCTTGAGAGACTTGGAAAAAAAATAAATATATTTCCTATTAACCTGTTTTGAAAATAGTCTTCCCATATCAAAGTGTGTTTAAAAAGCAGATTGCATTTGATAGCAGTAGCTAAAATGCAGTAAGAAGCAGCCTTTTGATCTGTTGCAAATAAACTCTTCTGCAGATAAATACGTTACAAGTGTATTTTTGTTCATTTGCTATCAAATTTAATAACAACCAGTGGAATTGAGTTCAACCAAAATGGTTTCATATCAGGCTTTGAATACTTACTTTTAAATATTAAAAGATAATGATTTGTATGGCATTGTTATATAATGCATTTCTTGTCTTCTCTTGTGTGCATGTGACGAATTCCAGTTGATAAGCCCAGGACTCTGGAGTCAGTTGTCTGGCTAGTTATTAAGATTAAGATAAGTGCTGAGAAGGGAAAGATACAGCACATTGTACTGCCCTGCTGGGACGGGGCCACCTCGGATTCCAAGTGTAAGCAATGCATTAATTCTCCCTGGCTTATTTCAAGCCCGAGGTGTACACTGTAAATATTTGGGGAATATGATGGAAGGAGTGTGGAAAGACTTTTCTGTTTTTTATCCATTAAATGTTATTACTAAAAAGTGAACCTTACCTCCCCCTTGGGTCCTAATCATTATGCATCTGTAAAAACCCAGGACTAATTTCTGTTAATTACTTATGAAAAGTAACTTTTTCCTTCTTGCCCAGGCTGTAAAAAAGCAGACAGACATTTGGACAGTGTTATCACGAGTCACTTCATGCTGAATATACCACAAAAATAACAACATAATTAATGCTCACACAGCAGAGCTCAATTAGGGATTGGGGAGGAGAAGGGGGGCAATAGGACTGGAAGGTCTGAACTGAAGAATACTGAAGCTAATGCAAAGTTTCCTTATGACTTCAGTAAACTTTGAATCATGTCCAAGATTAATGCTAGTGAGATCAGGGCTTTCTGAGCATGTTGGAGCTGTTACCGCTGGTGTCTCTGCAGGGGAGCCCTCAGGACATCATTGTGCCTCTGCCAAAGGGGGAGAGGGGAGCATGCTTTTTCTGTTATTCCAAAAATATTAATGAGGTATTAAAAACAAGACAAATTTCCTGAAGTTCACTTGTTAATTCTCACTAACTTAAACACAAGCTTTGCTACAAATTGGTAGTCAATGCCTTCAAGGCAGTAAAGTCTAACTTGTCTGTAGGATTGCTGGGAGGAGTGACAGAAAGCAGTAATTTAGAAAGTGTATTGAAGCTGTGTGCAGTGTAATGCAGACCACTGGGTAGCAATTAATTTTTGTTAATGAATTTAAAACTAGATGTATGGAAGTGGTTATATGAAATGTATATGCTGCTAAACAGCTAACTAGTCCTTGGGGTCTGCATTGTCATTATCTGTATGTAAATCATTTCAGCCAGCACCATCTAATGAGTCAAAAAACTGCTCTGAAACTGTAACTGAGATTTGCACGACACTTTCTGAAAAGGCTTATGCCCTACTTCAACATGTGGCCCTTGCAATGAAACCATGTCTATCCTCTGATTAATCATGTCTTATGTGGGGACAGTTTATGGGTTTTACTGTGTTTCAGAGGGGTTATTTCTAAACTCTAGGAATATCCCTTGTTAACGGAGAGGGGAAATTAAGGAACATTCAAAGCCATTCAAGAGAAAGAAGGAGCACAGGTGAAAGGTCCCCAGTGACCCCTCCTAAATCTTACGGTTCTTACGTGGTGGGAAATAGATTTAAAAATAAAATAGTTAACTGCAAAAGACTAAACCATGCAAACTGCTTTTTCCTGAGCATCAGAAATTTCTGTTATTGAATTAGAAGCTGTCTCTTTCCTTCATATGCTTGTTAAATCATTGTGCTTCCTTAGCTCCCCTAAGGTATATGCTACGATTTCCTCTTAACCAGCAATGAAGATAAATAGCTCCTGCATCTTTGCTGTTTACAATTATCTTAAGCAAAACCAAAATTAAAGCAGAATCACTGCAGCATCACAGTTTCTTTACAGAATCTTGAGCATAGGACAAAAAGTTGGAATACCTCAGAAAGGATGTATAACACATGAGAATTAAAATATGCATGTGTATATATGTGTATGTATATTTACAACTAACCTCTCTAGTAAGACCTCAAAAATAGTAATTAAAACAATATCTGAGCTTGATGTGCTGTAACCAGATAAATGAAATGTACAGGGTGGACTGGAATATTTGAAATACCACGCTCTGTTTCTCACCTCTTTTTTCACAGCGTGGGCATTATATCATGCTTGTGTACATTCCAGTTAGCTGCAAGTGAGAAATCACTGCTGAGGTCGCTGAGATGTCAGTGCCACAGACGCTGAGGACAAAAATGGATGGAGTTCCCTGTTAAAACTGCAATTATCAAACTCAGATGATCCAAGAGGAAAATGCGTGTGTCCTGTACACTCTGTGCTGCGGTCTAACAGAGACACTGCCTGGCTGAAAAGCCATACAAACAAACCTGTGCCATAACCTGTTTCAGATATTATAGCACTGAGAGAATTTAAGTCTCTAAATACAGCTTTATGCTGTATATTTGCTGAATACTCTTGAAAGCAGCTATGTGGTTTTTAAGCTCTTTAGCTGAACCCTGCAAGGTCTGAAATGCCCAGGTAGTTAGCATTCCTGCCAGTTTGATATCATGGAGACCTTTACTTGAACTGACCTCAGAAGGAATAGAAGACTAATTGAGGCAGCCCTAGTTCTAGCTCTCTAGAGGTGCAAAACTGCAAAGGGTATCTGGTGGATGCATAAAAAGGTTTACATAGTAGAAAAGGGCTATGGGAAGGAAAAGACTTTTCTCTGTGTCTCAGCAGCCTATTCCCCCTCGCCCCTGAAGCTTCAAGAAAAACAAATTCTCATCTTAATGTCATAGCATGGTAAAATAATAAGCAAAATAAAAG
>VXBI01012226.1:1719111-1791566 GCA_013397375.1 Toxostoma redivivum | reverse complement strand
ATTTGCAGCCAAGGCTGTCTGACTTAGGTCTCCATTCTTTTGTTTTCTGTCAAGATCTTAGTCTCATTTTTCCAACTCTTCCACTTCTTTTGCAAGGCATTCAAATTTAGTGCCATACTGTGGGCACAGCACTGGTGAGGAAGTGCTTTGACTTCATGTTTCACTGTTGTCTTCTAGGCTTTGGAGACTTTTTTTGAGAGGCCTTTAGAACTTTACAGTTTCAGGGGGGAAAAAAGCTTTTGAGGCAGCATATTTGTTTTGTGAGAAGTATCTGATCCCAAGGAGAAGCAGTGGCTCTTCAGTTTCCTCCACTGTCCTGCTGACCAGGACTGGTTCAATATCTGCCAAGTAAGAGAGAAAAAAGGGTCAAAATTTTGAGGCAAAGAGTTTAAATGTGAGGTTTAGGACAGACTTCTGAGACATCCCCTCCATATGGTTTTTGCAGTCACTTAGGATGACACCCTGTGAGTTTCCTTAGCATGACAGGGAACATAGCTCTCCTTCCACACTACTTAGATTTTGTAGATTGGCAGAATACCCAGATTAGCCTTCTCACTGGCTTCAGAGACAGTAAATACAGATATGTAAAAAGCCTTTTGGTAGGAGGTATTTTTGTGATCTTAAACACAGACAGGAAGAGTACAGGTCTGGCATTTGGGGTGCGATGAGTTGTTAACAATTAATTGGGAATTGAGCAGGAGGAGACAGTTTCTGGTGCTGCTTTGGGGATTTGGGTCCCTGTTGCTGTTACTCATACAAGATATATGGCTCATACGTCAGTGCCTGACCTTGCTTCCTTTTCCCCTCCTCTCCTTTTTTATTTTTTTTCTCTCTCCTTTTTTTCCTGATATGAGCTGAATAGGTAGGCAGATACAGTCACTTCTGGTCAGCCCAGTTGGCGCTAGAGGTGATATGGTGCTACATCAGAACAGGGTCACCTTTAGATTTAGGCTCCTGGCTGGAGCACAAGAAATGCATGTGCTCCCTCCCAATAGCTCTCTGGCTGGTCCCTTTGAACTGCAGGGTGCATTGATCATGATGGTCTTCTCTCATTGCACTTGTACTGTTCCTGGTGCAGGAGGCTCTCACCTGGAACAATAGATACCTCTGAAATACCTGTAAATAAGAGCCCTGGATGGAGATTCCTATAAGCAGGTGACCAGCTTTCAAAAATATAATATTCTTCTATTAAGCATGTTTCATGTTACAGTGTTTGAATCTGTGTTCTCCTTAGAACTGCCCCCATGGGAGAAGAATATCAGTTTCTCTTCCAGTATTACATTGTTGCTACATTAACATGTGAAGAGAAGTCTGATGACTTTATACTTTAATATATTATCCATGAGGGAATTACACCTGTTTAAGCTCAAATATTTTACTGGGCAGTATTGAATATTTGGCCATGTTCAGTCCTGGCATACACAGAATCACCTTTCCTAAAGTGAGTGAAGCTCTTTCTACTTCTGCCAGACCTAAGTTTAGGTTGGAGACTTCCAGTCTCATAACTCAGCTTGTTCAACAGCAATACAAAGCTCTTTTATGAAAAGAGAACTATAAAGAAATATAGGCAAGTGTATAATTACTTTGGCCACAGAACAAACATATTGTTTCTTCCTGCTTGGAAGGGCCTAACCTTCTGTAGGGAGAGTAGGATCTGTGATACCTCTGGTATTGATAGCGTTCCTACAGCAACTGTGTTTTCCAGCAAGCTTTGTTACTAGCATAAGATGCTTCTGGTTTATTCCATTGTGTGGAGGGAAAAGGAAACTGTTTGTAGCTTGTGGCAGTGCCTTCCTGGGCAATTGATTTTAAACAGTGCATCTCAGGGTGTTCTGCTATATGGAGTTGCACTGAAAGCGCGCCACTTCCAATCTGTTTAATTGGAGTCTTGGGTGACACTTCTCTGCTGCCTTATCCGTGGATAGAAAGGTGATAGACGTTTTAGCTTTGAGTACACTACAAGGTTGGAAAGTAAAGTTGAGTTTCCTCTGAAGCAGATATATTGGCTTCCCATGCTTTAAAGACAAATGGAGGCTCATTCATCGCTGCTACACCAGTATGCTGGTGCTGTTTCAGGCTGCTTTGGGTTAGGATTTCAGTTTGCCCTTCCTTCCTAATGGGGTCCCTTGGTGGAGAATGCCATCCAAGTGCAGGATGGATGAGGTGCCCTAAGGACCTGTATCAGGCTTGTCTTTTAAGCAGTTCCTTGCTGAACTGCAAACTGGACTTCTCTTGGAGTGCTGTGTGAGGATATGAATTCAGCTTTGAGACAGTCATACGAAACAAACACTACATACACTAGCATATGTCAGACTGCAAGCACAAAGTATTTGGTGGCAGTATTCATATGCATCTAAAATTATTTTCTTGTTATGCTTTCAGCATTTCCCCAGGGCTCCTTTCTTTGTTCCAAGTCCCTGTGGAAGAGGCTGAGAAAAATGGCTGGTGTGTTAGCTTCGGCCACTGTCAGCGCCAGGCTCACAGCAGAATTAATTCTGTCCTCCCTAATGACCATCAGTTGCCTCATTGCCAGGGAAGGGGCCCTTCTGTCTGCAGGATCACAGTAGTGAGGTTTGGTTATGCAGGAAAACACGCTGGAGTGTTTCTGCTTGCCAGTCTGGCTGGGGGATACAGGTTTCTCTGTTGGGTGACACCTGTCCCCAGGGTGGCCTATCTAGGAACAGCTGGCATGCCTAATGCTTGGCATGTTTTGGTTTTTCTTTGCAAAATTAGCCATGTGTTTCCCCACGTTATGGGGAAAAGGATGTAAAAGAGGGCAGGATGAAACTAACCCATGTGCTGTATCCTTTGTGATCATGTCCTCCCCTGGGGCTCTCAGTGCCCTGAGTATGCGTGCCAGACCAAGTGGGTTTCTATACATAGGGGATATGTCTTTGCATTGGGATGCATGCTTTTTTGAGGTTGGACTTCTCTTTAAATTCATGAATCCACCTTTTACAGGGGTCCACCTGCACGCAATGCCAGTATTTTTCAAGGCAATGTTGCTTAATTTCAGCAAATTCAGACCGTTTTACACAGTGGTGCAAAACTCAATCCCTGTTTCTACTTCCCAGATTGGCACACACTATGAACTTTACCTGTGCAGTTAGTTGGATGCTGTTGGCAAAAATATAGGAGAAAAGTGGAGAAAAGAAGGGAGCACTAATCAGCAGATTCTGCTATGTTGTGAGCAATAGCTCACATGTACTAGGGTGTGAAGCTGAGCACATCCCTTTTAAATGGTTGGTTTTGGTTTTAGTGTTAAGCCCAGCTGTTCCTTGAAACACTCTGTACAGTACAGTAATTTAGAGTGTAATGATCTCGTATAAGGAGGCAGATGTGAATCACAGGTGAACTACTTCTGAATGATGGCAAGGGTGTGAGCACTCCCCCTGCCCTTGTCTTTCCCCTCCCATTCTCAGTCTCCTCGATTTATTTTCCCATCTCCCAGATTTATTTTCTCATCTCCCATTGCTTTTTTGCAATGCAGGTGGGCATGTTCCAGTATGAGTCTGATGAGCCTGCTAATGTGCTGGTTAATCTGGTTCTCATGGTTGATTTTAGTGTCTTTTTTCACTTTGCCTACCCTAAGAAACCCATATTTGCTCAAGTAGCTTTGAATATACCAATAAGTGCATGTCAGCGTGAGAAGCAAAACAGAGAACATGGCTTCACCCAAGATTTGGAAGTGGTAAGAAATGACCTCTTATGCTTCTTTTGCTTTTTAGATCTTTAAGCCCTAAGCCACCCTAAATCTACTGTCCCTATAAAAAGCTGCATTTTAAAAGGCTTTAGGAGGCTTGCTGACCTTGCAACCTACTTTGTAAGGAGTCTGCACCCACAGCTATTAAACAAAATTAATTTCAGCACTTTTAAATTGTTAATCTTGCAAAAGACAACTTGCTTGCTCTCCAGTGATCCCACAGGTCATCATTCTGTGAGCTGCAAGCCATCACCAGGGTTCATGGCTCTCAACATCGTGAGAATGCTTGTGGTCTCCCAATTGCCTTGCAAAATTAATTCCTCTGCCCTCCACATTTCCTCCCCAGCAGCTCTTTGAGATGTGGGCTCTTCATGAGCTCACTGTGTGGAGCAGCTATTCACCAGTAGCCACACCACAGATTATTGCCATTTTGAAGTTATTCTGTCCTAACTCAGTTGCTTCTCAACTCATGGGAATGAACTTGGGGCAGCAGGACACGAATTCAGGTAGGAAATGAAAGGTTTTGTCTTCAGTTAGGGTTTCTATTGAAAGGGTGATGTCTCTTAAGTTACATTTCTTCATATGCATGGGGCCGATGCTTTGCCAGGTAATAATTTATTTTGAATCTTCTTAAGTGTATTTTTTTTCTGCCCGGCCATGAAACTCGGAAATGTTGCTTTTTTTCCTCCAGGTGGGATATGTGTGAATGCCCTGGGGGTGGGAGAGAAAGTGCACACTGTATCTGCTATTATCATGCCTGGTTGTCCCTGCTCCTTCCACCTCTTTTGTCTCTGCCACTCAAGCCAATTTCAGCCATCCGCCGACTCTCATTTGGGATAATAGCCTCTCTTTTTACTGTTGTCTTGTCATGTTTGATTCGGCAGCACAAGGGTTTTAAATTAGCCAAAACGTTTGCATGCTGGGCTTACTCCACTGCCACTACCAGTTGTAGAGCCACTAAACCACTTGATGCTGAAATTGATGATTGCTCGGAAGGAATAAGAAATTGTTGGTGGCTACCGGGAAGATTCATTCACGCCGAGCCCCTTTTAAGAAACCTGGGGGGGAGGGAGAGAGAGCTTTCCTTTGGTTTCCTGCTGCCTGGCTGGTGGTTGCATTGTGCTTGTGCCAGGTTCCTGCTGAGTGATTACAGCCTTGCTAGGCTGCGTAGTTCCTGTGATTTCAACATAAAAACAGAAGAAGAAAAATATAGAGGGAAAGGAAAGGGGGAGGAAGGGGATGAAGCTCCAAAGACTTGTAGTTCAATTCAGTAACATAGAATTGTGATGTTTTAACTCACTGCCCACCTTTTTATTGTTGTTGTTGTCTAATTTATTCTCTCTGGCTGAAAGTTTACTTGTAACAAGTTTTACTCTGTAGAAAAACTACTTTATTGGCCTGCCTTTGGTGGTGGTATTAAACCACAGGTGGGCTGTAAGCAGTTTTTAATATTCTCTGGATTAAAAATGATCCATCAACAATGGAATCAGGGATCACCAAGAAACTATACAAACTGCCTAATAATACCCCCACGTACCCCCCAAATGCCTTTTTCTTGTTTACATTAGTGTTTAAAGACCTGAGAGTACAGAAGATATAAGGGAAAAGAAGATGACAGTGCTTGAGAAGCCATAAAAAGAGAAAATAAATGTCGGATTAAATGTGAACAACTAAGGTTGTATGATGGATATAATTATATTTCAGAGCTACCTACCATCACATATGCAAAGTGAAAGAATATTTTTTTTTCTATTGAGTGGCTTTCTGTTTGAAGAGGGAGTATTTTGTTATTCTAGTTTATTTTTCATATTCCCCCACTAACTCCTGGATTCCAGTGATGACAGGTAGTCAAATGGTCAGAAAGGTCAGTAAGAGTCCCATGGATAATGGCTCAGGGTTTCCAAGTCCAAAGACAAACACTATCAGAAAATAGTAGCAATTGTTCATTAAAACCAAAACAACCATCCAAATCCTCTATTAGCCATATATACAAGTTCCCAGACAGTTAGAAACAGTCTGTATAATTCATTATGCAGTGCCACAAGAAAGACCCTAAATAAACACATGGGAATATGATTACCTAGCATCCAAGCCAAGAAAGATGTTCTCATTGCTTCAAATATTGCTAACATTATTGTTACTAATATTCTATCACTTTTTTCCTGATTACTGAGCCACATGTTCTTTTGCAAAATACCACCTTTTGCTGCCAAAAGGAAGAAAAAAAAAATCTTGTAAATTTGAAGGTGTTGGCATCGAACTTTATTTCTCTTGCATGTAATAAATCGTGAAGAAAACACGAGAATGACTCAAGCTCTAAAAATACGAATCTAACTAAGCGGCCAAATCTCTGGGGCCCAGCAGTGGTGTGCTCTTGTGCAAGCCCAGCTCTAAGGGCCTCTGTCCATGCCAATTAGCAGTAGATTGGAAAGCCAGGCGACCATGATAGGTTTAGTCCTGTTATCTAACTGCTGCACTGTTCAGAATTGCTGATTTCCCTGCAAAATCATGGCAGATGTATTACAGGAAAATATATTGGTTGAGTAGCTAGTGAGAGAGTTAATGCAAGGGATAATAAGTAGTCAAGGCTACGTCCTCCAGCAGACTTTGATGTGGTTTGATAATATATGGGACGGGTCAATCTGCCCTATTAGCAAATGTAGCCAGCTTATGCTCTACATACAAACTAGAGATTTGATAAAGCACTAAATTAGTTTTCACAAGGTATTAGATGTTAGATACTTAATGGGATCATCATGCTTTTGCTACACTTGGTTAGGATGTGTTCTGTAACAGAAGCAGGCGGCAGCATGACATTTCACCAGGAAAGGAAGCATGTCTTGTGACTGAATCACGAGTCTGGGAATTAGAATGTCCAGGCGTTGCTTGGCTTCTGAATTACTGTGTCTCTGACTTGCTGAGAGGTTTCTCTTTTCACATCTGCAGAATGGGACTGCATTCTTCCTTTTCCTCTTTGCAAAGCCACCACTGCTTTTAAAATGTACTTTTTTTATCCTTGGGAGCAAGTAATCATAAATCTGTGAAGCTTCAGTCGTATGAGACTAACCCTGTCCCACTCAGTAGGTGCTGGGAAAGTCTCTAGACTTGATGTCAGAGAATTTACAGGTTCAAGCAAATGTGGATAACAAACTTCAGTAGATTGTGAAAGGAGAAGCTGAGGGGTTTGATGTACTACTGCATTCTGGATTTCCTATGTGCCAGTGGTCAACTAGTAATTTAAAATGTAACTAAAACCAGTAGTTTAGTGAAGCCAATAACATTTTTATAGTCAAAAATCCATTGGCAAGGTATGTCATGTGGGTACAAATCTGCATACCTGTACCCATTCTAGCAGTAGGAAATGTGGGTGAAGAGGTCAGCCTTCATGGGGCTGCACAGCAAATCAGTGTGAAATGGGTCCTTGGTCTGACCACTCCTTTTATCCAAGCTAGTGTTTGGTCCACTAAATGCTGTGGACCAAATATGTGCTAAATAAAAACCTATCATTGCTGACAGTAGTGTGTGCCCACAGCTGCCTTCAGAAAACTATGCTTTAAAACCCATTAAATGTTTTGTGTTTCTCACATGGATCTAATTTTTTGCTAACGTTACTTTACCCTCTGTTTACAGACAATGTTCTTAAATACATTTGGAATGCAGCATTTTACTTTCTCTAACATCTCACTGCATATGCAAGTAACTGATCCTGAATGACCGCTGCCAGGCTTTGCACTTTGAGTGCTAGGGAGACATTCTTGCCTTTTTATGAAATGCAGCAAGAGTGTCATGTATAAAATGATCCTGTTTGAAAGGATAGAAGCTGTATCCCAATATAGAGCACAGTGGAAAATGACTCAAAATTACATGACAGCTTCTTCCCCATTTACCTTCCTCCCCTCCCTTTCCCTTTCTCAGCCTGTTTCCCAGTTGGGCTGTGGTAAGAAGCACATCGTGTATCGTGACATTTTAGTTTACTGTTACTAATAATCCCTTTGCATCTTTCATTAGTGGGGTATTTATAGGATTGCAAAAGGGCATTGGTACCACTTGGCCTCTGAGGGGATACTGCCACTGTCCCAAGGACTGGGATGGTTTTAAAGGAGGCTGGGTTGCACCCTGGCCTTGGCAGTGGGCTTGCCTAGCTCTAGCAGAAGCCTTGGGTTAAAATCCTATTGTTTAAAACCACTGAGGCCAGTGTGGACTTTAGATGCTTTCATAAGCAAGACTACTTTGCCTTATAACCCCTGCTAAGCCTGCACCTGATGAGCTGCTTGGGGCTGGAGGGCTGTGTTTTCCCTAATAAATTCCTTTTTTTGAACCCACTTGTTAGTCAAGCGTTGTGCACACTAACTACAGCAAGGGCCCTGGGCATAAATTACTCTCACGTGGCACTGTCTCCGAGCAGCCCCCCAGTTATGGATTACTTTGTTCTCGACTTGACAGGAACATAATTAGAACTGTTGATGAAATCTACCAAATTGTTCCTCCGTGGCCTCAATGGTCAGGAAATTTGGCTGAGTCGTATTTGTCACCGACGTAAAGGCTCTAAACACTTCATATTAACTATGTTATTAATGTGCCCTCTAATCTGTCCGTGAATTGGTAGCACTTGGAGGGAGCTTGTGCTCTAATAGCACCTTGTGATGAATTCATTGTAATGCTGTTCAAAAGTTTCCGGAGGGTGGGGGAAAAAAAAAAAAGAAAACTTAATAAAAAGTGAATATTTCTAGCTTGTTTCTTTTTTCTGTATGTGCATTTTTATGTTGTACCGTTTTGTTTTGCTTAACTGGAGATTCATTTAGGCCTTACATTGACAGACCGTTTTCTGTTCTATAGGGTTTGCTGACATTTGGGCTGTTTCATTGCCAGAGGAGGCTTTGTGTGTCCCAAAGGAAGTGAGTGATCTGGCCATAACAAATCCTGCCAAAATATTTTAACACCGTTACGATTTTCTAATGCAATGCGTAGTGAATGTGACTAGAAAAGGATGGTGAGTCCATGAAGGGGGTTCGCTCCCTCTCCTCTGCGATTTGTCTGGTGGAACGAGCACGCTGCAGCTGCTGGGGGGTGGGAGCCCGCAGCCAGCAGTGGGAGGGTGCTGGCCTCCTCAGGTGTGTCCCTTCGGGTGCAGCAAGAGCTCAGGCTTAAGCTCTAAACCGACCTAATTTTGGTCCTGCTCTTGGACTTTACTGGAGTCCCAGGGTCATCAGAGACAGCGTTTTAGTGATGTTAAAAAAAACTGTTCTGGCTGCTGTGAGCATTCAGTAACACTTTAGATGCTTATGGATGAGAGAGGGGTTGGTGGCTGAAGGTCCTAGAAGTTGACAGACTCCTACCTTCAAAATGAAGGGTTGTCTCGTACTTCAGAATAGTTTTGAGGAACACTAAGGTGGCTCTTAACTATATAAGCAACTCTGTTTAAAGTGCTTGAACACAAAATTAGGAGTTCTCACATGTAGTGTTCAGGGGATGAAGACAATTTAGGCAACCTAATGTTCAGCTTAGAGCTGTGGGTATGGGAAAGCTAAAATTTATATTCCCAAGCTATTCTCTAGAGCAGCAGGTAAATTAACTGCTGTTTTTCTAATGCCTTGGTGATTTGTTTCTATTAAATTTAATACTATCCACTCCCCTCTCTCCCCCCTTCTCCCAAAAAGCCCCAACCCAAATATAACTAAAGTTAGTATTTGGTAAGCAATTTAAAACCTAAAACCAGTAAAGAATTTGAAATGTGCTGACTGCAGGATACCAGCCATCATCTTGTGCCCAACATGCACCATGTTGGATAACTCTGGCAATTGGCTTCTGCACCAGGGTAAACTCATGTGGCTTTAGCCAATTTCACATTTACATACTTAAAAATAAAGTAGCTGGTTGTGTGCACCAGCAAGTTTTGCTGACAGTAGGAAAGCTACTGAGAAATAAAAAAGTTGAGCATGCCCACAGCTTTTGCTCAGATTGGCATAAGTAAAGTCAGGCCTTTTGCTGTTGGTGTTTCCCACTTGGATGTTTCTCTGATTATTTGTCTTTGAATGCCAGATAGAATTGCATGTTCTCACACCCATCTCCTGAGCCCTTGTTGAGGTTTTCTGGGCTCATGCAGACATTCTATTCCCTGTGGCCACCAGATATGGTATTTCCCAGGGGTAATGATGCTGTCACCAACAGGAGGAAAGTGTTAGCCTGGGAGTTAGGACTTACTTTCAGACTTTATTTTAGGATCTTAATATTTGTAAATGAAATGGGAATCTTAACTCTGCATTTTTCTCATGCAAATCAATCTATTTCTAGTAATGAGCAATTTAAGTATTTTTTTTTAAATATTGTAGTTGCCATCTCGGGAAATCAGGTTCAGAATTCAGGATGCTCAGATTAGGTGTTAGTGCATACAGATACTCTGTTGATGAATCTATTATTAGAATGAAGTAGTACTTTCCCTGGGTCTGTTTCTTTTCACTGCTTTTGTCTCTTTTCCTCTCTCAGGTCATCCTGCCTAAGTTTATTCTTCTATTCTTTAATTTCACCTCACCATTTCATTAATTTCTACCAAAGCCATGGACTCTTTATGGACTTTCTAAATTATTACATCTTGTTACTTATTTGCAGTGAATTTAAAAGAACTGCATTTTCTTTTGTCATAGTCTTGTTTTATCAGTGTTCTAAAATGGGATGTTACTTGGGACATTCTTCCCCAAAAGCATTCTTTATGCTGTCCTGGCTGTACTTCATCTGTTTTTCTAATATGTATTTGCTACTAAAAATTTTCTATAAGTAAATGAGTATTGTATTATCCTTGAATGTAATTCTGAGTTTGGGGTTATTTTTTGGTTGGTTGTGTTTTGTTGTTGTTTTTTTTTTTTTAAGTTTCTAGTGGAAGTGTCATTATATGCATCCTGTACATACATATCTGTCACTCAGTAGATCCAAATGCCTGAGGAGCAGGGTGTAATCCTGATTTCACTTGTTTAAGAACAGGAAGTAAAACTGCTTCTGTAGAAACCAAAGCACTTACTCAAGGCAGGGAGGTGAGAAATGGGAGTTTAATATCACAATTGGGTCCTGGAATATTAATTTGGTAAAACTGTATGCTCTCATGGTGTCAGCTGTGGAGAGCATATGCTAGGAGATGCTTGTGTTCAACATCAGGTTGCATAGTTAATCATTCTAAGAAATAGACTTCTCACTTCATAAACTCAAGGAGAGACTGTTTTCTTTTCCAAACATTTAAATTACTGAGCCATTTTATACATTAAAACCCAATTATTACTTGCATGGTATTTCAAAGAGTTTTCAAAGCTATTTCTTTTAGGAACTGTGCACAGTCTAAGGCTTTAGCACTGAGTAGTTCATATTTTCAACTGTATCAACTATGGGTTTTTTCCTACCAAAATATTGTTTCAAGAATATTCATAACCAGACTAATCAGTACAAATCTCAAGAAGCCAGTTCCAGAACATGCTGCATGCCCCCTAAAACTAGCAAACTAAAATCCCAACGTGGCCACCGAGCTCCAGAATATAGCTTTAAAATACTTTATTTCCCATCTCTAAGATGGTGAAAGTAAAGGGTTTTTTTCTGCCACATTATGCAGACTGTGTGCAAAATGCATTCAGAGAAATAAAAATCAAGATATGTTTCAGGATTTTAGGGAATGAGATTTACCTGCTATTGGTCAGAAATACTTGTTTTAAACACCACCTTCTTGTTTCTAGGGGCCAACTTAGTACTTGAGCTAGACATGAGTTTAAAAAAAACCCCAAAGCATCCAAAACTCCAGAATCTTTTGTCTCACTTATTTGGGGGCTGGTTTGTCAGCAGAGAAGTGTATGTGAATCAGATCATACTAATTTGGTCAGGAAATCACTGCTGTGGCTGTGTATAATGCAGTAGCTAGGAAGAGGTGTGTTATATGAAGGTATAAAAAAATGCACATGACACTGGCACCATGATGAGACCACTTACCAAAGGCACCCGAGTCCTGAGTAGAGAGTATTATTCCCATAATTTTGGAAATTAGTGGGATGATGTTTGGTAAATGTTATATTCCCAAACCAAGGCTTGGCTACCATGGATATCAGGGAAAACAAAGTTTATAAGATGAAGTAATCCTACTTTAAGGGCCAAATAAGAGAGAGAATAAGTTTTTAGAATTAGGAAGCTGCTTTATAAAGATTATTATGGACCAGGATCGCTGTATAGGAAGAAGCAAAGCTGTTTGCTTTAACAAAAAGAACTAAAAAGGGACTAGGCTGTTCCTCACCCCACTCATTCTGTATCTTAGAGCAGAGCTGAAGTTCAGATGGGAGCCTGGTGCTTCTCTTCACAAAGAGACTGTATGAATGAAAGGTTGCAAAGATATTAGAATTTACTAAGTCAAGTCATACTTGTCAATGACTTCTCTTGCTAGATATTTGAAGTTCAAGTGCTTGTTTGCTTTAGTTAAGTGCTCTGAAGTGCTTTTAAAAGTGTTGGCCCATTTATATAAACAAATTGAGAAACTCTATTGACAGTCTTCCCAGTCAGAGTGTGTTACCCAATATTTGAATATCCTTCCTTGAGTCCCAAAAAGATTTGCACTAGCAACTTGTAACACACGTGAGGCTTTGTTAATGGAGCCTGTTTTTGACTCCTTTAACACTGTGTTATTTTATCACAGATGTTGCCAGAAATGCAGTTTCTTGGTTGCGCACAACCGTGAGGAGGAAATAGAGGGGAGGCAGTAGCTCAGAAACTTACTTGTCCAAAACTTAGGCGTGACTTGAGAGGAAGAATGAGCTGGAGGCCTGATTTCCTCTTGAAACATTTGCAATAGGGAATTACTACTTGCATCTCTCCCACATTTTTTCCCCCTCCTGCTTAGCCATGCTAACTGAGGAATCTCTTTTAGTGCTCAGAGTCAGGCAATCAAATTTAAACACATTCTCGAACTGTGGGGAAATCCTGTTTGCACATATATGGCCTCTCACAGAAAGAAAGGAAACTACCAACACTTAGTGAGGTGAAGGCTGAGATGGTGTTTACATCCACAGCAATTCCTACCTGGCAGTGTTGTAGTGCTTCCTTACTAGTCGTTCTCATCAAAACGTTGCTCTTCTGGAGTGATGTCCTTTAACCTAATGATACTGTTTGATAGCAAAAGCTAAAGAATGTCATAAGATTGTACATTGAAATTTAGCCTTTTTCGGTGGATAAAGAAATAAGCATTATTTGGAGGGATCACTGGGGAGACCTTATCCAGTAAGATCAGGGCAGTTATCTCCAGAAAAAGTAAACTGAATGCTACCAGCTACTATCCCCCAAAATGCAATGTAGTGTGAGCAATAAGGAGTACTATCTTAAAGCTAAAACTTGCATCCTTCTTAAAAAACAGAACAACCAGCTTGTCCTAATAATTTTAATCTTCATGTGCAGCCTTTTTGCCTGCCTTCTGTACTGTTAACGAGATTCAGGGGTGTCATAAGCAGGTGAATTTAGAGCTGTTGCTAATTTAAACTGCATTTAATAAAACACAAGTTTGAGATATCTTACAAATCAATGAATGTGGCATAGTTTGAAGATTGCTTTTGTCAAGTTTGATTAGCTCAAAGAGAAACCTTTTCTAAATATTGGTTGAGAGATTAATCAGACAATGTAAGACCTTGAATTATTCCTCATCACATGAAAACAACACAATGTATTATCTCATTTGAAGACTGAAAAAATTTAACTTTTGAGGATTTAAAATTTGTGTTTTAAAGATTGTATTCAAGGCAAAACTTTCAAGCTGTTCTTTTTTTTTTAACTGACTTGTAATTTTTCTATATTATGCTTCATTTTCTACAGTGTATTCCCATATTACAAGCTGATAGTACCAACATCATTACATTGAAGGATGTTCTCATTATTGACTCCATTCTCAATTAATTATAAGTTTGTCATGTTTTAATGAGTAGGATTAAACTTTCATATTCCAAATATATGTCTTGCATTGCTTGCTTAGAAGCTTTCTGAAGAATGTGGCTGATCAACTTCTCTGAATCTGTACAAGGAAACAAAATATTCTTTGTGCACATTAAAAAGTGTTTACTGTATTTCCAAAGACTTGTAGAAAAGGTTTAATAGCTCTCTGCTTTGGAACAATGTATATAATTTGGGAAAAAGCTTTGCTGCTCTTTTCTAGCCTTCCCTGTCACAAACTGTTGTTGTCTTCATTGAAATAAAAACTCATAGAGATCTCTGTTACATCCTGTAAAATAAAGGATGGCAAAAGATAGAGTAGCACTGATGTATTTCAGGCATACCCTAATTTCACTGGGTGATCTGTATTCCTCTTCAATAAATCCCAGCTTCCTTTTGTGGCCTTTTTTTACTCTCCCCCCAAAATGAGAAGGTACTTTGTACTTTCACTTAATTGCCCTGCCTTTTAAGAATGTGGTACATTTGCATCAAAGCTGCTGCCACCTGTGCTTTTCAGATTCGGTCCAGTGCAGCTCTGCAGGGTGTCCATCAGGCTTTCTCTCCTAACTTCAGTGTGCATTATTAGATCTGTTTGCTAATGTGGATCCTAGTCAGATTTTCTGGCAGAAGTTTTATGTTCATTTGTCTTTTATTTCCTTGTACGACTTCACACTTTTCTCATTAGTACAGATCGAATAATTTCTAAGAGGGCTTCTTTTTCTTTTTTTGTTTGCCTGCAGAACGTACACATAGGATGGATGTATTCTAGCCCTGTTGTGGGTTCACTTCTGCTGATTTCAGTATGCTTAGGGGTTCCCCCCCAGTCTATCCATAATAATTAAAAATAAGATACCTGTAAACAATAAGCACCAGTAAATTTGGAGTCTGTGTCAATGTAGATAGGTGTCATAGTAAGGGCAGGTAAGCAGATTCCTCAGCAAAAAGAAAGTGTTTCATTAAATATGTTTTTACATTGCTTGTTTAGCCTGTGTTGAATTAGAAGTAACCTTGCAATGTGAATAGCAATGTCAACTGATACCACAATCTGGCGAATAACACACAAGCACGATTTCGAGAGGGTTGGACCAGCATGGCCCCCACTAGGTAGGAACCCAAAGTCCTGGTAAATGCTGGGCAGTGATCTACACCCCAGGCCATTTCTCATGAGACCTGTTACTACAAATAGCCCGTGGCTACATTTGGGTATTCAGGTTTCCACAGGATGTGGCTGCTCTTTCTCACTTACCAGATGGTTTTTCATGTACCATCACCTGTCCTAGCGCTCCTCCGCTCCTCCGCCTCACTAACAGAGCTGTGACAAGAGCTGTCCTGATGGTTGTGAAAGCTGCTTTCTGCATGTGGCCATCATAATTATCACATGTGGGCACCTTTATTTAGCAAGTCCACACATATATTACTGGTGTAAACGTCTCATATTTGGGTACCTTCATTTTATATCTCCATTTTATATCATTTATGAGTCTAGGGTGGTGATATTTCACAGCCTAATCAGAGAGTTAAACCTGCTTGACCTAAGGAGCAGGCTTTGCATGTCTGTATGACAAGGGATGCATTTCTTCATACTCTCCTGTTTGGAGGAACATCTATAGTTCCGTTGTGCCTTTGCACTGGTTGAAATTAATTTGGTAGTCTCAAGTATGGCAATGGAAATTTTATAGTCCACCTCCCCAACTCCAGTCCTCAAGCACATTTTGTGCACGGACCATCCTCATCATCAGCATCTGTCTTTTGAGTGTTGATTTACTTGTCTCTAGGTCTCTGTCCCTATATACAATACCAGATGTAAAAGTACATCTATCTGGAGGGAAGGGCACATCTCAAAGAATTAATACTAATTTCAAAATTTTATTGCCAGGAACTATATGTGATATTGCTTTAAATTAACCAGTAATTATTCAGAATCATATAGGAAAGAGTTAAAAATACTAAAACAAAAAAAAAAAATCCCTTTTCCAGGCAACTGGACCCTTCCTTTCAACACAGCTGTTGCAGGAGGTTTCAATGGTATGAATAAATGTATTTCTTTTAACACTTTTGTTGTTTAAAATGCTATTGTTTCATCTGAGGTGTGAGGAGATGTGCTAACCTTGTCAATGTGGGTGCAGTAGAGCAGAAATGATAACTGTATATACTTTTTTTTTATAAAAATACAGAGAGAGAGAGTGTGTGTGTGAGAGAGAGAGAAAGACAACTTATTTAAATCCCGAATACAGTCAGACCTCATATGCATTGTTAAAAAAAAGCCCTAAAGAATTGCATATGGATTAGGGGGATGAATATTCTATTATTTCAGTCTGTTCTGCTGATCTTCTTATTGTGACTTTGCGCTTCAGAAATCTGCCAGGAATTTGGCTTTGCTGTACTAGACAGTAATTTTAAATGTGTATCAAGCACTTGATAGTGTATGATTTGCGTGCTGTTGCATTCCCATTCCCTAAATTTTCCACCAATTTATTACTTTTTTCATACTGTTTTAATATTTCAGGATGATGAATATATACAGCATCATTAAAAGTAAATAAAAAATGCATGAAATTAAAAAATGGAATATTAGATGTTTCTTTGCTGTAATCCCTAGGTCCAATAGGAATGAAATGTCTCTGTTCTGTCAAGTAATCCCTAAACATGATTAGGGACCTTGTAGTTTCCACATAGCCCACATAATATTTGTATCATATAAGCCTATTTATGTAAGGTTTGAGTAAAAGTTGTTATTAGAAGACCTATAAACCTATTCTACAATTCAAAAAATATATGCTTGCCTCTTAATCTCTCTACTTTTATTATTTTGCTGGAGATGGCAATATGTCCTTAATTCATATTTCAGAATTCTGTTGCATCTTTTGAGTACTTATATCGTGCATTAACAATCCCAGTGAAATGTATTTTTAAGACAGAGGACTGAGTTCAACAGTTCATCTACTCATGCAGCTTCTCCTTAAATCCTCATTGGAAGGGATGTGCACCTCTTTCTAGGTCTCTCCTTTGACATCTGGGTTTAATCTGACCTGGGGGTCTGGAGATGGAGAGATCGTTTTTCTCATTTTGGGGATGGGAAGGTGGAAAGAGGGAGGGGATTAATTTTCTCTGTTTAAATCCTGTGATAATATATTTTCAGTGATGGAGGTGCTTCTGGCAGCTCCACAGAAAGTTTTAGAAACCAGCTTTTGATTTGATGAGCCTATAGCAGAGTTTTGAGGAGAAATAGCTAGGAAGAAGGAAAATGGGGAAAAGCCTTGAATGACAAAAGAATAAGACAGGAAAGACAATGGGCATTTCCAGCTGTTTCTTGTGACACAGTTGTGTTGCAGGTACAGCAAACCAACACTTCCTATTCCCTGTCTCAGCTTCTTGCCTGGGCAGCAGAAATGCTCATAGTCCCATTTTATGTGTTGTTAAGCTGAATTCATTAATGTGCAGAGGTATTCCAGTTCCATGGTAGCACAAGGAAGATCAATAAATAAATAAGAACAGTAACTTATATATTTCTATGGTTTGAGTAGGCTTTCATGAAGAAAATATTTTCAAATGATAGCAGGGGTCAGCTTTGGCAATTCTGTATTTCCCATAAGAAAATTTGAGATTATATTAACCTTGGGCTAGCTACTAAAAAAAACCTGTGGAAATACACCTGTATTGCTTTCCACACTGCATTGAAATTTACTTTTATTTCATTTTCAGCAGTTAGAGTGGCATTTGAGCAATAGCCCTATTCTTGTATTTATGAAGTAAGAGAAGCAAAACTGCTCACTGCTGAGCCCAGGGATCCTCTTCCAGGAAAACCAGATCAATAACTGTTATCAAGCCTTCATTTATAGGGAGTGTTAAATGACCACAAAGTCCTGACATTCTTCAATTAATAGGTTATGCTTAAAACCAGGCTATCTACCCCCTGCTCCCCACCCCAAGCTACCATAGTTAGAAATTTTGATCTTTGATATAATTTTAAACAGTCACTTTCAGTTACTATTCCTTTTTAGCTGGAGAAACTGTATTACAGCAGTACATAAGTTAGAGATAAACTATGGTTTTCCTCACCAGTCTCCTCCTTCCTGAAAGCAGTAGAAGGTGAGAATGAGATGATGATACTTGAGGCTCGTTTTACCATCCAAAGCAGGGGATTTACAATTAGAATGGCAAGATACTTGTGGGTTTTGGTAATCAGCTAAAAGAGAAGTGCACACCCCAACCAGAACACAACAACCCCTGAAAACTGAAAAGCCTTGCACGCAGATGTGTTTTCAGTTGCCTTTATTCCCTCAGTTTAAGTGGAAAAGAGGGATTTGGGAAAGCGAGAGCTTAATTTAACAAAATAATATTATGCTTTCGATCCTTAAAATGAATGAATTATTTGGATACTTAGCAGTATAATGTCTTTGAATAATGCTGGTACTTAAGTTAGAAAAAATTATATTGTCAGTGTGCTGTGTTTTCCTCTTATGATGTTTTTACCAATTTGGCATTTATGGGAAGCAATATCATTGTTGAGAAGTTTCCAAATTGCTTTTTATAGAAATCCGCAGAAATTAAATCTCCTCCTTGTTATGAAAATGAAGTGATGTCTTGAGACACTGGTATATTAGCACAAATCTGTGGAGACAACAAGCCAAATTCTGCTTGCAGTTATTGTGTGTCCACTTTTAATAGCTTCAGGAAGCTGTGTTAGGTACAGGCTGTTGTAGGGCACTGTAAATAAGCATCTGCTTAGCTCCAGCCTGAGAGCAGTAGTAAAAGGCAGTGTATCATCCCAGCCCTTTTCCCATCCCCTCAGACCATGTGGCTCAGGACATATTGGAAGGAAACACATAAAATGGCTTGGAAGTGAGACCAGTTTATGGACAGTCCAGGCAAACCACTGTTTGGAGGGGGTGCAGTGCAGAATTATTTTAACTCAGAACCATAATGGGTCTTCACAGCTGAATTTAAACCACATAAAAGGGCTGTATGTGATGCGTTTAAATTCATTGACAGAATTAAGGCAGGACTAAGGCAAGTGCATGATTGATTTTCACAAATGCAATCAAATCTGAGAGATGGAGATGCAAGATGGATCAAATTTTAAGACCTGATTTACCTACATCAGATATTTAATGGGATGCTTAATTTGATTGCTTCACCAAAAACTACTCACAGGAGTAAAGCCACTGACTAAATGTCTGTGTAATCAAGGGATCTGCGTGCATCTACATCTTGATTTCCATGTACAAATAACCAGCAATTAATGGTTCAGAATGACTGCAGGGAACGGTTTAAGGTTCAAAATGGCAACTCTAGGGTTTGGGGGGCATTATTTCACAATGTTTTTTAGGAGTATAGACAGACTTGTGCAAGTCCATGTAAACAGAAGATTTTTAACTTAGGTTGAAGAAGGCTCTTCATGGCTACAGCTAGAAGTCCTCTCTCTTCAGCAAGGTTGGATGCTTTTAATAATGAGATTTAGGTTCTTAATGTTAAACTGTTCCCTTATGTGGGTTTGTTAAAAAAAAATCAGGAAATCCCTCTTTGAGCAGAGGGATGACAGCTGTTGTATGTATTTTGTAGCAATCACAAGGCACTGTATACTTTGTTCTTGGGATTTAACACATTTCTGGGTGAAAAGTCAGCAGTTACTATTGGCATCTTTTTTATTTTTTCTAATTTGTCTCATTGTAATGAGTATGAAGTACATTAGAATATCAGACTAAGAGTCTTGAAAATACTGATACATCCTCATTATTTTTACTGTAGTATTTCTATAGTAGTGAATCATCAATTACATTTAGTCTTTTCATTTCCCACGGCACAGCTGCAACAATTGAAATTAAGGGTGTTATGCTCACAATGCCTTTCAGCACTCATTCGAGTTCAGGCTAACTTTGGCTGTTTTCTCACAGTAACCTTTACAGTGCAACTGATAAACATTATTTTTGTTTTAATGACTCCCAAATAATGCCATATTTAAATGAAATGCAGTTTGCCTCAGCAGGGTTCTTTGAATTTATGAGCATTTTTGTCCCATATCCTACAATAATGTGACAAATATTTGCATTTTTACTGTTTTCTTGAATACTTTTAAACACCCATTTTTAGAAGACTTTGGATTGCTTTTGAACATATTTGAATGCATTTTTAGCTATCACCAAGCTTAAAATAGGAACCCTTTTTTCAGCTTATCTTTATTAAACACCTGTAAAAATCAGTGGTATTTCTTTTTTCTTATAAAGCTTTCTTCCTTTAACAAATGCCAGAAATGCTGCACTGTTTGTTCTAGTATGGGCTCCTTTTCTTGGCAGTAATGGGCAGTAAATGGTCTGGTAATGTCTCTTCCATACACACAGCCGTTTACCTGCTTGAGTATCATAAGAGAAACTTAAAATTGCAATTAAATGCATCTGATCTTTAACTGTAATCAACTGATACTAGAAATGCTAGGCAGCTTTTAGAAAATATCCAGAATGAAGTCTTAGAAATTGATCATTCTGTACAAGTGCTATAAACCTCTAGAAAGAGTAGGTGGTGAGGTATGGCAGTGTCCAATTATTTATATTATTGAATATTCACTTTCCTTTTTTAAAACCATGAGTTTATTTGTCAGGGGAGGGATTTTTTGTGGTGTTTGGGGTGTGTCTGTTGTTTGGGGTTTGCTCAGAGAGGTACTTTAGAAGAAATTTTATTCAGCATCTTTATAAGATAAGTGTGGGTTAGCAGGTTAATCTTGCTGTTCTTGGAGGCAGTTTCACAGAGTTCTTCATATCTTGGCTGGGTTAAGTTTTGTTTTCATATGCTTTTTTTTAATGTATATTGGCTACTTATTTTTAAAGTAATGTTTTCGTGTATTGGATCAAATAAAAAAAAATCAATCACGTTAATTAATGTATCTCCATATAATCATACTAAGACCTCTCTAACATTCACAGAAGTCAGTGGAAAGATTTCTGTATTATTGTTCTACAAAAATAACTTCGATGTATGGTTTTTAGTTAAAAAACCCAACCAAATACCCCATACAGAATTTTGTAAGTGAAAACAAGTAATTTAAAATAAGATCGTGGTTACTCACTGGTCTGTGTTTGAGCACTGTGCTAGATGTTGGTTAAAATCAGATTTCCTTGATGGGCTAGTGAGGGAAGATGGGAGTGAAAACAAGAAAAAGATGACAGAAGTAAATATGCTCATAAATACAGAAAGGACGTGTTTGCTTTTGTGGCCTTTGATCAAGCCCAGGAGTTTACTTTCAAAGGACATTGTGGGATGCTTGGGAAAGGACCAGCCACCCGGCGTAATTGGAAAGGGGGAAGGTCTGCAGCACGGCGGCTGCTGCTGCTCCTGCCTCTCTGATAAGATTGTAAGAGTTGCCAATATCAGTATTCAGCCTTGTAGCGTGTCAGGGCGCTTTCATGTGAACTGAAGTGAACTGTCTGTACGCGCTCCTTCCCAGCGCTGCGCGCCGCATTGAAGTCAGGGGAGAGGAAAAAAAGATTTGAGGATTGCCCAATTTGTTCTGACATAAAGAGATGTTTAGCTCTGTGAAAGGTGGTGGAGGCAGAGTGCCTGACTGACATTTCAACAGGCTGTCTGCTGGGATTGCTCACTTCATGTCCCTTCATATTCCTGCTGTGTCCTGCGCGAGTGCTCTTGTCTAATCTTCACAGCGAGAGCACCAAGAGTCCCCTGGGCTTCGGTGCTCAATACCTTGTTAGACGGGGCGTACCATGCCACAGCTCCTTCTTTCGTACTCGCTTTTGCTCTCATGTTTCAGGCTTCTTTCAAGTCCAATTATTTTTTTTTTTAAGGGATTTGCTAGAGTAACTGTGTGTATCTCCTAATCGCCTCGGTCTTCTCTTGGCAATACTAGATTTGGGTGATACCAGGTGAAAATACATGGAGGGGAAGAGAATAAAAAATCCCAGTAAGTCAAAGCTTTAAGCATCATTCTGTGCTTTTGATTTTAAATTAAGGTGCATTGACCTCCTTTGGCTGGTTTAGAAAACAGATGAGAGAAAATACTCATTGAACAAGCAGTGGGAGATATAACATGTTGATAATAAAGCTGAAACAGTGCCTGATCAGGAATGCTGTACTCCATACCAGGGGTTGCAGGGAAGTTTAGTTGTTGAGGGTCTGTGTGCTTTTACAATTCCAAACATGTTGTGATGCATTCTGGCATGCCACATCCTGTTAGATCACATTGGGGCAGCCCATGGAGCCAAATACAACTAAGAATATGAATTAATGGGAGCTAACGCTCACCTCTTATTCCAGAAGCATTATCAGGTACCTTGTTAGCCACAGTTCCTATCTGGATTCAATCCTCCCAAAGCAGAGATGATATTAAAGATATATGCATTATGTTTTGGGCAGATAGATATGTTATTTTTCATTAGCTTTATCAAAATACATTAATTAATGGATGTAGTTTAATCCTTGTTAAGCCATTAAAATAATTCGTATACTGCACTCATGGTCTTCCTTTTTCATCTTTTTAAAGGCTCTTCTTCAAGTGCATTATTGCTGGTGACAAAAAGCAGAATGGTAACTTACTCTTTGCTTCCTGCAGATCTGGGATCCCCACACTGTGATCCCAGAAACACATTGCATGGTTTCCATGGCTCACATGGTTGTCACTGCTCAAGTTTCTCCTCAGTTTCAAGTTCTGATAAACATCTCTTAATCCCTCTCTCATCTGGAGGTGCAGGTCTCACCAGACAAAAGATTTCTAATGCAAGCTCTTATTTTCAGACATACATTCCAAATTTTTGTGTATAAAGCTGCACCCTTTTTCCTTCCACAGTGCAAGGACAGCTACAAAAGCCAGTGACCATGAGTAGCTGCGTGGTTGCCCCAGGCCAGTGTTGTATCTACTCTCACATTCTGTTTGCTTGGAACCAGCAATGGCTTTTTTCCTGCAATAGACTGAAGAGGTGGATATTAAAACTACCTTCTCATCCTCTCTGTAGCACCTACAGCCCAGAAGAGCTGAACCTATAGCAGTACACTGTCACAATTTGAGGGTGTTGTATAGGTGCTGTAGAGGTCTCAGCAGGGTCCTGGCTATTCAGAAGACAAAATTCAAGATTTCTGAAATTAAAATAGCCAGGGAATTAGCTGATGAGCTTTCTGCTGTAGGTTTGGTCCAGGTGATATCAGGAGGTTTTAAAAAGGGGTTTGATGGGTCTCAAACACAGCAGAAAAGACTCTCACATATGCAAGAGTCATTTAGAAAAGGGGATACCAAGGAGATGGTGCCAGCTGTGCCGATCTTAGTTGGTGAGGTATCCCCAGCTCCTGTGGATAGTTCAGTGTGGAGAAGCATACTGGCAAAATGTCTTCATCCTTCAGGCTGTGGTCCAACAGTTTGTGATATATGTCTCATTTAAGCATGTAAGCAGTTCAGGAGATGTGTGGGGACAAGTCCTGTGTGGTGTTACACACATTTAGTGGTTTACTGTGAATGCTGAGCAAGAGCTGTGTGCTCCCAGTAGGAAGGAAGCCAGTGCACGTGGGGTGTTCAGAGGTACAGACAGACAAATGCCTGGTGGTTTGTGTGTGCTTACAGGATTGCTTCCTTCCTGTTTGTTTTTGTGTGCACGCACATATCATTAAGTGATATTTCACCTATATCATTAATTTAATTGTTTTATGAAATCTGTACTTGCCTGTATGAACATAGCAGTAGAGCCCATGCTGTTAACTGAGGCTGTTGTTTCCAAACAGCTGATTACAGAACTTACCATCAATGTAACAGAAGTTGTGTTTATTTAAAAATTGACTTAAAAGACAGTAAATGACTTGATGACTCATTAAATCAATTTAAAAATTGACTTAAAGTGCAGTAAGTGACTCATTATGTTAAGCTATAGAAAGACACCCAATAAAGTAGAAAAAAAAGAAACCTGGCAGGAAGTTGTAGCTTCATATCCTGATTTATTTTTGTTCAGAATAAAATGGTCTGATTACCAAAAGTAGATACAAGGACATCTACCTGACTATTATGAAATACTCATGCATTAAAAGCACTGCCATTAAACAAGGGGCCAAGTGTCACTGAAATACTTCTCTGATTTTTTATATCAATAAATGAAGTTTACAATAATGCTTTGGCTGGGACATATTGAGTTGCATACCAGGATACTCTTGAGTTACTAATATTGAGTAACTGTTCTATATGTCTCTAGATTTGTTGAACATAATGTCTATATGTTAAACAGTTTTCTGTGGTATTTAAAAATTGACATTTCAAAGAGTGTAATAGCATAATGAAATGTAAACTGAAAACAGGAATGAGTTAATTAGACTAATGATCCCTTGACTCCTTTATTAGCCAGCTCTTTAGAAATTGGGATTAGCTTTGTTTTCTCTGCTGAATAAAGACAGGAAGGATGATGTTGATTCTAGTAAATGACAGCACCAGAAGAAATTAGTGTTTTCTTATTCGTTATAGGTTTCATAATCTCAGATAAAAATTCAACCTTCCTGCACACATACCTTATTTCATTACACTTCAAGTTTCACTTGGATGGAAAGAGAAATCAGGAAAATAATTTAGGAATGCCTACTGATTTCATATCATGATTTTAAGGGTGACCCACTGCATGTGATTTTTGGACTTGAAACTTTACAAGTCTTTGTGCAAACCTGGAGTAGACTGGGTTTGAATTTAAATGAAGTCTTCAGAAAAAGGCCAGCTTGACAACTTTTTGATCTAGGTTTTGAACACTTAATTTCTCCTCTCTATAAGAGAGTGATTTGCATGTCTCTCTTGCTTTTAAGGGCTATCAAGAAGCATGAGAATTATCTCTATAGTGGTTCAAACCAAGCATGCACAGAGAAACAAAATCGTTTTTACGACAAATAGGAGGATTCGTAAGTCAGCAGCTGTTAGTGAAACAACATCATTAAAACTTCCAGCAATTTCAGACCTTGCTCTCGGGACTTGCTCAGGCCAAGCAAAACCTTAAATAAAGTGCTGAATTAAAGGCAGGGAAAAGAAAACCAGAATTTAAATTGGTAGGAATTAGCGATGATTCACTAAGCTAATTTCTGCCCTCCCTTTCCCTTGTGTGATGGCGCGTGGAGCGGCGCTGGGATGAGGGAGGGCAGAGTAGGAGCTGCTGACAGCCAGCTTTTAAGTTTGGATTCTTTCTGGTAGATCTTTATCCTGCAAAGTAATGAGCTCCTCAGCTTCCCCTGAAACCCATAGGTATAGAGGGCACCCAGCGCCGTGCAGGATCAGATCTTTAACGAACGCCTGAGGAATACAAAATTTATCACACAAATGAGGCAACAGAGAGGAGGTGGCAGCAGCTGAGTTATGAAGCTTTGTACTTACAGGCAGGGTTTGTTTGCCTTCCTGCACACCCTTGTTAAGTGTTCTGTGAGCACCATGCTGAAGCAGAAGTAATAATGCCACTTGTTTATAGTTCAGTGTTCCCACTTTCTGGAGGGTGCTTTTGGAGAGGTGTGGCGGGATGGCAGTCAGCACACTCGGGTGTCACTGCTCCTCTCCTCCTTTATGGAAAGGAGCATCTGGAGCCTGTCACATGCCTGTTAGCTGTTCCCTGGGTGCTGCTCGGTGGCTCTTTGGTGCGAGGCTCACTGGACTGGATGCTTGATTTTGGCCTGTGCTGGGCAGGGGGTGCAGCCCATGCGTCGCACACGGCAGAGCCGAGCGCTGCTCGCAGTCCATCGCTGTGCCTGACCTTGCAGCTCACTATTAATTTGAAGTAGTGGAATTAAAATTTTCCATTCTTTTGCATTGTCATGCCTCACGTTGATAAGCACAAAGAAATGTAAATAAAAAAGACCTATTTCACAACCCTAGCTACAACCTTTTTGTTTTATGACAAAAGACAGTTAATTAGCATACTAGCAGTAAGCAGCCTTCCCAAACTCGTGCTAATTATGTATTCTGTTGACCGTGACTCCAGTCATAAGGTAATTGGCTTGCAGCAACATGACATTTCAAATCATCTCTTGAAATTACATCAAAAAGCCAGCCTGTTTTGTTTTGATAGGGGAACAATCAATTTGATAAGTGGTAACACAGCTCATTGTTTCACATTAATTAGACTAATTGCAGCATGTTAGCCTCTGAAATAGACAGAACTTGGAGAAGACAAAGGCTGTGGCCTTTAGCATGCAGTGCATGTGGTGGTTCCACTTGCTTGCACATACTGTAGGCAGAAAACAGAGTTGTTAGGATTCAGCCTTGCGGGAGACTGGGTGTTAACAGTGGTTTGATGTGTTATGCTTAATCCACTGGCTTTCAATTATAAGATCCATGTTCAAAAAATCCCAGAGAGAGGAATGGGGGAAGGAAAAAAAAAAAAGCCATTTCAATGCTAATAATGACAAAAAGTTTTTGGTGATCTTCTGTTTAGTGTCTCCTCAAAGACAGAGCAGAGGTCTGGCCACAAGATCTCTTCTATGTTGTGGCACTGAGGGACATGACTTAGTGGTGGACTTGGTGCTGCTGGGTTTATGGTTGGACTCGATCTTCCAGTCTAAATTATGCTATGATTCCATGCTTGTGGACTTATAAGACCTTTCTTTGAGGAGCCTTTACTTTTGTTCTTGCTTTTCCTGCTTGTTCCCACTAATGTTTTATTTCTTAGGATACCTCAGTTGGGCTATTTTTATTTTCAGTTTTATATTTACTTAAGAATAATGTATGGGGAAAAAATGCATAGTGGATGGATTACTGAAAACAGATAGTAGGGATGCATAACCCACCCACGCATTTCTATTTTAGAGCATCTTTGCCTGCTGTTGAGATTACCAATTGTGCTCAGCTCTGTGATGATTTTTATGATCAAGCTATGTCATCTGTAGATTGACATGACCAAATGAATTTTGCTTGTGACCTAATTGAAATGTAAACCAAAGTTTTAAGAGATGAAAAGTTTAAGGGGTTATCTCAGTTCACAGGCTAGGCTAACTTCATTGCTGTTCACAGCTTGGTACTGGGGTTCTTGCATGTCAAACCCAGCATCAGGCCACTGGATATGTAAAAAGAAGTTCTTTGACCGGTACATTGCTAGTATGTTTGGTAAACAGGGTAATAGTCAGCAAATTTTCAGAGACTGGATTCCAAAACTGTGTGCATACTGATGAAATCATATGCATGAGACCAACTCTGCCTTTTCTTCAGAGAAAGTTTTCTTCAAACCAAAGTTTTACCTTTTGTAATTACCTCCATTCAACAAAACCTTTCATCACTTGAAAAAAAAAAAAATATTAAAAACAAACAAAAACAAAAAAAAAGTGAGAGAGATTGGGGGACAAATCTTAATCATCGAATTGCATACATGAAAGCTGTAATTCTCCGGTTGCTCTCCATAAAAGACAAGATTTTCTTTTAAATTGAGGCAAGGAAATTTAGTCCAGTCTGGGTACAGACTTCACTTAGACTTCTTAACTTCTGTTACTCCTCCTCACACACATGCCCCAGTCACTGACTGGTTAGACAGTGAAACCTCTGGGGCAGAGATTTTTGCTAAGTTCACCTGTAGTCTATGTTTGGAGAAGTGCAATTTAATTTAAATCGAAGACTTTGTTCTAACAGCTGAACATTATATTTGCTCATGGAAGCTCTACTTTTATTAGTTTTGCTTATGCTTTATGTTGGCCCCGTAGCAAATGGTCATAAACTCTGTTTTAGATCCAGCTACCAGTGACTTCATACTACTGATTTATTTCTATCATTTACTGGCAAGAATATATTTTTTAAAATGTATTCTAAGCAAGTCATGCCTCTCAATCTCCTCTCTCCTGTGCCTCCCTTTACTTTACTCCTCCTTCAACATTTAAACCACCTTTCATTGAGGTTAAAATTATGCCCGGATTAGCAATGTAACTCCACTAATGTGCTGCTCTTACTAAAAAGTCCTGGGCTTATACAGGAGGTGAATTGGAAAAAAGCAGAAGATTGGAGCCTTTTAGCATTCAGCTTAAGTGATGGTTCCACTTGCCTGAGCACAAGCTGGAGCCAGTGCTGTTAGGATGCAAGCCTGCACCCTTGCTGTCACTGCTGGTCCTTCTGTAGTCAGGTTCCTGCTTGGAGCAGAGCAAATCTTTGCTCAGTTAAGCGAGCGTCAGTCACTGGCAAGCTTGGCTGCCAGCCCAGGTTTGTTAGACTTTTCTGTGCTGCACCTGAATGAGATATTGGGAAGACATGGCTACCTAAACAGAGTCTAGAAGCAGTAAACGTATTAAAAAAAAATAAAATAATTAAATTGTCAAGGGGATGACAGAATAATTTTGAGAATATAACTTACACTTCCAGCGCTCGCCTGGGAGGTTTGCAATAAGGAACCTGCACTGCCGGCTCGGTGACGCGTCCTGTGTGATCTTGTTTAAATACCTTTCTTTGTTTTCTTGAAATCCAAGACTAGAAGGTATTGCTGACTTCTGATTGAGAAACAGGGGCACGGGCAAAACGTAGCTCAGCAAGCTGAAACACATTGATATCATCCTGCAAAGGTGCTGAGCTCATTCAGAGGTGCCAAATGACTGCTTACATCAATGGTGGGCACTTAGCTGCATGTAGGATTGTGCTTTTTAAATTGTTTGGCTACTATCCAGTCAAAGTCAACAGGACCATCTTCAAATGGAAAGGGAATGGTGAGAAATAAAGTTGCAAAGTTTTTGGGTTGCATGAAGGCACAGGCAGTGGGGGAAAATCAACGACAGGGTAAAAAGAGATAAAATAGGAATAGTTTTTAAATAGGAATTCCTGGCAGAGCTATTAATCACACAAGTCTTTGAGCTGTAAGGATTGCATGAGCGGAGCTAATACAAAAGTAGAGAGATACTTTGCCGATATCCTGAAATAGACTATTAAAAGCAACAAGGAAAATTAAAGGGAGATAATGTCTGAACAGATTAATGACATGTAATGATAGTTTTAAAAACCCCAAATCTACAGACAAACCCCAAATCTCTTCAAATATCCAAATCCCCATGTGTGACTGGTTTGGGTTTGTTTTGTTTTTTTTTTTTTTTTGTATGGGACAGCCTTGTAATAATCAATTTTGCAAGTTGCTGGTCTTGTTATACAGTCTCAACTCTGAGCTTTGACTCTGATCTCATTTACACTAGTCAAATAAATCAAACTTTCTGCTGTTTCTCTGGCTGTACACTGCAACAGTGGCCAGAACGTGGATTCTGCTAGAGTCTGTGTGGTTTTTAGCAGGAGATTTCACAGCACTTCTGAAGCAGGTTAGAAAAGGAAGAGAAAAAAGCATTTGTCATTCCTGTCTAAGATAGGCCACCACCTGCTCTTTGCAGACTGCCAAACTAAATGCGGACTTGATGCAGATAGAGGCCTTTTGTCTGAAAAAAGGAATCAAGAATTTGTGAATATAAGACAGAGACCTGAGACATAACTTGTGTTACTGTATTTCTTGTCAAAATCTACCTCTTCATCAACTTTGAAATGATGGCATCACTGCAGTAGATTCAGGACAAATTGAACGCAGGTTGAGGACTTTGCACAGGGGGGATTAATCTTTTCCTTACATGGGATGATTTTTTTTAAAAAGTCCTCTTCTCGCTGTTTCTATGACCTTCCACTCCTAATGTGCAATCCTAGCTGTTTAATGAAAGAAAACAAACTTAAATTCTGCACTGACCTGGACTTGTGAAACAAGCAGGGTTTTCAGTGAAGCTTTCATAAGCTATAAATCAGTGTAAAATTTAGCTCATATTACATTCTCATTGAAAATGGGTTATATGATAATTTATGTTGAGCTGATCATAACTAAGCACCTCATAGTAGTGTCCTTCAAAAAATTTTAATCAAGATTGTCTTTCTCTCTCCACCTCTCTTGGTGCAATTTCAAGAGGTTTATTTGCATGTCAGTCCGCACGTGTCACCGGAGTTATTCCACTGAAGCAAGCACAACATCCCGGCTGCGTACGTGTTTTACAGCAGCATAATGTCAGGTGACTCTCTGCATTTATTTCTGATTTGTGCTAGTGGAAGAGTCAGGCCCTTAATTCTCTCAAGCCCTGAAAACAGGGATATTTCCAAGTGCCTGTCAGATCTGTTTTCCAAGTCTTTTTGTGTTTTGCAGTGACTGTGCGATGGACAGAGTAGGGGGAGAAACTGTGGCTCCTATGAAAATCACTGAGCTGGTCCAACATTTTATTTTAGAATCGGTATCAAAAGGTGTTTCTAAGTATACTTGACATATACTTTTAGAGGCCTGTTTTCTCTTGAGGTTTTTTCCCCTGTTTTTTGTATGGTGAACAGGAAAGGGATTCCAGAGAGTTGTCTTGGGCAGCAAATACCTGGAGAGTCCTTTGCAGGACCAAATTGCCGAAAGCTCTTTACATCAAGGACCATCTTATTTTACAGTATTTATGCAATCTTTAATATGATGGGGTTGTACAGCAAGGACAATTGCTCCATAATTGGTGATAATTAACAGTTTCCCACCTAAGTATGTATAATCAAGACAAACAGGGTGGGGAGAGGTGTGTTGGTAAGAGTGGGTGTGTTGATTTCTCATGCAGGCTTTTTTCTTTTTCATAATTAAAGGCTTATGGTGTGAAGTTACAAATGGGTGGACTCCTAGTAGAATCCTAGAAAGGATAAACAAGTTTTAAGCAGATTTTGAATGGATATTGAAGACAAAGATCATGAGCTATGACCAGAGATGTTTGCTCGAGATGCGCAGCAGAACAGAGTTTTAGTTAGATAAAGCATGAAGCTCACAACGTGTCAAGTTTGATTGCCAAGATCTAAGTAGTTTTCATGCCATGATGAAGCTTTGGATTTGAAGGTAGGAGACTGAGATTTGTTGAGCAATGACTGAAGTGGAGGAGTAGGAGAACTGAGGTACAGAAAACATAGTTGGATAATGGTAGTTGTAGCCACCACTGGTGAGGGGAACTGAGGGAGGCTGAGACAGTGGAAGCAGGGACATTGGTTCTTTGTCAGACACTGACAACTTGCTCTGTATGGAGAAGTGGGGCGATGCTCTGCATATTTGCCCCTAGAACTTACAAAATCAGTAGTTACTACCAGGTTTCAGATTTTGTAAGTCTCATAAAATCAATGAAGATATTGCTGCAAACCACTCCTCTCTCCTACCCTTTTGCTGCATATTGTAGGGGGTTTGTTTTGTTTTGTTTTGCTTTTTTAGCTTTTCCTTCCTGCCAGTAAACATTGAAAGTTCAGGCTGAGGTATTTCCAAATTTCTTTTCCTTCCCACCAGTTGTTTCTGGCTGTATTCCAGAGAGGGAGAAAAGATGACAGATTTTCATTGGTCACTTAATTGTGTGTGTCCATTGGTTTTTATGACTTTCAAATTTATATTTTTGTGTGCTTAGGGGCTTTTGTGACAAGGTGCTAATGGGTTCCTGGCTGGGCAAGCACCTGTGTCAGAAAGTGTTTCATTGTGTCCCTTGTTTTTTCACCTCTGACTGCTTTTATTAGCTTGCATATATACCTTTATTGCAACCCCCAATGTATTTTTATTTTTTGGGGGGAGGGAGGGGTGGTGGTGGTGGGCATATAATCTGCATGTACACAAAGGGAACCTTTAGTCTTTATGTGGGAAAGAATCTTTTAATATAGAGAGAAAATGGGAGTTGGAAAATGAGTTTGTAGATGTGTCTGAGAGATGAGAAAGCTAAAAGATATAGAAACAGCTTGGATCACTGACTTGTCCAGGGATTTTTCTCATATGGTCTGAGAAGTTCTGCAAAGTGGGCTGTGGGTAGCTGGTAGGTATCCTGCTGCTGGAAGTTCTCATTTCCCACTGCTAGGCTGCCTGAAATGGTAGATAACAGTACCCTACGTGGTTTCCTAATAAAGTACTTCCAAATGAGCACTTGCTGTAGCTGCTCCAGACTAATGATTGTGAAAGCAAGGAGAAATTGCATCTGTGGCTTTAAAGGAGATGCAAAGCACCCACGAGGTGATCTCTGCATTAGACTGTAATCTACATTAAGAAGACGACCTTAAGTCCCCTCAGGATATTGTATTTAAACCTGTGCTCCTGTTGCAGTACTGCAAATTCTGCTTCTGTAAAGAAGATAAAGGCGAGCTTTTTTTTTAAAATTTTTTTTTTGCTTATTTTGCTGATATTTTCTCTAAGTTATATATTGATGACCTGATGCCTTTAGGGAAGATAAGGTTTGTTTCCCATCTTATTTCTATGCAATAATTTAGCATTTTATTCCAGTCCAAACGTGGAAAAAATTTGTTGCAGAATTTGGCCATTTTAACACTACAGCTAAATAAATTACTATTAAAGAGTATTCTGGCCCTTGTTCTAAGGAGCTGTCATCACCTCTTTTAATGGAAAATTATACTTTTTTATGCTTCCTAGTTAGCTCTTGCATGTGGTTTTGCCCTCTGCACTTCTTCAAAGGTAAAGACCTGCTGATCAATTTCTAGGTGGGAGAAAAACAGCAAGCTTTAGTGAGCTTGAGGTTCCTTTAAAATAGGAGTAGCTTTAGAAATGTTTAGTCAACAGGCTTTCTGAATAGAACAAAGACCTTAACTTCCAAATCTATAGGACAAGCCATGAACAATAAAGGATCTCTTGAGAACCATAGAATGTGTCCTGGCATAGGTCTTACAAATGGGTTTTGTATATTAGTTTATACAGTCATGTTATAACAGAGAGATGGCCAAGAATAGGGGAATAGGATATATAAATGAGATTTTTATGACCCAAATGTGCATATGAAATGTAGGACAGACTGGATTCAAAATCAGTTCTGTATTGTGGGACCTGCCTTTGACACTGGAATTGCAGTCTTTTTCCATTGTGTTCCAAAGACAAAAGACTGTACGATACTACCAAAAAATTATTATATCTAAGCCTCTACAAATTTAAATACATCTATTGTTTTTCAGTCCCTTTCCAGACAGATTAGCAGAAACTATAATGCATGTGTTTGTCCTTTCCAACTGACAGACATCTTTCATAATTTTAACTGATCTATAAATATCTTCCTTAAAAGAAAAATGTCCATTAAAAACCAAATGTGTCTGATTACTGCTGGTCTGGTGATGATGTATGGATGGTTTTGTTTTCTCTGTACAAGGAGGAAGAGAGATGATTTTTCTTGACATTTTCTGTCTCTATGGTTTTTTGCAGACGCTACTTTATTGGTGGTTGATTTTTTAATTCAGCAGTCTATTATAAAAGCTTGTCCCCTTAGAAGCCTTCCATCTACCCCTGGCTAATAACAATGACAGTGCACTGGGAGCTGGTTTAACACGTGGGCTGGACTGCAAGCTGTGCCCAGCTCCTTTTGCTGGGAAAGCAGCTGCCAAGATGCCTTTTGAGACTCTTTGGGCTGACTTCTCCTCCATCCCAGCACTGCTGTGCTTTGCAGCAACTTCAGGGCTACTCTCTGTTTGTAGATGGATATTTATATCTGATACCTGCAAAACCAACAAATTACAGGAAGAAATCTGTTCTGGTGGTCTCTGTCCAAACCTCAGCACAGTGCTGAGGAAGCAAGGCAGCACTTCTAAGTGAGATGGATATTTGGGGCTTGGAGCTCGCAACTTGAGTCCTCATAATCTGCAGTCCCCACAACCAAATTCACCTTCCAGATATGCTGCTGTGAGAATTTGAGTAATTCAATGTCATTAATTAAGTTATTTTAGAATTACTCCAGTGTAGCTGTGAACAAAATTAAGCCTCTAGTCTGTTCTGGGAAATTAGACAGATCTGTTTTTTTCTAAGTGGTTTCTAATACATTTCATTAGGAAATTTTTTGATGAATGTCATCTAGTCTTTGGGGATTGGTTCAGTGTATGGGGTTTGAACACCCTGACAGTTTGTTGCTGGCCAAAAGGAATGAAAGGCTGATTTATGCACAGAACACTTCAATATTTTTAATATTTTTCCCTGAACTGTAGAATGATTTGAAGGTGTCATAAATACATGGATGGAATAGGAGATTCATTCCTAAGGACCTCAGAGTGCTCCAACTTATTTATCTAAAGGAGCTTTGCTTGTTTGGCTCAGTGGTTTGGAGCATGGTGCTACTAACACCCAGGTTGTGGGTTGCCCCATATGGGCCAGTCTCTAGAATTGGGCTAGTTGGATCCTTGAGGGTCCCTTTAACTCAGAATATTCTGTGACCTGTGATCTTAAAGCTTAGCCTTGTATGGTATTTCTTTTTGTCTCTGTCTGTTGTAATTTTCACCAGTAAACAGTCTGCAAGTGAGAGGCAGAGATTCAATTATACTTTTCTTAAACTGCATAAAAAGAAGAAATCACCTAGGTGTTGTTCTGCAATGACTTCACAGTTTCTAAGGTCCCAGAAAAACTTTATGCTAAGGCTGATGCAATATTCTTGGCCAAAGAACAACTTATCTGAGTTCACTGGAAACCTGAAGGGAGGTGAATCCACCAAGGTCAGTGGCACAATTATATAATTTTTGCCTTGTGAATAAACAGATGTTCTATTTCATGAGTATTCACACCTATAGTATTGGATATTAGGTGAAGTATCCCAGCCTGCTGATGCATCTAAAAAAGGTTTGTTGCTGCCAAAGCCGGGGAAAACTTCTAAATTCTGTTGGGTGCAGTCATAAATGGGGATTATACATGACTTTTGTTGATTTTTCAATCCTATTTCGCTCATGTTGGGAATAGTGTAGACCAGGGTCTTGGTTAAAATTGCAAACTTCTTGGTTTTATTTTGGATATTTTTAAAGGTTTTTTTTATTTGTTGGGGTTTTTTTGTTTGTTTTAAATATTAGTGGAGTACTTTGGATTTTTGCAGACAAGTGAAATCTGACCCACTGGACTTCTGTTACTTCCTCAAATTAGGGCACTAAAGGATATTAAAAATTAAAAATTCCTGCCATATAAAGGAAACAACTAGTCAGCCAAGCAGTGGGCCTTGAATTGTTCATGGGGTCATTTTCTCAGATGCTATTACTGCATATTAATTCATTTTTTCTGCATCAAATTGATATGTCGGATTTTTCTGGTTTCTCCAGTTATTCTACATGACTCTGATGATACAGAAAAAAAAAACTACCCCTGTTTTGGCTGGTTACGTGCCTGTGTTTGTTTCTCTTACACTGTCAGAACAATGCTGAGCTATTGAAGTTTACCTGTAACTTCAGCATAATGAATTCTTATTGTTTTGAACACAAGCTCTTTCCTTGTCTTGCCTATTTCCCTTATTGCCTTTAAATCCTCTCTTCTGCCACTCTCTTCTCAGGTCTGTTTCTCTTTTCTTACATGTCTGTCAGATAAATAGTTCTTCTTCCTTCACAAATACATACCTGACATTAAGTGTGTTAATATTTGCCTGCCAGAGAAAGGAGTGGAGGGGTGGAAGTGGATCAGGATAGGCAAGAAGGTTTGTGAATGAGCACATTTCTCAGTGTGTCTGTCCAGTCTTTGTCTTCTAGATTAAACTCTATTGACTGTAATGTTGATCATAACTTGTTGGCAACATGAAGCAGAATTTCAGCTGCACACAGAAATGCACCTGCCTGGCCTCTTTGGCTGCTGCCTTCCAGTGTGACAGGGACAGAGTAACAGTAAGAGAATAACAAGAGGTAAGGAAATGGAGGATCCTTTGCCATGTAGGAATGTTTGGTTTTTTTATATCTTTCTCAAGATGCAAATGTTAGCTTGACAGTGGTCAAAGAGAAATGTCAAGAAAGGAAATGGAAAAGTTGGGAGTATTTATTGTGCTGGTATGTCAATCTCTTATACACCCTGTATAAAGCCAAAGGAGTTCAAGCCTATTACCTGAAGCCTTTAAATTTTATTAATAAATGTCAGTATAATCTAGCTCAGTTAAGAGCCTACCCACACCTGTATGAATATCTTCAGCTATGTTTAAAGCAATTCTTACAAGAAAAGCCCCACCCTTTGCATTTTTTATGGATGCACTTGGCTTTCTTCTGTGCCTTTGGTCTCCAGTCTCTGGGGTTTTGTCTACAATCACCAATAGCACCTGGACAGTTGTGTGTAAGACCTTCAACTTAATGTTCACAGTGAGCTTCACCAAGCTAAGTGGACACACTGTGGTTAATGAAAAGGTTTTCTTAAAGCTTAACGAGGCTCAACAACAATTGCAAACTGGGGAATGACCTTTTTTCTTTGCCTTCCTTTGAAAAAGTAGGAAAAGCAAAGACAGTTCATCCCACTAGAACCTTTTTGGAAGTATGACAGCAAGTAGCAGAAGGAAAAAGAAAGAAGAAAAATATTAATATCTGATATTCTAGATTCCTTGGTGCAAAATTTCTGATAATTTAAAATATGTGTAATTGTTGAAGTCCCAGTGAAGTCTGTTTGCTTTTACAAAGGGACTGCTGGAGAGACAGGCAGATTAAGGGACTGTGAGTAGGACCAAGAGTCACTCACTTGTAAAATCAAGAACAAAGAAGCAAATTCCTCAGATTCATCTTCTGTTCTGACCCACTTCCTCTGTTGTTGCAAACAGATAGAGTGAAATAACTCTGAATGTGGTGTTTCAACCAATTTTCCTAAGGAGAAGTGAGCCCAACTTAAAGCTGGCTGTAGCTAAGTGAATTATTTCCTTTTTTTGACTATGAACAGTTATCTTGAAATAGCCCTTTGATTAAATCCCCTCCTCTTTCAAGTCCTTGGAAAAACTCCTACGATGAGATTCATTTCATCTAAGTTTAGACATCTCTAGTGTAAACTTCTATATCCGAGTTCCACATCTTCGACTCTCTTTATAGCTGGTGGAGAGAAACAGGCCCTTCTAGGGTGTGATTCACCTCCTTTGTTTCACAGGGCTACTTTAGAAGGGAGAAATTCAACACCTCCAGTACCTGCCTCTCTCCCTCTCAGCTTTAAAGAGATCCTAAACTTTGGTGGCATCACACTCATCTAGTCAGAGGAAACCGGCCTGTTGTGACTTGGGAGGGGAATTGGATACCCACATTTTTCACTTGGGAAGGCATCACTGGCTATATGTAGGGAAAGCTGAAGATTGCAGATTGGCAATATATTTTGGTTATGGTCTCAGTGACTTTCACACCTCTACCTCTAATCTCAGCATTCTGCTGTGTGAAAATACATTGAACTGTAGAAAATCTTCTAGAGTTACAGGCAGAGTGTTTAAGCTTACTCTCAAGGGTATTGCTCTTGTGTACCTATAGTGTCTTCATTCCTTTTCTTAAAAGCACAGGTAAATGCTGTGAAACAATCAACTCAATCGTTCACCCCAAAACATTCTGGGAAATCTTTAAGAATTTGTTCAGAGGAATGCTAAAAGACTGTAAGTTAGCCTGGTATCTCTTCACTTCTTGGACAAGTAGTCTTTCCATTCCTAGCTTAAGCTAACGATGAACCTAAGGAGAAATAGGCACAGACCATAATGCAAAATGGAAAATTTAGAAAATCATCAATGTGTAATTGCTACATGGGGATCAAGAGTAGCAGTGAAAGCATGTGAAACAGCAGTCAGGATGTAGCAACTCGTCTGCTGAGCTTTATCACAGCATCTTGTGGAACAGATTTGATCACTTAAAGGTGGGAAATAGTAGTTGGGCTTTTTGGGAGGTTTTAAGTGAATAAAAGAGACATGCTGAGGTAATACTGAAAGTGTGGTTTAAGTGCTTTCACTCTGATTAGGGTATCCTTTTTTAGGATATGTTGCTTAGCAAAGGCTGTCTGCGCAGGGATAGAATAAAATCAAGGTAAAAATCTCTTGTGATTTAAAATGGTCTGGTGTGTTGTAACATGCCATTACATATGGTGAGGGGACTGATGACATAATTGCTTAATTCGCTGGAATTTCTCCACTGGGGAGTGGGTATGTAGCAGAGCCCTTTGTTTCCTTGCTGGCCAAGTGTCTGAGTAGAGGCTGATGTTGGTCTCTCTTCCAGGGTGGTCACCCGGGCACTGAAGAGCTGAGATTGGAGCTGAAAATGACTGCTTTGGTCAGTGGGCCATCTCCTTGCTTTGGTGTGCTCAATTCAGCATAGCTTGGCATGGCAGTTCTTATGTGATGACTGACACTCTGGTTTCTTAGATAGTTTATTTTTCTGGGCATTAAGAAGTGGAGGTGTGTACTTAAAGAAGCAGTTGTTGTATCTGAAATATATGTGTGGAACCTTTCATGTCTGTAAGGACTTGATGTGTGGGTGAGAAAGGAAATCAGAGCCTTGAAAAGGTCTTAACAAGACTGGGACTGTGGGAGGAAAGCAGGAGAGAAGTGGCAAATAATGAAGGAAGAAAGAGTAAAGTTGTCTATAACTCCTTGGAACCTTGGGATGGAGAGTTGTTCTTTCCATTTAAATCCAGAATAACCACACCACTGCTACCAGTCTCTCCTCACCCCCAAAAACAAAATCAATGGAAAAAACCCACCAACAAATGATAAACAGCCAAGAAAGGTTCATGTCTTCCATATGTTTGCAAGGGAATAAAATAATAAACTAGTTTTTTTTTTTCTCTTCATATTTGCATAATTAGTTGCCTTTCTGGGGGATACTTAACTGTAAAATATTTCAGCCTTGTTAAAAATCTGAAATTGTACTTAGCTGTTGTAAATGAAGTGCTTTAGGATTATCTTCAGATTTATTGTGTTAGAGCAGTTGAAAACACTATGTTGTCAGTACCCTGTGTGATACCATTGTGTCCCTTCTGTTCTGTCAGTCTTCCTCTTTCTTTGCCCCCTTTTTCTCCTGGTGAAAACTTGTATTTGAGGTTTTGCTTCAGCGGTGTTACTTGGCAGTTTATTTCCTATAATTAACACATCTGTATGCACCTGATCTAAAGACAAGTGAAGATGAGGGAATGTTTTCCCTTCAGATCAGCAGATTTCAGATATGACCCTCAACAGATGATTATCAAATGCTGAAATTCACATCTGAATAAAGGGGTTTGTGTGTGTCTGTAGAAATGCTTTCTTTAGCCTAAGGGATAGCAGTCAATACTGAAAGTGAGATGAAAACTGCATTTTTACAGAACAGAGATTTCATTTTAACTAAGTATTTTTTTCCCTTTATTCTTCTCCTCTCTGTTTGAAAAATATGTTTAACACATTGAGTCAGGGAGACATTCTGTGCTGCATTAGAATAGCCATCAACGTCAGTTGAGACCATTTGGATCATGTCACTTGTCCTAAAGTGTGTAGCTGTTTTTAAAGAAAGAACATGTCATGTTCTGTACAGGGATCTTTAATGCATGAAACTTGTTTGAAGCAATAATAAATCAAGTCTTTGCTGCTAAAACCAGTGTCTGATTTTTCCCTCGTGACAATCTCTATCCTTCTGTGTGTAAAAACTGAGACAATAGAAAGAACAATTCTGCACCCACAGGTATTGCAAATAACTATGATCACAACTAACTAAATACATAAATCTAGCAAAATAAGGAACTGAGATATAATTGTCCTATGCATTTGCCACAATGTTTAATAATGTACTCTCTTCCTACAGCCATTGTTATAGAAGGTTGCAAGCTGTGTAGAGATATTTTCATTATTCATGCTCTATTGAGTAGGCAGTTCTGCAGACATTTTTCTCACCTCTCCTAAAAAAGTGGAATAATTAAGAGCAAGCAGAGTGTTTGAGATGTATTTGCCTATCATTTTCCACTCTTTTACGCGAGTATTAGTTCTATTAGATTCAAGCCAGTTACCAGTGATGTAAAGAAAAAGTGGTCTTCTGTATTTTTTTTCTCTTTATTAATTACTGTTTTAGACTGTGCACAGCCATAACTAATACAAGTAAAGGAGATGTAAATGCAAATCCATTTAAATTAATCTGGAGTAGTTAAGAATTGCAGTCTATTTTAGCAGCATGACTTAGTTTCAAAAGCCCTATGAGAAGATGACAGAAATCTTAGGCCTGGCAAATGTTATTACTGTCTACAATGAATAGTAGTGTAATCATAATTGCCAATGGGTGATGTGAGAGCCCCACTTGGGCTTCAGCTTGGGTTGAAGTTTAATCAGACAAAGGATTCAAAGGTTTGATTCTTTTCCACCTTGTAAAATTACTTGCTCTTTCCTCCTCTGCAGATTTACTGCCTTTGTATTTGGGCAATAAATTATGAGTATGGAAATGTATATTTTTTTCCTTTTATGGAGAGACAACAAATCCCCAAAATTCAAAGCAAAGTGATGGGGAGTGTCAAAGTGGCAGCACTAAGGGCTAGAGCCCCTGTACTGCAATAAGAGTGGACTGAGTCCAGAAGCAGATCCTGGCTAGGCATCTCCCAAACTGGGTGATCTGTACTGGGATGCTTAGGAAGCCCCATGTCACTCCTCCATGAGGATATCAACAAAGGTGCCAAGCAGTGCCAGCTGAAATTGTTTGGGTTTTAAATATTCCTGGGCTCCAGTCCACTGGGAACTGCAGAGGGACCAGAAGTGCATTTTTCATAGTCTAGAGTTTGAACAGGAGGTTGTAATGACTTTGAGTTACATCAAGAAAAACCTTGACTTTAGCCAGTAACCTTGAGCTGAAAAACATTAGCCCATTATCAGCACCTTGAACCATGATGTTGCTTTGTATGGTTGTGCTTATGTAGATTGGTTTATTTATTTTTTTAATCTGGGTGCAACACAGTAGAGGTAACCATCAGTTTGTTATAAACCCAAGTGCTCTGTTGACCTTTCTCCTTCCAGTGTGAGTGCAGCAGAAAACTGAGGTAGCAATGGCCTGTTTGTTGTTCCACTCACTGGGCTGCTGAGAACTTCCAGCTTCCAACAGCTTGGCTCCCAGAAGCAGGCTTGAGTGTGGAGGCACAACATGTGAACTGTTGTGATTTGTTGCCATGATGACAGTGTCAACTTAACTACAGCTGACAAACAGTTTTTAAATAGAACATTTCAATTCATTATAGTATTCTCCATCTGTTTTTTTTCACCGTCTGCATACATGCAAAACATCTGAGAAATGCTACCACAATGGTTTAGTTTACTTATCTAGCCACTAACATTAATTAGTTGTTGCGAGTGGTAGTTTAGGGAGCAAGTAAAATGATGGAATTCTCCCCTCAGTAAAGGAAACTATTTTATTTATTCAACAAAAGATGCCCAGTAGACTTGTTTCCACATTTAGAGTGCAATTTTCCAATTGATTTGTTTTGAGCGTAGGTTCTACATTGTTGGGGATTTCTTTTGCTACTTTGTCTCTTGCTTTTCCCACCATTTTGCTTCCTTCCCAAAAGCATCTGCCACCTCTATTTCCAGTGTGGAACTGGTAACAGAAGGCGAACACCATTTCATAATTAAATAAGGCTGCTGGGGTCAAATTTAGAGAGTTTTATTCATGGCTTTGCTACTGGCCCACTCTGTGACCTTGAGCAAGTTGTGCATTGCTGTATCTCAGTTTACCTATAGGTAAACTAATATTGACTTCCCTTGAGGGGATATCATGAGGCTTAATTAAGCATCTGCAAAGATGTGCGAGATGGAGGACTGGAAGCTGCCGTAGACATTCAAATGACGACGACAATGATGATGATTTGTGCCCAATTGCACCACTTCCCACAGAACCACCACGTAGCTGCTGTGGGGATTAGTTGTCAGGTGAACTATGAATCCATCAATTCATCCATCATTCCCCCCCTTGTAGATTGAGCCCAGCTGGCTGGCTTTGCTTATTAGTAGCTTTTAATAAATCAAATCATATTTGCTCTTTTAATTGTATCTTAAAGGGTAGCATGGCTCTTTGCTTTTAAATTAAAAACAATGTGACAATGTAGACATTAGAAGCTGTGCTGCTGCTCTTGACACTGCTGCTCTCAAACTGTTGATGTAAAACTAGGTTGGAAATATATGTTGAAGGAACCTCAAATTCTGGCAGAGAACTTTCTCTGGATGCTGAATGCCTCTTTTGCTAAGTTTGGGCATCCTGGTTTGTAAACCCTCTCAGGGCATTGTCCCAGTAATCACAATATTAAAATTATAATCTAGACATCCACAGGAATCCAGAGTGAAAATAGTAGAGGATTGCTTTTTGTTGACAGTAGCAGCCATGCCCATTTGGGAGTGGGGGGAAAAAAAAGGCCCAAATTATGTAAAAGCAGATTAATGAATTATTCAAGCTATACTTTATTGGGGTTTTAATTTTTAAATTACACTGGCCAAAAATACAATGGGAATAACAAGTTGACGTGTTTTATTTTTAATCTAGGGCCAAACCTGTATCTTACAAATCTTATAAAAAAAGAGTATATCCACTACAATATTGATAACATAATTTCCTTTAAATTTCTAAGTCATATGGAAAGCCAAGAGCCTACATGGAAATGGCTACTCTGAAGTGATTCCTACAAATTTAAATCAGTGGATGTAGCCCAGCTGCCTACTTTGGCCCATTACTAATTTAAAGTAAATTGAGCAATACTTCCTTTATTAACATAAGCTGGATGCCAAGTCATAGAGGAATTCCTCCCTAAGTAGTGAAAAAGGTGAGGGTTAAAACCAGCAGGAGTTTCCCATTGATTTTCGGCAAGCTTTTGCCCAATGTCTTACTGCATTTTAGATCATCAGCCTTGGAGTTTTGGAATTTACCTTTCTATCATGTGCAAAACTTGATATTATCATGCCTAATAGATAAAATCAAAAAGGGCCATTGGCCTCTTTAGCTGTCCAGAGAAGCTTCACTCTCAAACTTGACTTTTTTTAGAGGAATTGCATAATGATGATAATTCGTTCAAATGGCAAGCAGGAAAATCAACACAGCATGCGTGGTCAATAATTTCTAACTTCTGAGAGCAGATCAAAGAGGAAGGCAGCAGGGAGGAGGAGTAGCCTTATATAAAAGTATAAAGGAAAAACTCTCAGTAACTGAGTGAGATAGCGCTACTAGGAGATAACAGAATTCAAAAAGATTTATTTAAAAAGCAAACAAAGTAGTTAACTGGAGAATTCAACTACTGGAACATAAACTGAGCACACTAAATGGAGCAGTAATCTGAAGCAATATTTTTTTGGACAGGTTGCTCCCATATTTGACCTGAAGGTCCCCTTTTACACCATAAAAGCATGTGAAAAGCAGACAGGTTTGAAAACTTTACCACCAAACACTACTGATAGGAGGAATATGCACTGAAGCTGAGCTTCCCAGCAAAGCATAACACAGATCCCTGTGGTCCTCAGGAAAAAATGGGAAAAACCCAGGGGTGAGCAAGTGTCCTCACTGGTGGCTACTGGGCACATGTGGAAGGGCAGTATGTTCATATCAGAGCCCCTGCTGTGCTTGTGGTGGTGTGCATGGCTGAGCAATGCAGGTGTTTTTTAGAAGTAGTAGGTATTTTTCTCACCTGGTTATTTAAATTTAAAAAACCCTACAGCAACAAAGGAAAAAAGGGATTTTGCAAATAAGCATAGAATCTCATGTGAAATAGTGATGTGTGCAGAGCACTCAGCCACATTCAGCATCTTTGAAATCAGTCCGTGTTGGGTTTGAGCACCTGCCAGGAGGGTTCAAGAAACTGAAAATCAGTAAGAAAGTGTCCCCAGGAGTTTAAGGCAGGTATCAAGGTGGATTGGCAAAGGAGACAGTGGTTTTGTCAGGAGTGGATGAGGCAGAACACTGAGGGTCATTTCAGTAATGATATACACAAGCACAGGAAAGCAAATATAGTTACAGCAAGGACCCTGTCAAAGAATTTAGGAGAAATTTTGTTACAGTGAAATAAACTACAAAGGTCAGGAATCAAAGCAAGAGAACAGTATAGGGGAAATAATTCTGTCGATGTAATAATGTTGCTTTTATACTTCCCCCCCAAAGACTAATCCATCATAAAAATATATTAATAGTGTGTCTGGAGATGTGTGGTTTTTCAGTCATCAGCCTAAATTGGACGGGACTATTTTGTGTTGAAGTAGCTTGTCTTTACTACTTGCAGAAAATTTTCCTTTTGCTCCCTCCCCAACCTCTTTCTTTCATTATTTATTTTTTCTAAACTTCAGCAGTTGTCTGAAGTGACTTTACTCCAGGATCCCACAGTTGGATAAAAAGAACAAAATACAGAAAGATAAGTTCTTAAAATCACTCTGGGCTTTCTTTAATGGTAATCATTAGCCCTGTTCTGAACTCTATTGACAAAATGCTGGAGTAGTCTTGAAAGCCAAGCAAGTGCTCTCTTAAAGGAAGAACTGGTTAATTAGAAGATCTAATGCAAGTGACCTAATTCTGCAGCTCAGCACTAACTTTTCCAGCACACAATAACGTGAAGATTGGAAATGATACGTATTGATTCCTGTAAGTCAACAAGTTGAAATCTTGAGTAGAAAGTTAATTTCTGTTTAGCTATTTAAAATCATCATCTTTATAGGCCACTACTAGGTATTTTTTGCTTGCAATTTGATCAGCAGCTTGGAACTCACATATTAATATGTACAGGGATGCACAGACACACAGAGAAGATATTTGATGGTCTAGGAATGAGGGTACTATGCCTTTTTTCATGAGAGGCAGAGCTCTAAGTCATCTTGTAGCAAGTGCAAATGTTCCTGGTTTGTTTTTGTTTTGTTTTGTTTTTTTTTAATAAATAGAAATTTACTTTTAATCACTTAAACAACTATTGTTGAGGGTTTGAATTTATTGGTAAGGGTATGTGAATGGTTTCACCGTAAATCAGAGCATACAAAATGTCACTCCATTTTGGGATCCAAGTGTAGCTCTTTTAAAGGCAACAGTGTTTTCTGTCCTTTCCCCTTAGCTTTAAGTAGCAAAAGTGTGTAAAATAATTTTTCTGGATTCAGATTAATATTTTAGCCATAACTCAAGAGGATCCTCACTAGGCTTGGTGAGATCTATGTGTTACCTACCAGCATTGTTCTGGTTTCCTTTTTCTGTAGATGAGATGCTGGTAAATTGTGATTTCTTACAACCTCTTGCTGAATTTCAGGAACAGTTGCATCTGTGTATCTTTAGAAAGGTGGGCTGCAAAGAAGGATTTTCACATCCCACTTTAGATGCTCAGTTAGGGCGTGTGAATACCCTTCTGGAGGTCCTCTCTTCCATCCACTGCCTGTGTTTGAATGTCTGCAGGATCTCTGGAACAGAGCTGATCCAGACATCTGTGGTACAGCTCCAGAGGGCTTCCCTATCCATAACGCAGTGTGCAGTGCAAAGCGCGCACGCGCTCCACTCGGATGCCTGGAGAGCTCATGCCCTTAACTTCACTGGATTTCCTGAAAAAGGCTCTCGAGGCACAGGGTCAAAGCAGCTTTTAACTTCCTTGCAATAATTAAGAATGAAGATTTTGGGGTCTTTTCGAGAGAATTGTTGGGAATTTGGCTGCAGGCCAGGCTTGTTCATCTTTCAGGCTGACTTAACTGTTCCATAGTGCAAAGATTGAGCTGTGAAGATTGTGGCTGAGAAATAAACTGGTAGTCCTGAAAAACTCTATTGTCTTTTCTATTTTTTTCTTTGTCTTTTATTATTTTTTTTTAATTAGAGTCTTTGATGCTGTTAAATAAATTGAGACTGTTTCAAAGAGATAATTTGTGGAGATCATATATATATCAAAGAGAAGAGTTAGCTGAGAAAAGAAGGATTGAAAAAAGTCTTCAAAATAATTGGCAAAAACTGACTGATACAGGTTTTTAGTCATAAGGAATTACAGTTATATGAACACAATGTAACTAATGCTCAGTATTGCTATTCCACTACTACTTCATAAGTCAGACATGAATATAACATAGTTTGAATCTTATCTGTGGCATATACTGGTGGTGCAATGTGGGACAGGTTGTTCTATCTACTTGATCCCTGTATTGCTGGCTGTAGTTTATCCTTGTTCTGTAGTGCATGAATTAACAGCCTAGCTTTTTGACTGGAGCTGGAATAAGCTGGGGAACAGTGCACTGGCTTGTGATGAGAGATGGGACAAAATTCATGTACATGGATGTTCCTTCACTGGGAGAGATTCAGACTACTTTTATTTTCAAGAATTTCCAGTCTGCTGAGTTATAATAGCAAAAGGAATGGAAGTAAAACTCCAGCATGCTGATTTTAGCAGAGTACAGTCACTTACACAATACAGCAACATTTACCTCCAATCAGTTGTAATCCAGCTCCAGTTTGTAGTAACTGAATATTATTTCAGTTGATGGAATTTTAGGCAGAGGGTTCTTCCCTGTGTAATAAAATTTTCCCATCTAGCAGTAGTTTCACAAGAGAAACTGGCAGGAGCATTCCTACACCTTCTCACCCTTGTAAGGCTTTATTTCCTTCCAGGCATGAGTTAAGCCATGTTGATAACTTAAAGAAGCTGTTGCATGTCTGTTTTTTGGTTTTTTTTGTTGCTGTTGTTTGTTTGTTTTTTTTTTTTTTAATCTGTAAGAATAAGCCCTGGGAAAATTGGCAGATGTAAAATTATTTAGTCAAATCTAGATCAGAGACTGTAGGAAACTTCTAAGGGACTTAATGCATAATGATACATGAAATTCATTGAAGATAAATGCATAGTAATAACTGGGATGGAAAGGTTTGCTACTTGTTTGCCTAAAAATTTTACTGTTTGCCTAACTGTATTATAAAATAACTGTATGAACTCAGGAAAGAAACCCAGCCATCAGTACCGGTGGTTACTTGGAAACATCTGCTCACTGCACAGCTTCATTCAGAAGATAGGTTTAGGTACATGAGGAGAGAATAAAGAATAATATGGAAAATACAGTAATGCCATTATGTAAATGGTGCTGGTTCATCAAGTGGGTGACACCATCTCAAATAGGGTATTACAGATTTACCAGGAGCTCAGAGTGAGGCAAGAAAAATGATCAGGCACATGGGAAAACTGTCATATGAGGAGAGATTGAAAAGACTGGGATTGCTACCTTTGAGAGGAGATGAATAAAAAAGAACATTATAAGACTCTAAAATTCATTATTTTGCATAGGGAAGGCAGTTGGGGAAGAGTTTTTCTCTCTTATGATATAAGAACATGGGAACATTATAGAAAAATGGCTGATAAATAATTTTTCACCTGATGTGCAATTAGGTAATGGACTTCTTTGCTCTAGGAAGTTGCTAAGGGATTTAATGAGTTTTAGGAAAAGGTCTGGCGATTTATATGAATGGGAATATTCTGTGTTGTTATGATCTATTAAAAAAAAGACTACTAAAAGAGATCTGAAATTATATGCTTTAAGTTTGCACTCTGATTGCTAGGAGACACTGCAAGGACGCTTTCTGGGGGATGGGTTATCCCAGATCTGCCTAGTGCAGAGATTTTTTTTTTTCATTTTCTGCTGACACATCACGTTCTGCTTATAGTTCTAGATGAAACTAGATTTGAGCCCATGTGGCAATTTCTGTGTTCCTGGTTGTTTCATTGTCAGGCTATTTCATTGGCTGTTGATGCCAGCTCAAATTTAAAGCCATATTATGTTCTGCAAGCTACCTGTGGCATGAACTGTCCTTTTGTTTGGAACTTGTTCAGCATTTACAAGACAGCAGGTCATGGTCTATGAGCACACTTATAAGCACAGTGGTAATACAAACAACAAATAGAAATTGTCCATGTGAACATTTAGAAAACATTCCCCAACTACAGGAATAAATTACTACTGGTAGTTATGCATCTTCTGAGGAATTGTTTATTGCAGTTGTCACACTTTCATGTCTGTGCAGGAAAGGGCTTGTGGCAGGAGAGAAATCATTTCCACTTGAAATCAGTGAGGAAACCATTTCCCCTTGAAAACCAGTGTCCAACTCCACTTTGAGGTCTTAACTCAAGTAATTTTTGTTACTTCTGCCTAATCCCAAAGTGGCAGAACTTCACATCACAAAACCCGCTTTACAAATCTCGACTCGGCATTTGAGTTAGTCAAGAAAAAGGGAGTGAGTACCTTTTGGTCTTCAGAGACTTCCAGGGCTATATCCTTCCTGTGATACTTGTATAGCAGCTAACCACACTACTACAGAGTGCCCTAGAGAGAATACATTCTGTGCAATAGCTGTCCATTCGCTGTTCCTCCAGTGATTGCTAGACTGTTAAGAGGCAGCCTGTAGACTGCATACACACACAACTTTGTGCAGATCTAAGTTTGTGTTTATATACCCACAAATATATTTGGTATATAAACATAATAAGAAAACTTGAATATATAGTTAATTGCATACACATCTTAAAACAAGGAAAAGTTGGAAATTCTGCTGTTGGAAATTCTTCTAGGGAATTCAGCATACCAGTGTGTGGTCCCAAAAGGAAGTGCTGAAAAACTTGGCAATCCCACGAGGTTAATAAAGTTCACTGTTGCTTAAATTAGATCAGTGTAATTGACTGCATCTCTAGCAGAAATCAAATTTGTGCTTAAAACTAAAGAGTAAGCTAGCCAGGTTCAGGAGCACATTTGGGATGCAAAATACATTAGGCCTGTTGCTAGTTTGTTATTGCTTCCAGTGCCTTGAACTCTTCAGATGAAAGTACTCTGTGATACAAGAAGTTACTTGTGGTATTATGGCAGACCATTTGTGACCTGAACTCCTCGCATTTCATTATTTTATTTTTATTCTTTCCTCTCAACTCTTCTAAGAAAAAAGGAGGAGAAAAACTGGGGAAATTTCTTCAGTCTGTTCAATCCTTATGGCAGACTAATGAGATACTAACCATCAAGCTGCCTCCTTTGTGCAGTTATTTATCTGCATTGACAAGCCAGTTTGTTGCACTGCTTTGATTCTTACGAGTATACAAGAGAGAATCAAATGGGGTTGTTAACACAGCCTGTAAGAAGCCATCAAACTTTCCATCTCTCTGACATAAACCTGTGTTTTTGTTGTTTTCTGCAAACAGTATATGAGGTTTCTGCTGCGTTCTGAAATGGATGTGCAACACAGCTGAAGGATTATTGTTTTTCCCCCCACTTGGAAATTACTTTGTGGAGCTTTCCATAGATTCTTAGTATGGAAAAGCAGCTGTAGTTTCTAATCAGATGTTATTATTAAAAATATAAAAACATTATGGGTTCTAAGTATGGGCAGATTTTTTTTGTTAGGGTGCTACTCCCTAGTAGATTGCACTAGGAAGCTGGAGATGAAGCTACTGTATGCGGACAAATCCATATTGTTGCTGTCTGCATGCTCGCTGTGAAACTGCTCTACAGCTATACAGTTTGAAAGCAGAATCTCATGAAAGTAAAATCAGCATAAAAGTCAGGTTTAGACTTCTATATTCATATTTATGAATTTGAAAAACCTCCGCCATGATCTTATCTGGAGCTGTGGTAGCAGTTGACAACAAATGTGCCCTTGAGAAATCTGTGTACAGTAATGCAATGGAATTGTGGCTATTCCTTTCTAGGACTAGGTGCTTGCATTAATGTTGTTATTAATAACAACAGTGATAATTGTTTTAAGAAGCTTGGGTGCCATAGAAGGTTTCTGCTGGCCTGCAACTATTGCTCAGCCAACTGGCTTTGTGTTTGTAATAACTAGCCTGTGATGGGTTTACCTTTATACTCTGTTAATGATGCAGGGTGACTGTTCACCCAGACTGCTGGGTTTATGGGCTAATGAAAGTTCAAGGGAATTAAATTTGTTCTTCTGAAGTACTCAGCTTATTTCACTACTGCTGTACAAGCCACATTAGTTCGCATTCATTTCTCAAACACAGAATGCCCTGTTTTCCCCATTAGGTTTTTCTGTAGACTCATGACCATTCTAAATAAAATACAGTCTTTTTTAACAAAGTAGAAGTAAAATTTCCTCTTGTCCCTTTTCATTATCAAGATAAAAAAGTTCAGGTTTTTTTACAATTACAAGTAGTCTATTCAGGCTTTTGAGGTGGTCAGGTAGAGATGCCTTGGAGCATGCTGTGATGTTTGACAAGATTAGGTGAAAGTATTAGGTTTTTTTATTTTCTCAGATAGCAATCTCTCCTGTTACCTGAAAAATGTCTTAATAGAAAACTTGACACAGAAGGCTAACTGAGGACTAACAGGCTGAACATGCTACAAAGAAGATACTCCATAGCAAGTGTAAATATAGCAGTGTAAAAATAAGGAAAGATTATAAATCTCACTTTGATTCAACCTATATGTATAAAATTTTATTACCATTTAAAAGACACAGCATTTAGGTTTATGAGGTGAGTTCTTCAGTCTCTGGACAGAAACCCATTGGAATCAGGGCCTGAAGACTGGACAGTTTAGGATATGCCAAGTCTAAGCAGAGAGAGATTCTGGGGTATTATAAAGACAAGGTAGTATTCAGGAAGGAAGACTATTTCTATAACAGTATTTCTTATACTAATATCTGGGACTCCTAGTGAATAGATTATGAAACCTTCTTTCCTCTGGGAATTTAATTCATTGAAGGTATTCAACTGATTAAGTAAACTGCCCAGAGTGCCAATTAAAAGAGTAGACTTATATTTTCCATATTTACAGTACTTGGAAATCAAAGCCAGCCTGATCTTTATGGCAACCCCTGTTACAAAGTCCAAGTGTCTACGTTGTTTAAAGGGCTTGTATCTCATTGTTTAAATAGCTTTTTGATAAGCAAAAATATAATAGTGTTGATGATTGCTTTCAGATTTGCCTATCAGGATGGGCTTTCAGAGCTGTAGTCCTAAGTGTTTCTTTTTGCTTTGTACTCATATTATTAATAAACGAAGCTCACAGGTCTTTGAACTTCCAACAGGCACAAATGCCCATGTGTCTGTAAGCCTGAGGTCACGTGTTCATGTCTGTGTGTGGCATTTTGGTCTGGGTTTGTGTTTCTTCTTCAATGGAAGCAGTTGCTGAATGGAGCATTTGATCAAGGGTTTTCAAATTAGACTTCTGTAATTCAGATGTAATTAAAGTTACTGGTCAGGCAGAGAGAAAGTTGTACCAATAGAGGGGAAAAAAGGACAGAGAGGAATGAAATGAGCAAAGTAGAGGGGAATTAATATGTGGATAAGATAATAAGAAAAATAACTAAGAGGAGGAAGAGCAGGAACTGAGAAATTGAAGATGAGAGAAACTGGGAGGTGATTATTTGAAGAGATTATTTTATTTGAAGAGTTACTAATCCCAGTGCTCTGAGTCGTTACTTGTTTGGCAGTATAGTGACATTTTTTGTTGAGAAGGAAGAGCATGGCATAAGTTTTCCAGGATGGATGCAAGGATTTGTTTTGTTATCCAAATACAAATAAATCTGAAGCTTATGGGGATCAAGGAATATTTTATGTTGCTTCTGCTGGGAATTGCCCTTTGGTTCCTTGTTGTAGTTCCCACCTGAACAAGGTCTTCACGGATGTCTTTGCATTGCTGAGAGGGGAGCAACAGCATCATCCTGCTGTTGCCTGCTCAGGTTTTGCCACCAGCTGCAGCAGCAGGTCTGCTGCCCTCCTTTTGTACCTGCTGGGGAAGATGGATCAGTCTATGGTGGGAAAGGGAGCTGCGAGGTGTGTGGGGTTACTCTGCGTGACAGCGTTTGACATCTCAAAAACAACAGAATAGGTCTTGTTTCAGATTGGGCTCTCAATAAGCTCTGACTTTGGGATCAGGCCTGCAGGATCTGCAGGGAGTTGTTGGTCGAGTTTACTCTTACCAGAACGTATTTTGTCTGACCTGCATTGGCCCTTGAAAGTGGAAACTCTATGCTTGATAATTATAACTTTATTTTTACCTGCTCTTTCAATAATTGGGCTTTAAAACTGGATACAATTTCTTGATTATAAATTAGGAAATACTAACCTAGTACATTGGTTCATTAGGAGGGGCACTTTCAAACAGTGACCTCTGTTTTTTTAATAATCTGTAAAGTATGGGGCACACCTGTATCATGGTCAGCATAAAGTTCCACTGCAACAGGACTCACTCCACTTGGCTTGTTCACTTATGGGGCAATATAGGACATGCACTGCAACATATTTCTGTGAAAATATGGCTTGTAATATTATATGACTCATATAATCAGGAAATATTGAGCATTATGGAGCATTTAGTGTTTGTCTTTGAATTGCTATAGACCTGAATACTTCTGATGGTTAGAAATAAATCTAATGAAGATGAGAAGAAAAATGCTGGGATCAGTGTTGGTGGCTGTTACTAAGAGTAAATGAAAGTACAAGCATTCATTCAGCTGTTTCTTATAGACCAAAGATATTCTATCAGCCACTTAGTTATGAATGTGCTTCTTTCTCTTTGAGAAAAGTACTTTTTTTTTAAAGGGCTCTATTAATTAAGGGGTCCAATAAAATATATATTAGAGATTAGATTTTGTAACTCCACAGAGTTACAAACATCTTTGCCCAAAATTTTGGTGCAGAGAGCTGTTAGCAGTTATTTTTATTTCTTAGCAGTGCTTTAACAATTACTCTTCAGAAGAATGTTACTTGGGATTCAAAATTATTTTTGAACACAAGAGGGGACTTATACCTGCCAACATTTTTCCTCTTTGAAGACAGATGTGTAGGAAACACATAAACACTTCTGCCTCACACTGGAGAGCTTTCTGGAAAGGTGACAGGCTGGAAATATGGTAGTTAATTTTTCTCCAAAAAAAGGGAGGATTTGGAATTGACTGGCTTGCATGTGATGTTGCTTTTTTCCTTCCCGTTTTTTTTTTCTTTTTAATATCTTTTGTGGCCTTTCCCAGTTCTGCCCCCCGCAATGTGAGATGGCTCTTTGGGATAATAAGCCTGGCCAGTTTGGGATCTGAACTCAATCTTACTCGCTCTCATGTTGTTTGGCACTTGAACAGGAGTGACAGGCTTTGGTTCCTTTATCAAATAACTCAGTGTATCTATTTTTGTAAGCCGTGTCATTGGCTGAAAAATTCAGGTCCCTCTACAATTATGGGGCATGACCGGGAGCAACAGAAGCGGCCAGGCTTCTCTTGGACTCCTACCAGTTAATTGAAATTCTACTCCAGCCAGTTGAGATGGGAAGTGATATGAAAATGTGGAAAAACCTGAGTTGAATTGATTTTCCTTCTCTCTCTTTCCCCCACCTTTTTATTTTTTCTTTTTTTGTTTAATGAGAAAAGAAAAAGACAATTATTTGTGTTTATCAAGGGAGCTTAACTCAAGTCTTGAGTGACAGACCACAAAAGAGTGGGGGCTCACATGTATTGCTGGTTTTGGTTTCTTTTGCTTTTTCTAGATGAAGAGAGAAAAAAATTTGCATACTTCCACCATGATGACAAGTATCTGTAGCTTAGTGTGCTAAATATAACCAAGGAATATCTGTATAAGCATTAGTATTGTGGCATTATAGAAGATGTTTTTAGTATACCTGCCCACAACTGTTTACCTGATATGACTTCTGCTTACCTCTAAGAATTTTTAGAGATAAGCACCAATTCTACTTTGTTTTGATTCTTTCTTGGTGAACAAATGCTCAAGATTCTTTTGCTGTGGAGACTTTTGTTCATGGGGCTTAGGGCATGACACATTGGTCAAAATAAGGCCAAAAAATTGCTTCAGGCTTACCTTGAGCAGCAAAACTTTTCTGCCACTGTCCCCTTTATGCTAGCACTTGCCATAGGAGATGTCTGCCTTCTTACTCAGCCCCAGTCATTTGGATTGCATTTTGGTCAAAAGAAACCTTTTTCTTCTTACTTTGCAAGACCACACGTATGCATTTGTTTCAAATTCAGCCAGACTAAACAGATTTAAGAGAAGAGAGCTAAAATCTATTGTATACAAGTGAATTAGAGATATTAACTCTATATTTTCACAAATACCATTGTACACATTGTAATTTTCCAAAATATGCAAGCTGCCAAAATATGCCCACCTTTGTGTATTAGATAAAGGTGGGGTAGCACTAGAAAGCTTATGGTACAAATTTCATTTTTTTTCATGGAGGAATATGTTAAGAGGCATTTGTCAGAAGCTATTGTGAAATTTTCTTCAGCACTAGGATTTGTTACTGGTGTCTTTTTGTGTTGTTGGGTTCTATTGGCTGCTGCTGCTATAAATTTGAACCCGTGATGTGATGGCAACCTCTGCTTTTACAAACACTAATGAAAGTTTAAGGTGATTGATACTCCTTTGACTTGAGCCTTTGTATAAAAACCCTCAATTGTTATAAACACATGTGCCATTATAGGCTTAATCCAGCATGAATGATTTTCTAGCACAATTAGGTAAATCTCCAAGTTATCAGTTCACCTGGCTGATTAAGCTCATTGAAATACCCTTGTGCACTAACTTGGAAATAGTTTGACTTTGCTAATATTGGAAAATAAGCATGAAATGGTATAAGCAATAAATAAATATGCCTTAGGCTTTGGCCACAATTTAAGGAGGAAAAATCTTTGGGAAAAGGCTGGAAGCATGATATTAACTGGGTTTGGTTTGATATTTGGACAAAGAAATCACTGCTCTGAGCTGAGCAGAGAGATAAGCGCCCTGACTTGCAATAGATTAAGAGCCCTGCATTGGTTAGAACAAACCATGTTTGAGACTCTCCCCAAGTGCCGCCACGTTTAGATTTAAGATTAACTGCAGCAGAATGGTGGAGCGGCTGTTTGTTTTATGAAACAATCACTAATGACATTAAACAGACGGTGCCCCTTCCAACACGATTGTTCATTTGCGATAAACTGAGAGAAGCCCACAAGAGATTGGAAAAGAAAACTCTTAAGTGCTTCATTTTCAGGCTCTTACAATGTCCTATTGGAGGTGACAATTAGTGAAAGAGAAGAAGAATCTAGCTCCTAATGCGTTTAGAATTTTTCTTTTTATTTTTGGAGGGGAGGGGATTGATGACAACAATACAAATAATTTGTAAATATTAGCTTTACTCTATCTTTATACCAAGGAACTGCATGGTAATAATATAATGACAAGGTTTTCTATGAGGATTTTTTCTAATTCTCTCCCTCCCCTTGCTTCTGTCAGTATGAAGCCCACACTAAGCATTAACAGTATTAAAAAGAGTGTTATCTATTAGTTCAATTAGACATCAGACATTTACTTTCCAATGTATTTGAAGACTGATTTGATTTGGGTCCAATCATTTAAAAATAAGAGAGCAGAGCTGTGTACAGAGCTGTGTACAGATATCTGTAGCTCTGAAGTCTTAATTGCAAATTCAGATAAGGATTAGAAGGGGCTGTATCTCTGTAGACCAAAGGTATTTGCTAATACCTGAGATATAAAAGTGGTTAAATTCAATATTTACTAATTTAGGATTTCCACTTTGGATTTTGATTAAGCTTTTTGGTTGAAAACCCCATGTTATTAAGCTGTGATGAGGGAAAAAGCAACTCTTTCATAAGCCTCGCTTTAACGCTTAATTTCAAATAATTTATTTTGGACCTTCTAAAAGCTGCTGCAGTACTTCATTTAGAGAAGAAAACCCAACAAAACACAGCAGAACAAACAAAAACATTGTCCAAGCCTTGTTGTAGCATCAAGCTTTTGTTTTGTACACAAAGAAATATATTAATAAAAAGTGGTTTTAAATGCTTATTACCGAGATGGTTTGTTTTGAAACACAGGCTTTTTCACAGCAGTTTTTACACTTCATTGTGTACCATGAAAGACATGCTAAGTAGAGGTTGTCAGGTTCCCATCTGAAGTAGACTACTGCTGGGGAATGGAGCCATTTATGATGCCACTCAAGCAGGACTAATCTAGACTAGATCTCTCATAAATAACCAGCCAACAGAAATACCAAATCATTCTCTCTTTCTGATTGAAGTGGGCAGAATTGCAGTTTTAAAGAGCAGGAGATGCTCCTTATGAAGACATATTGCAAGACTTAGTGAATCCTCAATGTAGTTGCACAGCAAACCTCAGCCTTCTGGAGGATTCGAGACATCAGTTTCATGTAGACAAGGTTTTTGAAAGTTACGCTTTGTTTTTCAGACTATCATTTGATAGACAGGTGCTCTCTGGTTATGTTTTTGCCTTATTGACTCTGACTGTTGTAAATCTCCTGTTGTAAAACTGCTGTAAAACTTTATACTGTATGTATGTTCCAGCCTGCTGTAAGTGGTCTCCCTACATGGTGTAAATGCTGATTTATGAACCCTGTGTTCCCCAGCCAAGGTTCCTGAGATCACATCCTCCTAGCAAGGGATGGGCTAAAACTTCCTTTTGTGTTTCAGATGTGTTTTGGCAACATGGTGCTCAGCCTTCCAGTCCTTATGTACATGACTAGTCCTTCTTATGAAAAATTGAACTTCTGTGCATTGCTTATGGAAAAGGAAAAAAGACAAACCAGTTCAAAGTGATGTCCTCCCATTAGGAAATAGGTTTCTGCTTAAAAGGAAAGATATTCATAAGTTTTGGAGGTTAGAGCGACTTTTCTGTGTTTATGCTTAGGCATCAGGAGCACGTAATTAATTTTAAAATAATAATTCTGCATTATTGACATGAAGGACTGGGAGGGTAAGTAGGAGAATACTTCTGGCTCCAAGGATACGCTCAGCAATTTGCTGATTAACTTGCCTCTTGTTTTGAAAACTATGTATTGCTTTAGGGACTCATGAAATCTGGAAGGCACCGATCCAGTGCTGTGAGTCTCCCTGGTACAGAGCAGCCAGCACTGCTGCTGGTGTCACTCACAGTGCACCTTTGCCATGCCAGCATCTACACTCTTTGCTCTTCTGGAAGAAAAGCCCTTGGTCAGAAGTAATCTCTGAATGAATAACCATCTCTCACACATGAGGGGCATGAGGTTCAATGTTCACCTGGTTTTAAGGCTAGAGAAGTTTTGTCGAGTTGACTTTGTTTCCATCATCTTGCACTTAGTTTCTTGCAAATTTCAGATTGACTATTAATATACTTCCTTTTAGTAAAAAAACAGGACAGAGATCAAATTATTAGTTGTAGAAAAACTTGTAGGGTGATTGCTAAGAAAATGCAAGAAATGGCATCTGTAGAATTTTCTACAACATTTATAGGTGAACCTTTGTTCTGGCTTTATACTAGATTAAGTATCTGAATTCATTCCATAAAGATGACTTAAAGGTTCTGTAAAAATCATTATGTGGGTGATATATTAATGTTTTCTAGGGCTTTGGATGTTTTCTGGAAATTGCCAGTGTCTAAACAGTTGTGCAGTTTAGATGTTTCCTAATGCATCCTCAAGCCAGGTTGGTTAGTGTTCCTGGCAGGTCAATAATAAAAGGAAAATAACAAAAATTACCTTTCTGTAATTGTTGTTTGGTTAAGGTATTTTCTGATTTCATCTATTTCTAGATTAGTTCTGTGCTGGTATGAGTCCATTCTAACTCTACTGAAGCAAATCCTTTCAAGTCCAAAGGGTGATGTAACTAGCAATAACGTTTGGCTCAGTGTAGTCATAAGAATCCATCAAATAAAACCTGTGGACTAAGAACCAGCAAATTCTTATACCTGTGTTGAGGTGCATACAGTTGTCTGATGTGGAGAACGACAGGTAAATAATGTTGATACTGTTACTGAGAAGACAGACAGGACAATCACTATTTTGACACATGGACAACACCTTAGGGAAAACATAGGGGTGAGGTCAGGTAGCAGAGACAAGTTATACCATATGTCCTTCAAAATATTTGGAATCTGTGGTTTTGGGATCTAGCAGATTTGTGATAAACTTTCCTTTAAAGAATACTTATGACTCAGGGGAAAGAGGAATGCTAAAGGCAGCATAGTTTCTGACCTAGGTAAAACTCTGAGCAATGGCTGCAAGACAGCCAAGTGTGACATCCAGGGTGATGCTAGGGGTAGTGCTCATTGCTGAGCTGCTGAAGGCTGGTCAAGGAAAATAGACAAGTGATAGTAACTTGAATCTTTATGCAATTTTTTTTTGGTCTGAGTTTAACATTTGTATAGAACTTCTTTGATAAAATGGCAATGAATTGTTCAAAATGGCTCCTTAAAATAGAGGTTCTGGTCTTTATCCTACTTTTAAACATTTCTTCTTTTTCAGGGTCTATATATGTGTTATCTGTCTGTGTACTTTTATGGCTTTTGGCCTACTGGAGTTTTGTTGTACACAAAATATCTTAGGGTCCATAGCTCTGTCTCTTGTTTACATTTTTAGTATAGAAATAAGCAAGAATTTGTCTCCAAAGCCAGAATATGCTCTCTTTTGTGTTGGGCAGCATCACAGATCCTCTTTGTGTCTGGCTGTTGCTTGTCTGTCAAGACAGTCAGGAAGATACAATTGAGTGTCCCCAGTATGATAGCACTTAATATAATATGCTGAATTGGAATGATAATCCCTCATAGCAATGCTTGTATTTTACCTGTTAGTTTGCAATGTCTCTTATGACTGCCTGAATTAAATGGAGAAATATGCAAAGGCCAGTCTCTTCAGTGGCACAAAAAATAAAGATACAAAAGGCAGAATGCTTGTGTTAAGGTCATATTTAAAAAGAAAAAACAAAGAAAAACAAACCAAACAACACAAGCCCCTTTGAAGTTAGGGAATAATCTTTTGACGTCAGAAAACTCCAAGGAGGGTTGCTTGAATAGCATGTAGGCTTTTGACCTTTACAGTATAGTCAAATAAAGAACATCTAGTACTTGCATTGACTATTCAGATATGTGGCCAAAAAGTCTTTAAACGTTCCAGATTGGAAGGTGGCAACTCATTATATTTCAGGCTGACTTGGGACAGAAATTTGAGTTATTTTCCCTAATTGTGCGTGTCTTTCCTTTATGGTGAAAGTAACTTGAGTCCAGCTTTCAGATTTGAGCCTAGCTATTAACATGGTCTTAAAGGGTCTCATTTGACTTGGACAAGATGCTAATATCTGAAGATCTCCTAGAGATCTTGGTAGCTTTAAAAAGCTGATCCACCTCTTCTAAAATTGAGGAGTCAGAAATGAAGCCATATAATTTTTGAAGGCTTTGCTGTCTGCAATGTGAAACTTGTTTCATTTTTCATTAACAGTAAGTGCTGAAATTACTGCATCAGAATATAGGTATTTCTTATGTTTCTCCATATAAGTTACTCTGAACTAATCACAGTGCATTTACCAATTTTTCACAATATTAGCAACAATCTGTTAGTTGGTATCTGGTATTTAAGTCTCTCTTGTCAAAGTTTCAATCTCCAAGGCTGAGAAATAAATCTGTTTCTTTGAATAGCAATAAGAGACACTGGTAAGCATTTAAAAAAAGGTAGACAGTGTTCAGCTACTAGTATTACTAACAAAGTTTTTATCTTCTTGATATTTTTTCTGGGGGAAAAAGCTGAATTGTTTTCTAAATGGCTGTTTCTAGTGCTTGTAGAGAAAAGGTAGTTTAAGATGCAGACCCATTCTAATATACTTGCTCTGCATCTTTTATTGAAAGACCACTTTCAGCAGCTGCATCTTTCCAGAGCTAAGTGAAACTGCTTAAAATACTTCAGTGGTGTAAGATTCCCTGATTAGCCCTTCTAACTCAGAGCTTTCAGGTGATGCCCCAGGATCTCCCAGTTACTAATGTCACTAGCCAATATTTCTGCTTCAGATTGCTGGATTGCAGGTAGCACGTTAAGCATCCTTCAGCTTCCACATTTATCAGTGGAATTGCTTTACCTTGAACTACTGTACACAGCTATAGGTAAACAGAGAAGGATGTGGTGAGAAAGTACACAGGAGAAGGATTTATACCAGGAAAAATTGTCTGCTTTGTTCAATGAACAAAAGAAAATAACGCTTTGAAAGGCTGCAAGTATTAGCGCGTTATTATCACATCCTACTTTCTGCAGGCAAAAAAAAAAAAAAGAAAGAAAAAAAGAGGAAGTTTAAAGGACAAAAAGAACTTTCTGAGAGACAGAAATCCTCTCTCTACTATCTACGTATTTAGCATAGATGATGTGGTTTGTGTGCTACAAGTACCACGGCTATTTTGTCTGTCTGGCGCGTGATGCGTTTGCCAGATTAGAAACATTAGTGCCCTCTATTGTTCGTCAGAGAACTGCAAATATTTTCGCAGATTATGATCCTTATTATCGTTCTTGGTATCAAACAGATTTTAACAAAACCCACGCACAATATAAATGCATACTTTCCTGATGCTAAGGCATGTTTTCTTCAGCTAAACTGCTTCATCAAGAAAAGTACATATGTTTTTTTCACTCTATCAACATTCTACCACAACTTTTTCTGCTTTATGAGATGCAATAAAATAAATTATAACCCCCCACTAGGGGAGAATGTCTTGAAATACCTATAGAAATAGATACTCCTTTTACTCACATATTTGCTGATAAGTTCACTTCTTTCTGTATGTGTGTTTTTTTAGTAGCAAAGATATTTTTAATCCAGCCATTCTCAAGTGTCTGAAAGGAAAATGATTTGAAGTAAATATTGCCTATTTTCCCCTCAAAATTACGTTTTTTTCAAGAAATTGGACTTTTTTATTTTTATAGGCTAGCAGAAGTATGAGAGAGTGCAACTTTTTGTAAGAACAATAGAAAAATAATGTGGCCAAGCTGTGGTTTGTTGTTGTTTTTTTTCTTTTTTACTACATTAAAGTGAACTGCAAGAATGACAACTTCATTCAAGCAGATCATTTGGAATTACATTAAACAGCTGCTATTAAACAGCTGACAACAAAGGAGAGCATTTTGATCTCGACAGCAGAGAGATTCGAGCAGCATGCTCCCTCAGTGATGCTATGAAGAACACATTGTGCTCTTGTATACCAACACGCAGTGTACTCCCCACTGTGCTTGTTGCCAAACACCGTTTTTTCAAATCACTTTGTATTCAGTCAGGGATCCGGGAAGTCCAAATCCAGCCAGACAAATGCAGAACAGCTTAGTTGAAGCAGCTTTAACAGGTGCCATCAGCACAGACTTGTCGAACCAGAGAGACAAGGCAAACAGCTATGGAGTGGTGGTCAATAGGGTGTGGATTTGCCCCACTGCACATGATGGCACGGGGTACTAAATAGCTTTGTTGGCACAGAGGCTGGTTCGTGCCACTTGGGTAGAGGGGAGGGAATGTGACAAGAAAAATACGTGGTCACTCCTTACAGACACAGCCTGCTAGACTTACATGCTCACATTAATTTGTTCTTCTCAGTCGTGCCAGACTCCGAGTGGACCAGAATAAAATGAGCATACCTGTAAAGGGATAAATGGAATGAATGCAGGATTGATTTAAGAGGGTGCTTCCCATGCTTGAGATAGTTGACTGAAGGATGAGGAATAAAATAAGAGTGGAGATAATTGGATGGGTTCTTGTCTTATGCTGTCCTTGTCTTTCAGGGTATGAGAGCCATCCCTTCGTTATATCATTGTAATCTGCCATTACTCATAATATGCCATGTGTGTTGCCCACAGAGTTGTGTTACCCCTTCCCAGTGTGGAGCTGTCCTACACTTTCAGTGCCTTTTCAGCCATAACCATGACCCACTCCTGCTGATCTTCTGGAGGTGTGGATTTTTTCTCAGGTGGTGTAACAGTGACAGGAAGTAGGTTATAATGCTTAAAGCAATTGTTTATTCTGCCATTTTCTTTAAGTGAGGACATTGTGTAGTGGTCTCTGAATATAAAGGGATGTAGTTGATCAGTGAACTGGGATTTGTTTTACTGCCTTCTAGCAAAGGAGGGAAAATCCAGCAAATTACTTTGCAAATGTTCAGATTTGAATTTCAGTTTGAAATTTAGTATTTACAGTATTGGAGAAATATGAAACTTTAGCCCCCTGATAAATTTTACAAGGTGTTAAACTAAATTTTTATGTTAGGCCCTTCATTTTAGTTTTATATCTGTATTTACATCAATAGTTTTTGTCAGTTTCACAGAAATTATGTGAAAGAAGATGTGAAAAGTTGTCAAATGTGGCTCTGCGAGTCAGAGAACCATTTTGCAGGCTTGTTTTAAAGAATGCATAAAGTATTGGTAAGGATGGAAATTATAAGCTTTGCATTAGAAGATGCTTAGTCAGGCCAGAAACTGGACCCTTTGTCTGTTTTACTGTAAGAAAAATTCTAGTTTTATTGTTGCTGTCATTCTAATGATAGGTAAAACCAGGAAGGTGGCCTGGACAGATGTGTTTGGAAATAAATGATGATGAGGAGTTCTTTGCCACACAGAATAGAAAGCAGTGAATTGTGCTCATGCTGGATGTGTGCACTTCTACTGTAGAAGAAATAGAGTTTAAATCAGACTGTAATCATGATGAACTGTGTAGCTGGAGTTAAAAAAATCCTTGTAGGGAAACTTTTGTACTGCACTTTATGCAAAATAATTCAAGCTACATCATATATGAGTTAACTCAAAGGTTAATTCTTCCCCTTGTTTCATGATGTCTCTAACCTGCATGTGTCTGAAGAACTGTCTGACCTGAAAACCATTGTCATATGTGTAATTTGTGAATTCTCATCAAGCTAACTCTCTCCTTGCTAAGTTAGAATCTTACGATGTTTGTGTGTTTGTGGAATTGAGTGTTGTCCTTAAAAGCAGTGATTCTTGGCTAGTAGCAGGTGAACCCATCCTCTTGGGCTCAGCCTCAGGGGCAAGGCTGTGCCTCCTCCCTGCTCAAGGCAGCAGAGGAGATGGGTGGAGTTTTGCTCTCAGTCTTTGCAGAAAGCCAGCTAGGTATTTCTCATTTACCTCTGACTTCTTTTCTGCTGAGCCCAAGATGTCTCTTTTCCTGAGCTGGATTACATTTAGTGAAACCCAAGTCTGTATTGACATGAAAGGAAAGCATTTACTAAGTCAAGCATTAGGTATTCACATTTACAGAGGTCTCCCTATATGTTATGTCCAGCACTGTACAATGTCTTGAACATTTATTTTTAGCCAATAAGGAAAAAATCTGGTAGAGATGACATGAAAATTCAAGTAATAGGCAAAAATCTTAAAGAGATCAGGCTGAAAAAGTCTAAAGCAGCCTTGTTTCTTCACATGCTTTTGTATTGGCTTCAAGTAATTTGTCTTTAACTGATACATATTCTTCTCAACATACAGCTCAGTGTTAAGGAGCTGACATTCAATGGCGAGCCACAAGAAGGCTGAAAAGGCAGCATCATGAATAGTGAACTCTCTCTTGGTTTCCTTGACACCTGCATAGTGCATACTGCCAACTATGATAAATGGAGCAGAAATATAGACACTTACTAAAAAGATGGAGCAGAAGTTAAAGGCTGGAGTGAGAGACATAGAAAGATGTATGCTTGATCTCACTTGGAAAGAGAAACAAATGGGTAGGGGAGCAAGTGAAGTTGAATGACATCTTGAAGACAGGAAAGGACTGAGGCTGAAGTGGCAGGAGGCCAGCAAAAAGAGCAGATGGGAGGTGGGACAAGTTTATTACCAAAGAGGCCATTGGATGCTAACAGTGCACATACTGCTAGAGAAACAGATTAAGTGATCTGATCATTTTTCTGAATTCTATCTGAACGAGTCTCCTATTGAGATTCCTTGTTTTTTGAACTTGGTATACTTTTTGGGAAACTTCCCTGGCAGATGGAAGAAAACTGTGCCATGTGATGCTCAGAAAAGCAATCATCAGAAAGACAGCCGAGCAAGAGGGGGGAGTTGAGCTGTGTTCCAGAATATTTGAACTTGTGATCCAGAATATTTTTGTAAATGGAAAGTATTGTGATTGTAATTCTAAACTATTGCCCCTGGAGGAGAAAAGTAACATTAGAGAAGCATATTTTAATAAAGCTGAATTGGCCAGAACAGTTCTTCCCTTACTGTAGGGATTAGAGAAAATGTACCGTGTTGTTTGGCTTGATAGTGGCCACTATTGTCTTACAAATCTTGTGTAAATTGACAGATGAGTGAGTCTGACCTGATGCTGGGAAAAAAACCCAACAAACCAGCTGACCTTGTAAAAGCCCCAAAGAGCAGAAGAAATGATGTTTTGCCTGCAGGGCTCATTAATTAGTTGAATTTCTCATCTAATCCTTCTGGGTCAGCTGTGTTGCTCAGTCTACTCCAGAAGGGACAGGCTTGTAGAAACCATCCTGACAGGTATCTTCAAGATGCAATACACAGGCATGAACTATGTATGCATTCAGCAAGGTAAATGCTACAACTTCTGTCCTTGCATGTTAATGAAGGGGTAGAAATAAGGGCTTATTTTCATTTGGATAGTTACAGTAGGCCTTTTGGATTATCTGATTTGGGTTTAAAATAAACCTTGGACCAATCTGTGGAAAAATTGTTTCACTTGGTTTCTTTTCTTCTTTACTCAGCTACCACATCTCGCTCCCATCTGTACTAATTGTTGCTTTAATAAATCAACAAAAACAAGTAGTTCCAACAATGTAGTAGTGTGTGATATCTCATAGGATCTCTGACACTACAGTCTAGAAAAGTGTTTTAAAATACTGACATATTAGTAGCAATTATTTAATTCTGTCCTATGTTTTATTTTGATCACAGCAAGTGTAAGGATTAAATTTTGCTTCATCTGCACCATATTCCCATGCCTTGTATGAAGTTTGCTTGTATGCCTGCATGGTTGAAGGTAAAAGTGATCTGCCACCTTGACAGAGTTTGAGGGATCTGCAGTGCTTTAGGAGGTGTGATTCCAGGGCAATGCTAGTTTCATGCCTTCTGGGCACTAAAGCCGTTCTTGGTGCTAAGGATAATAAAAGTTGCCTGTTCCCTTAAGAGCACTTGAAGAGGCAGAATGCACTCCAGCCTCTTGCTCCAACTTATGCAAAGGCAACAACCACAGAAGCTTTTGATGCATCAATATTAGTAAAATTTAAAACAATGGGCTGCTTTAAGGAGCTTTGGGTTTCCTTTGAATCTGAGTAAGTGCTCTGCCTTCCTCACTGTCTCTGTGCTTAACTGCCTTGTTTTTTGGCAATAGTAATATCATTTTGTGTTAACGTGATGATATTCATGCCTGTAAATCTTCAAAACTGTGTGAGTGAGAAAAAGATAGAGAATCACTACTCATTGCAACCACCTCTAGGGAGAAATTCAGCATTTGTTCAACAGCAAAGAATAAACTTACCTGGAAGTTCAGGACAATTAAAGTATAAGGCAGCAATTTAAAATTCGGAAAGCTATGTAAAAGGTATATTCTGCTTTAGGATATAATATTTGAGACAAAAAGAGGGTCACTCTCCCACCTCCCTCTCCATGCTTTCTACCCCAGATTACTTCTGTATATACAAATAAACACATAGATTACCCCCTTCACAATGAAGTTTCTTGTACTTGAGATTGAGGCCTATTTTGTTACCCTGGGTGTTTGAGAGCAAAAGAGGGCCAAGAAGACAGATACAATGTGTAAATGCATATATATATATCTCATGTAAAGCCAGTCTAAAGCCAAAGTATCTACAGAACCGTGTCACTGTAATTTTTTTTCTTGCTGTTTAAAGCCCTAGCCTGTATTATAGCTGGCTTAAGTCCTGTCATAACACAAGTTTGATCTGGAGGTTTCAGCTTGTGCAGGTTTTTTCGTGTCATTTCTAACTTTTAAATCAGACGATATTAATTTTGAAGGAATTAACCGGAAATTTCCTCGTAGTGCAATGAAATGGCATGAGTTAGCCAGCCTAGCTGCTAAAGGTTTTCTAATGAAAACTAGGGTGATATGAAATTTCCCTGATAAAAGGCTCTGTAGGTTTCATCTGCTGTATTAAATACCAGCCTAAAAGGGACGGCGGGAGTCACAAATGGTTGACTAGATATTATCTACTTTTACATTCCAGGGACACTCCTTTGCGCTCCAAACAAAGCCTGAAAATGTGGAGGGGTTGGGGCAGCTTTCTTCCTCGAGGCTGGCGAGCTCCTTAAAAGTCTCGATGTTTTTTTTTCTCGTGACTCGCTGCTATTCTCTCGCCCGGCTCCTTTCGGGATGCGGGTGTCGGGCTGTGGCGTGGCCAGGTGTCTGTGTGACCGCCATCCCCCCGGGGCCGCGGGACACACCAGGAGCTGTTGAGTGCTGAATGTTAAGCTCGTTCCTTTGTATGGCTTAGAAATCTCTGTTGTCCGGAATTGTACAGATAAGGCAGGCCCATTTGCTTCATTGTCAGGCAATGTAGCTGAATAGAAATGCAAATGTGACATAAGGGGACTGCGCTGGGGAGGCGTTTGCTGTTACCTTCTCTAACAGTGCTCCTGGTTGTTGGAAAATTCCTGCAGAATCCAAGGGGTGCGGGGGAGTCTCTGTATTTATTTATTTAATTATCTATTTATTTTTAATAATTACCTATAGGTATTAGGGAAGAGTCTGCTAAAGAAAATGCCTCTCCCTTGCAGATGCTTTTATTTTTATGCAGTGGAACAGCTCGGTTTTAACTCCCTTATCAAGAGCTGCATGCACTGCCCAGACTAAATTGGGAGCATCTCCACACTGTTTGACAAATAGATTTTTTGTAAACTGATTTAGCCTTTTCATTGTTTGCATTTCATTATATAGCAGACTTCATGTCACAAAATCGGTATTCATTCAAAATAGAGAATTTAGAGATAGGACTGTAGCCAGATAAAAAAATATTGCACAGCTCAGGTCTATTAACCATAGAATAATAGCAAGTCAGTGATCCAAGGGGTAGTTCTTCTGCAGGGAAGGGCTAACATAACTGAGGTCAGGAGTCAGACCTCAGGACTTCAAATGTGGCTGTCACCAGATTCACAAGTAAATCTACTGGGAAAACAGGGAGAATGAAGGGACCTTGCAGGATAAGGAGAGAGAAAGGCAGCCCAGCTCTTTCATCTTAAATCTGAGGCTTCTCAGTGGATGAAGAATAAGAGTCTGATTTGCTTAAGTGCTTCACTTTATTCAAAAACTTCAAGTTGCATCTTCCAAAGCATGATTCAAGGATCTAAATCAGGTTTAGAGAATTTATTTAGAAAAATAACATTAAAAGAGAGCTGATTCTTGTTTTTCTGCCAAATTCATTATTGAATAAAAGACTGTTAGCATTCTGAAAATGTGTACTAAATGCAAACAGTGCTAAAGAATGGAGATACGGCCTTTAATAACACCGGAGAAGTTTATGCTAATACCTTGGGAGCAGCTAATCTGAAGTTGGAGTAAACGGGTCACTAGGAAGACTGAGTTGCAACTTTTCCTTTTGATATTTTATGTTTTAAAGCCTTTCCAAATTTTTAAGCCTATTGTTTCCTTGACAATAATAGAGAAATTCTTATCTGTCTCTTAACAGTCACATTGTAATGGTTGTATGCAGAAATTGCTATAGATTTCCTTGCTGTAACAGCTCCCTGGCATTATCTTCCAGCTTATAAACTGCAGCTGCTTTGGACATAGTCCTGGAAGGGTTCAAGGGAGGTAACAGCAAGGGTGTTCCCCAGGAAATCAGTATCTCATTGGGTAGTATTGTTTGCACTCCGGCTCAGATAAGTTCTAACCATATTATTCTGGGTTACCTGGTCAGTAAAGATACTGCATTATGCCACTAGTGTTAGATCTGTTTCCTAGATGCACAGAAATGGATGTGCTTTCAGGAATAAGGTAATCAGGAATCTGTTATACAATGTTAAAGCATTGTAGGTAATCAGGAATCTGTTCTGCAGTGCTAAAGTATTGAGTGGAGGGGTGTGCGCTGCTCAACATGCATTTGTTTGAGAAAAGAACACAAAATCTGGCTGTCACTTGGAAGCTCTCTAAGCTTGGAGGGACAAAATTAATAAAGTGGCTTCTAACTAGAATGAAAGATGGAAACATTCACTTGTATGCATGTGTTGGTTCAGCTTACTTTCTTGCTACCTATATTTTGTGTGTGAAGATACGTGGGTAACCAAGAGCCTATAATATAATACATTTACATGTCATTTGTGTAGGTATAGGCACACACACAGACACATCTCTGCAGTAATTGAACCAAATTGTTTGTGATACAAGTGTCAGAAGTGCAGTAAGTCTAAAGGCTGTATTTTCTGGATCAATTCACACCTTGAGTGACTGCTTTAGCGACGAAATATTGACTAGATCTGTTTAAAAGTCATACTGCTATTTTATTGCTTTATTCAGCATAATCAGAATCAAATAATTATAATTCTTACTTTTCCTTTTTTATCTGTTAAAGACAAAAACTTATATTGTAGGTTAAGTTAAACTCAATTTCTGGAAATGTAACATCTGAAATGGGAGCAGAGCTGGTGGGAGATAAAAACAGCCTAATATGCAAACTTCAGTTTGCATGTTTCTTAAAAAATAAGATATAAATTCAAATTTGCAAGTAAATGAATTAAGCTGAAAGAGCATGGGCAATATAGTGTTTACACATTAACTATTATACATGGAGCTAAATCTATTGATTTGAGATTGAATAATTGAACAGGGCTAACTGTCTGGTCAATAGAAGTGAAGCTGCTATAGGCCAGAAACACTGTTGATAATAGAAGGCTTCAGCTGCAGAAAGATGTCATTATGATTATATGCTGTCATTTGAACATACTAACACAGCCAGAAAAAAAAAATGTTTTCGTTGTAATAATGTAATGTAACAGGTATTTTTATTAAAAATGTGATTCTTCTTTATTGTATTAATGACATTAATGTCCCCTTGAATGTTAGTGTACAAGTCTACTGGAGATAGCAGGATTGCTGCACTTGTGTTGGTGTGCACTGGCATCTTCTTGGTGGGCATTCTAAACCTCCTACCCACCACTAAGGGGAAAGGAATATAGCAGTGGTCAACAGCATCTCAGTGCACCCTGACACATTAGACCTTGGGCTTTCAGGGGACTGGAGCTGAAGGACCTGGGAAAAAAGCATTTGGTGGTGAATTCCACTTTTCTTTTAAACTCCTGGAACCACACAGTTACCATCTGGAAGCTGCATATCCATGATAACCTTTCTTTTAGTCTCTTTATCTTAATGGTTGGGAGAAGTACAAGGAGTACAAGGAGTTCTTAATGTCTTCCTGTGCCCACAAGCGTGTGTTCAGGAAATCATGTAACCTGGAGTCTAATTACACCTCTAAACAAAGTTTACATTTTTGAGTGCTCAGTCAGTCAGCTGATACAGGCTTTCTAAAAGGCATGTATACTGAAACAAAAATCAGAATTCTGTTACTACGGGGACAGAGTTCAGTGGCCTTCCTGGAAACCTCTACCTATTTTAGATTTGAGTGTCTAGAGATAAGGGTAGCTATTACTTTATGGGGAGGAAGGATTTGTTTACTCTTGAGCATCTGAACTCAGCCTTTGTTACCAGTGGTTTCAGAGCTGTTAATTTCCCATGGTGAAAGCTCTTTTCACCAGCACAATCAGGTTATCCTGGGCTGAGGAGGTTTCACTAGTCTCATTTGTCTTCAGTATTAATTCTGTGCCAAATTCTTGCTTCCTCGGTCAGTGAAATGTTAGAAGAGAGAGAATCTCACCTTGATCTTGGAGAGAACAGTTATAGGCTGCTTTATTATATTGAATTATTCCTTAATAGTTATGGATAACAGGACAACCATGTAGAAAGTCCCTACTTGACAAACAGACTGGGGGTTTGTGATTTTCAGTAGTTAAAATAGATGCTTTCCTGAAGTTGGTATTAATTGTAGCTAATTTGTGTTTTATTTAGTGTTCCTTGCACCTTTAAAAGTGCAACCCCTTTAATCCATTGTTTTAAAAAGCATGCATTAGATGTCAGACAACATAAAGATAGCATGTAGAGATTACCCTGATGTAAGTGATCGTTCCAGTCATCTAGTGTATGGATAAAAGATTTCCAAGGCTTATGTCACTTGGCAGTTCAACATGATCTAGCTGTTTGTTAATCAGAGAACACATGAAGAACAAAGGATGGAGAACAAAAATGTTGAAAAGAAGTGTTGCATAGCTAGAAGATGTACAGTGGGACAAGTAATGCGGGGGTAGGATTGGATAAAGCAGTCATGGAAACAATGAGCCATAAGAGGGCAAAATTTGTCTCACTTTGTTTCTTGTGACTTGAGTTTGTTGGTAAAGGGGATAACATTTTGTATTCAGGCAGAGAGCATGTTCTGTAAATCTCTTCAGTTACCCGTTCCCTGGGTGTCGCAATAGATTAAGTCGCTGTGTGATGATATGACACCGCCATCACTCGTCTTCCTGGGATATTGCTGGAGGCAACAACAAACCTGTGTCTTTGGCACATGTGAAGGAATTTAGTGCTTGAGGGGTTAAATTACACAGGCTCCCCTGTGGATCAGCTTATGCTTGGACAGTAATAATAGCAATAACATTAATAATAAAAATGCCAGAGCGAAGGGAGTAGAGGGGGAGCAGGGAGAGGAAAAGGCAGAAGAGTGATGGAAGATGGGCTGGGACTGCCGGGGGTGGGGGCAGGCAGGCTGGAGGATGCGTTTTGTACAGCAGGTGTCCTGTCTCCACGTCAGATGTCGTAGGAGCCTCTGCGACATAGACATGCACAAATAGACGGCACAAAAGCTTTGAGGATGGTTGGTGGCTCTGTGCGTGTCTGCGCTCTCGCTTCAAGCCATGATATCCTAGGGCAGTGTAACAAGCAATTCATGTCAGCTCACAGTAAAGATTATTGGTGTTTTCACTGGGGAAATATTTACGCTACATCTTCTATTTTTAGCGCTTTGAGCTTGCCGTCAGGTAGAAGGGCAGGTGGGGGAGTGGGGAGAGACCCATTGAGGGACACGTCTCATCCCTCAATTAGTTGGAGCTAAACCCCTAATCTTGCTTAGGAATAGCTGCTGATGCTAAGTTTTCTTCTTTCCCTTCTGGTTTAGTGGGATATTACATTTCACTGCAGTATAGGTGATAGAATGGGATGTCAGTTGAATGTTTTGATTCTAATAGAAAGCATAAATGCATTTTAAGGAATAGATGCTCACTTCTACATAGGTGAGGCCTCCAAAAATTAAAAAGCACCAAAAGGTAATGCAAATGCAGAATAAAGTGTTAGGTTTTTAGTTTTGTTTGGGTGTTTTTTTGTTAGGCTTTTTTTTTTTTCTGTAATTCCTGGATAGAAAAGCTATCACAGTAAAAGGCAGCAATTTATTGCATTGCTGGAAAAAAAAACAAAAACAAAAACAAAAATAACAAACAAAAAGAGAAATCTGAATTTTTTCTCTTTCAGATTTGTTGTTTATCATAATAATCCTTCTAGTGAAAGGGACTAATTTACTCTTTCTATAGGAATATTTTAAGTGTGATTATCATAATATCACAGCTGCTGAAAAGGTCTAAAATAGGGCATTGACCTTGAACGTGTTCCTGCGTTTAGTATGTGGTGCTTAACATTCAAGAAACAATACAACTGCAACTCATTTATTAATGTACAATCTCAAAATGTTAACTCTTGCTCTCTAAATACATGCCACAAGGATTGTAGAAAGCTTGCAGTATCCCATGAAGTACATGTGGTATTTTATCAGTGTAAATATGTATAAGATTTTCAAGATTTCTGTTGGGAATACTCCATAACTAAAGTAAGTTTTCCCTTTGGTACTGCACTAGTTTATGATTTAATTTTTACTGACATTCCACCAGTCATATTATTAGCTTCACAAAATGAAAGTGAAATAATCCTGTATTAATTAAACAGAGCAACTGAATTCCCTCAGTCATCTTATCCTTGGCTGTCTGAGACAGTAATGCACTTCAGTTTCTCTGAAGAAACTTACACTAAAAAAAGAGCTTGGGGTAATAGTGAGATATCCATATTGAAGTGTGTGCCTGAATTATCTTTAGGGAGGAGACCTTTTTTGGTGGGTGACAGGCAATGTGTGTGCGGCTCCCTTCTTTTTTTCTTTTTTTTTCCCCTTTCTTTCATTTTGTCAGAGGCTTTGGGAAAGGTGTTTCGTCAAGAGAATAATATTCATTTATAGCAGTGTGAACAGATTCTATTCTGTACCAGTGAAAGCAGTCATTTAAATACCCATACCCATGCCCTTGAAAATAAAACAAGGAGAAAATATGGAGTATTTATTTGAGACCAGATAAATTGAATGTAGTTCAGTAACATGGTGAGGCAATTGCTGTTATTTCACAGAGACATTTTTTATATGCTGAGACTGAATGTAGCAGCAAAAGCTAAAAGCCTTACTCCATATATTTGTGAACACACCGTGGAAAAGTTCTAAGGAGCATCAGAGATTGTGTTGTGTGAGCTTTTTCCCCTAAGATCAAAACAAAGAGTAATTAATGCTAAGTACAGACTCAAGTAGCAGATGGCTTTCAAGTAATAACTTGATAGCGTTTGCCCAACTATGTACAAACAGGTGAGCAGAATTTGGAACTTCTGAGGCGTTAGTTTCTTTAATTCATTAGCAGCATATCCAGGGGTGCACCGAGTGCCTTCCAATGAGAAGCACAAAAGAGGAGTAGACAGTGGCAATGCTGTTCTAATGTTAATCTCACTGTAGCATTGAGTGAGATCACATCTGAGTTGTGTTTCTTTAATGAGTGATTGTGAATAAAATCACATATTTGATGACAATTTAGTATTTATTTCAAACCCTTAACAATACAGTATTTTCCAGCTGGACTTTGAATAAGGCTCCATGGTGTATTGCAAATCTTTAGATAAAGTATGTTTATTCCCAAATAAATCATCTGCAGCTACCAGACTTTCATATTCTTGCTGCTTCCCTGCTGGCTTGAGCTTGTTGCTCCTTTTGGTAAATACACATTTGACACAATGCACTGTGAGGTTTCTGTGAAGTGCCACTGAACCTCACTTCAGTTGCCTTGAGGTGGTTGTGCTTTAAGAATCTGGCTCTTCTGATGCCTTGAAATGTCTGTAGTATTTAGATGTGAGTATGCTTAAAGATACACTGTTTGGCACACAGGAAAAATGATGCACAGAGAGACATGGAAATGTAGGTGCTGCTCAGCAATGCCCCTTGACTGGTACAGGCACTCCTGACGATTTTTTCCTTCCCCTCTCTTGATTCCATTACCACTCCTTTGTATAGACTCCTTGTGGTAAGATTTTGCACTGTACATTTTGATAAGTTATTGCAGATGTGTGTTTGCATGCATGTCCTTACTGTGTATTCCCTGTAAAATTCAGTAAACTGGTACCTGGATTGCTTTCTCCACCCCC